>CAJINV010000006.1:408611-850344 GCA_905178155.1 Amoebophrya sp. A120
TGAGAAGAATGTCCGGCGCGCCCTTCGTTTTTTTTGAGAAGATTCAAAGGGGGCGCGGGGGTCCGAAAGTTCAAGAATATTTATCAATATCCGATGTAACGTTTGAGCAGGTCATAAGCTTCTGTGTCCTCTTCGGAGCTCTCTTCTTCTTTGTCCTTTTTCCCCCCGCTCTTCTTGCCCCCACCGCCACCTTTCTTGTCCTCTTTTTTCTCCTCCTCTTCGTCTTCCTTTCCCGCTGCTTTTGCGTCGCCTTTTGCGCCGGGCTTTTTCTTGTCTTCCTCGCTGTCATCGTCAGTGTAAGCGTCATCGCCACTGTCGTCGTCGCCGTCGTCCTCCTCGTCTTCAGCCTTGAGCTCCAGCAACGACGCCTCAATCGATGATTCGATATTTTTCGTGATCATGCCGTTTTTCTTTCTCGCCCCCTTGACGCCGTTTTTTTTACCGGATAAAGTAGTAGATGATGACACAACTACTTGCGGTGCCGGGGAAAGATCGCGACGTCCGTCGGTAGTCATCTTCCGGGTGTCCGGACTACTGGTTTTTATTCCAGACGAGGTGGACGCAGAAGTCTTTCTCATCTCGTTGTTGTCTTCCAGAAATTGCAACTGCTCTTCGCGTAAAGTCTCGTCGTTCTGGGCCCCCGCTTCTGGGTAGTCGGAAAGCGGATAGAACAAGGACTCCTTCCCCGAGTCAGCGCGGTTGTTCGTGGAGGCAGATGAAGTGCTACCACCACTGCCCGGTCTTTGTTCCCCCTGTCGTCCGTTCCCGAACGCGGCAATGCAGAAGGTGGTTAAAACGTCGATCACGTGAAGGAAAACGAGAAACGCGACGGGAAAGAGGATGTACCGCTTTATCAGTCGAAACGTTTTTGTGTTCGCGATCGGGTCAAATTGGTTGTTCAGGAAATCGAAATTGATGCGAGCTGTATTAAATACCGCTGTCGTTGAAGTCGAACCGGTGGCGGAACTTTTTCTCGCATGATCAGCTGCCCAGCAGGCGTCTATTTTTCGCTTTCCTCTTCTACTTTCGGACGTTGCAGTAGATGCTGACCTTGTTGGGGCACTAGAAGCAGTAGAACCGTCGGCTGCATGATCCACATCTCCGCTTGAAGATGTTGTTATTTTTACCGCGCTCCTCGTGCAGCTCCCCGCACTGCCTCCTTCCTGCGGGTTGCTGACAAAATCCTCGTGACGTTCGACGTCCAGTGGTGGGTCCGGGTTTATTTCGCCCGGGTGGGGCGGAGGTTGACTTGCAGCAGATGCGGACATCTTGTTGATCTTGATTTTCTATATTTCTTTCGCCGCACGACCCGCAGCACAAACCCCAACTGCCCTCGTGCTCGTGACGCTCTAATGCGGTCGGATGAGTTTCAGCAAGCGCAATCCAGGCGACGTGCGTTATGCCGTAGCCATTTAAGTGCTTATGCACGCCTGCAAATCCTCACTTTGTTGCAGGAAGTACTTCTTCGCTCAGAAGTTCACAACTAGCAAGCTCCTCTCGCTCGAAAAAGTTGGAATTTAGACCGCAGTCTAGAAGAAGTCACTCAATGTCATGTGCAGCTTTGTCTGTGTTCTTGCGTCGGTCCTCTCTGTCTCGCTCTACCCACTGGTTGACGTCGGAAATAACGGAATCAATATACCGCTCGGGGAAAAGTTAAAGTAGAACAGTGAGCGATAGCTACAACTGAGAAGTGCTGTGCAAATTTCTAATTCCCGCAGACGAAGAGCCTCTTGCTCGGGTGCAACTTCCGGACGAGGCTGTTGAGCGGAATCTTCAACGAGGAGAATTATAGCAGATGAATAGATTTTTATATATGGGCTTTGCTTTGTATTTGTGTTCATTTCCGTACAAGTCGGGTGACTTTATCCAGTTTCTTCTTGAGTGAAAATCTGACAACATCTACCGTGTTGAATAAAAGCTAAATCAGTTTTTCTTAGCCGAGCAAGCTGTTGAAAAAGTCGTCGGTTGTGATAGTTTGAAAAAATGGTATTTGCTGTTTTTGTTCGTGGTTGTGGTTCCTCAAAGAACCAGGTGGAGGTGGAACCCAAATAAGGTTACCTACGCACGACCCACACGAAGTGATGTTAAACAACAGTATTGTAGCAAAAACAGGACGAGTAAAAGTTCCGATTGACTTCTGGCACGTAGTCGTGTCGTGGTGTTCCATCCCGACGTGAAAGGTCTCTCCCTTCCTAATATCTTGCGTCGAAATTATCGTGGATTTCTTTCACGTGACAATCCTTATCCACCTACTTACACCGTACTCTTCTGACAAACAGCCAGCAGCGGTGGGCGGTCGAAAATCGGGGTTGGCCGGACCCGTTCCTTCAGCCGCTCCACCGGCTGATGTTGTGTTATACATTGCAAATATGTCTGGGTCTGGAAGATTGAAACTTGTCATGCTAAATCTGAATCATGCAAAAATCTGTGTTGCGTGACGAGTACCAAAAGCTGTCCACTTTTGACCAAGTTCAGAGGGAGTTTCTCATGCAGGAAAGGCATTATAGAGACCTGAAAGAATCTGTCATGCTGGGTCTCGCATTCCAGACCTCATGGGTTATGAAGAACCTGCATGACAGGTCTTGCAACGTTCCAGACCCAGACATTTTTGCATTTGATATGTGTAGTTGCGCTCTGATTCGCGCCTGCAGTGGACCGGCCCGTTGTTCCGGCCCCCGCGATATCCTGTGCAAAAGTATCGTACTCGTAGTAATTGCAGTCATGCATTACAAATCTCGTTCCCAAGGCAAATCAGCATGACAAATTGCATTTGTCATGCTGAGGGAATTTGTCATGCAATTTATACTAGTACGATACTTTTGCAGTTCATACGCGAGGCCAGTTGCATTCGGATTCTGACCTGAACCAGCCGTAGTTGCTTTGTTGTTCATAATTCCGCCCATCGGAGCTGCCATTTGACCCGCTGTACTCCCGGGTAGATGTTGTTGTGCACCAGTTCTCGCCACAGTTGCCGCAGCCATCGGAGGTGGCAAGGGTGGACTACTAGCTCCCGCAGCAGCTGCGCTCCCTACAGCTCCAGGCCCGAACGGTGGCTGTGGTCCAGTCGGCGTCGGCAGCAAGTGCGTGGGCGGCAACGTCGGTGGCAGGGTCGGGGGCAGCACCGGGGCTGAGACACTACTGCCGGTGTTTGCAGCAGCGTTCGGCGCCGTGCTAAACAAGTTCGCGCCAGCACTCGTCGGGATAGAATTTTTCGAGGATGTTGTAGGCCCAGTTACTCCTGCTCCACTTCCCGGCGTCACTGCGGTCTTCACGGGCGGCATATGAAATGCAAAAGCATCGTACTAGTATAAATCGCATGACAAATTCCCTCAGCATGAAAAATGGAATTTGTAATGCGGGTTTAGCTTAAGAGGGAGATTTGTAATGCATGATTGCGATTACTACGAGTACGACACTTTTACACGGGATACGGCAGCGGCGGCGGCAACAGAGGCGGCGGGCTTTTGCTCATGGTAGAGGAAGTTTTCGAATTCGATAATTGGGCTTTATTTTGCACCAGGTCACTTGCATTTTGATTTTGATTTCCACCGGGCGGGGCGGGGGCCACATGTTGAGCATTATTACCGGCGAAAGAACCATGCGGTTGGTTTTGTTGAAACAACGTGGTCGGGGGCGGCAGCTGGGGTGGGGGGGTTAATGGGTGAGGGGTCGTCGTACTACTCGGCGAGGGAAGAAATTGGTGATTCTGGTTGATATTTTGGTAGTTGAGATTGTTGCTGTTCTGTGCGCCAGTGGAGGAGAAAACGCCCGCACTTGTAGGAGGTAGAACTCCACCCGGTTGCTGTATTTGCTCAGAATTGTCGTTTAACATCTTCTCAATTCCCCCATTACGTTCCAGCTTCCGTTTCTCTTCCGGCTCGGAAAAGTGGTACGAAAAATCGTGCTTCATGCGGTCGAAGAGTGCAGTAGAACTCTCGAGTTCTTCCTGTTGGCCGGAATTTTTGCTATCTACTCCATGATAGTGATTTATTTCCGCACTACTATAATCGGGAGTAGTATTTTTAGAGGTTGACACAAGCGCCGCTTTCCCCGGCGTGAAAAAGTTTTCCGGAAGTACATCGTTGTATCCGAAAAAAAGCGTGCACATCCCCGCCTTCCCAGCGGGTCTGTAGCTGTCCACTTGTTCCGTGGGCGGCTGCGGGCCACCCGAGGCATGCATATCACTTCCGTGTTGATCGGCGTGCATATCACTTGCTGCTCCGACCGCATTGTTATTACCCATCATATTACCCACTGTTCGGGGGGAGCTCGCGTTGTAGAGGTAATCTGTGTCGAAGACAAAACCCTTTTCGTTCGTCTGGCTCGTTTTGCCGAAGTTCTCCCCGAGGTATTTCCGAATCTCAATCAGCGCGTCATTGGTGCTGGAACTGAGGACTTTGCAAGAAGTCGAGGAGGTAGAAGAGCTGGTACTAATCTCAGCTGGTCGTGTCGTGGTGCAACCGCCTAGAGATGAAGACAACTGGTCGTAGTCAGGAACACCCATCATCTCCTCGTCCCCATCAGCATCAAATCGGGCCAAAAACGGGTTCTGCTCCCGGTCCTTCTGAATCGCTTGAAGTTTCTCGGGGTTGTTCGGATTTTCGTAGTTGGCTGCGTGGAGCAACTATGCAGGCCAAAAGCATCGCACTCGTACCGATTGCGTTTATGCGTCACGCGCCTTTATTTTCTTACCTTAGGGCAAACCCGCGCTACGAATCTACTTTGCAAGACACTAGGCCAATGGGAGGAAAAAGATGCGCGAACCCGGCACCCATATCCGCACGGCGTGCGCAGGCTTTTGCCCTTCGGCTCCTCGCCGCCGCGCCCCTGCCAATCAATGGGAAGAAACAGAGGCGCGAACCCGGCACCCATATCCGCATGATGTGCGCAGGCTTTTGCACTCCGGCTTCTCGCCGCCGCGCTCCTGCCAATCAATGCGAAGAAACAGAGGCGCGAACCCGGCACCCATATCCGCATGGTGTGCGCAGACTTTTGCGCTCCGGCTCCTCGGCGCCGCGCTCCGGCCAGTCAATGGGAAGCGCAAGAGGCGCGAGCCCGGCACCCATACAAATCATTTGTAAACGCAATTTATATGTAGTGCGATGCAATGCATAGCAACACTTTGTTCAAATGGTGGAACGCCGTCTGGGCGGTCATGCAGTCCTGCAGCTCTTCCTCTAATTTCTCCTTCTGTTCCGACATTGGCACGGGATCCGCATTCGGTCGGTAAAAACTCGAATTAATGTTGCACCGAGGTGGTACTGCAGATGAGCCGCGACCGGTGGTATTGTTGTTCCTGCTGTTGCCCGTAGTAGTTGTTGCCCCATTTGATGTAGATGTTTCTGTGCCGCTGCCCTGACCATTCGCGGCGCTGCTCCTCTTCCCCTCCACCAATTTGCTCGCTTTTGCGACTAAAATTCTCTTTGCCCGTTCTTTCAACTTTTTCTTCAAAAACTGCAGCTTCGAAACCCGGGGGTGTTATGGATTGCAAATGTGTCTGGGTCTGGAAGATTGCAACCTGTCATGCTGGCCTTACATTCCTGTAAAATCTGTATTGCATGACTAACAAAAGGCGTAGCCTCTCTTGTCATTACAAAAACGCAATTTGTCATGCGGAGGGCGTATGAGAAAGCGTTCTGCAAACTTGTCATGCTCTGCTGCATAAGGAAGTGATTTCATCATGCACATTTTAGCATCACAAACTTCCAGACCCAGACATTTTTGCATTTGATAGGTGCAGCACCGCATCCAAAGTCGCTTGGTTCGAAAAATTTTCCAAATCCAAATGTCCAAAGGAAAAACGTCCCGACCCCAGAGTTGTCATGCAAATCTGCAAGCCTCACATGTTTCTCATGCGCAGCCCCATGAGAAGCATCTCTTAATGCGGTCTGGCAGTTTGTTTGTCATGCTACAATCAGGATAAGCGGATCGATCTGTGATGCAGCTGCACTAGCTACGCGCGATTGCACTGCGAGCACAAACTTGTCATGCGCGACAGTCGAAAGCTGTTGATTTGTGTAGCAAAACCCCCATCTTGACTCTGGGGTGGGGACGTTTTTGCTCAGGATACCAAATCTGCTTGAATGTTTGCGAACTCCGGCAGGTTCGGCCCGTTCTCCTGTAGCTATCCTGTGCAAAAGTATCGTACTCGTAGCACTCGCAGCCATGCATTACAAATCTTTTTCTTATAGGGAAATCCGCATTACAAATTTCATTCCTCATGCTGAGGGAAGTTGTCATGCGATTTGTACTAGTACGATGCTTTTGCATTTCATAGCAGCTGCTCCCTTGCGAAATTTTTCTCCCCCGCCTCCAGCTGGTTCAAATATTCCGTGGAGGAAATATTCCGCACGGCGACCTATGAATTGCAAAAATGTCTGGGTCTGGGAGATTGCGAGACTTGTCATGCTAGTGGGGCATGACTCTGAACTCTGTATTGCGTGTCCGCGAAGAGGTCCTCTTGTCTGGCATGCAAAAACGCAGTTTCTCATGCGGGAAACGCATCTCTGAACCACGGAAAAACTTGGCATGCTGGGGAGCGCATTACAGTGTGCTCACTATTCGCTTTCTTGCATCACAAGTTTCCAGACCCAGACATATTTGCAATGCATACGACCTGGGCAACGGCGTTCAAATCGCGCCCGTCGTCGTTGATCTTCAAAAAGTCGCGAAGCAGGGACATCTGGCGTGTTGATGTTGAATAGGTTCTTGTAAGAACAAGAGCATATCCTGCAATCTTGTGGACATGCGAAACCATGCAAATTCTATAAAGGTTTATGGTTCTACTTTTTTATTTTTAGCAATACAATAGATTGAAGATAGTAGAAAATGAATAAAGCTGCATGATAAAGGGTGAAAAAAAAAGACCTATTATTACGGTCATAAAAGTATACCTGTGCATGGTTGAAATCCTCAGACAAATTGTAGTCTTTCAGAACTTGCTTGAAGTCAAAGGTGGTAAATTCCTCCCCGCTGGCCCTCACCTCTACTGATTTCTGGTACAAGCTCGGAATGTGTTCGGCGATTATTTTGCTGTTCTGATTTTTTGTAGTTCCGGCAATGTCACTGCCGTCCTGGTCTTTACTACTGTCGCAGCTGCCTTTACTACTGCTGCTTTTTAATGCCGCTGCTGTGCCTGCTCCCACCGCTGCATGACGAGAAGTAGAACTCGGGTTCTGACTTGCTGCAGCCCTGCTGGGCACGATCGGCGGCACCGCGACGGGTAGCTTGGTCAATTGCGTGAATAACTTCTCCGCCTCGGAAACGCCGGATAACGATTTGCTGTCCTTCTTGTACTATCCAGTGCAAAAGTATCGCACTCGTAGTAATCGCAGTCATGCATTACAAATCTCCATCCCAAGGCGAAACAGCATGACAGCATCCATTTGTCATGCTGAGCCAATTTGTAATGCGATTACTACTAGTACGATACTTTTGCAATGCATATGTACTGATAGAGGATTTTCGCTACCAGGTCGGCAACCTCCTTCTGTGACGGATTCACCCGCATGGACCTGCTCCCGGTTGTACTATTCTGTGCTGCTCCAGAAGTTCTACTACTTCCACCGTTTTGCGAAGATGAAACAGGAACTGGCTCGCCGTAGTTTAAACTGAATTTCAAGTAGTTGTGCAAACATTTTCTCACCAACGCGGGCAGAAAGTCTTCTGTCATCCGGTCTGCGTAGTCCCTCGCTCGCGGGCAGGCGCGCAGGGACCGGAGAAAAAAATCCACCCACTGCTCCATTTTGTGCGGCAACGAGTCGCTGGCCTGCTTGCCGACATCGTCGGTCGCGGAATCCGGGGTGGTCGAATCGAAGACTGTTTTTATTTCAACAAAATATATCTCATGTAGCAGTAGCAGGCTTTGGCCTTCATTTTGGTTTTGCTTTTGGGGACGTTGAACCGTCACAAAATTTTAACTCGTTTAGATTTTTTTTGAATGAAAGCATTGTCACACTTTCGTTTCAAGCGAAAAACTAGCTCCGAACGGAACAATATCAATTGTACCTCCCTGCACCGTCTGCGCTAGCTTGCTGCTTTCCGCGGGCAGGCTCTTGCACAATTTCCGCACCGAAGTGTCATCCAGCAGCCCGTTAAACGTCGCATCCAGGCTTCGCTGGTCCGCGCTCAGCGAGAAATAGTCTGCGTTTGCTTCTACGAACGGCATTTGATTAGTTTTTAGTGTCGTCAGAAGATCAAGAGTTGAGGCAATGTACTGGGAGAACGGGCTCAGTGCACAGCATTTTTTATGGCCATGTCTATCTAATAGAACTACATGCTATCGTCCTGTCGCTCTTCCTTCGTGAAAATTTGTAAGTAGTATTAATAGCAGCATGCTGTTGATGTGGTCGTCGTCGTGGTGGTCAACATTAAAACCAAACAGCACATTGAGAAAAATGTCAACATAGAGCTGTTGGAAGTGCAGTATTGTACTTGTAGCTTAATAGTCGCTTATCATCTGCTTCACGGTCGCATTTTACTGTCGAACTTGTTCTTATGGATCCACGAGCAGCAGAAAAGTTATAGTGCGATAATAATCCCCGTTGCCATCTTTCAGTTTCAGGATGTTACCTGCTACTTCTGACGTTGGTCGAAGCACGGGAGGATCTTTTTGTTTCCTTAGAGCAGATAATGCCTTTTTCGTTTTCCTACCATAGCGCTAGGAAAATTGCATCGCAACTGAAGGCCATTTACAAATAAAATCGAACACGTCGCACATCTTCTGTGCGAAGCACTTGCTTGTTCTCGTCAAGCCAGCACGACCCGACCGTCTTCGTCGTACCGATTTTTTTCGTTTTTCTTCAAAGACAGTAAATGGTGACACTGAAACGACGTTGTATTATATTTCTGTTGTTGATTTCTTTTTCAACGTGATTTTGGCTCTTTCAGCATGACAAATTCCGGTGTGCTTAATCGTCCAGAGATGGGCTTATATTTTTCATCGGAAAGAGAACGCGCAGACTGATCAGATCAGAGACAATGCTCGTAAAATTGCAGTCTGCTTCTAAGGATTCAGTAAAGAACGTAGCTGTTTCTTATTCGCCCCTGAAAGTTCGTGTAGTTTACTGCTTTTCGTGTGAAGATTATGTAGTTGTTTCACTGCCTTAGTCGTTGTAATTAATACCCACCCGGGACTCTATCTAGTCTTCGATTTGCCGTGCTGATATAATACGATCCTAGTACGTAATTACGAAAAAAAAGTGCCGATCATGTTGGAGTTCTTGACCCAGGCTAGACCCGGCGCCTAAGACATCTGTTTGGGCCCAGCCTAAGACAAAATTGTAGATATTCGCATAGAAAACTAGCCCTACTTCTTTAATACCTGCCTCGGAATTTGATAAGCACTTGATCTCCTAGTTTGCCTAATATTAACAGTGGCTTTGTTTACGGACGAAGTGGTGCGGAAACGCATGCAAAAAAAAAGTCGGCCTATTGTATTTGGTAATACTTGTATCAAGAAAGTTCTCCCTGGTCACTGACCCGTGAAAAATTTCGAAAGTTAAACTAAGTGCTGAATACAACAGTTTAATCAGTGCGTGGCAAGCCGCTACACACAGAAGGAGAAGTACTATGGTGAGATGAGTTCTTACGATTATGTGTTCGAATAGAAATGCGCATCTCTTATATAGGCATATCAGGTCGTTCTTGTTGTATGAGAAGTCGAGCTACAGCTCTGGTGCAAGGAATTCAAAGAACTCCAAGCATGTGCCCTTTGAGCTGTAGCGACCTTTGATGTGAAACCTACTTTGTCCTATGGTCGTGACAACAAAATACGGTCAAGCGTATTGGTTGAAAAACTATAGCGAAGATCACGTGACTCCAGTAGGAATTTGTGTTGGTGAAATAAATTCATCACAGTGCCAGGTTTCCATCTCAAATGCTGTTTATTTCTTCCGAGGTAAATCTATTCCTGAGGCAGGACAAAGAGCGGGCGTTCTCCTTGTAGTGAAAGGTTCGAAATACTAGTCGACTTAGGTTGCAGTGCGGTCTAGATTGATACTATTGCTGTAACGAAGAAGAAATCATTTGTGAAACAGAGATGAGGATGACAGTTTTTGTGTTGTAAGTATATTTCGTGCTTCTTGTTGTCTCATGGAAAGCGGTTTATTACCATATCTTGAAAACTAAAATCCCAAAGGGAAGTTTGAAAATAAGCACTGTAGCATAGCGAACTGAACATAAATGTGTAAGCACATCCTGTGAAGGGTTTTTTGAAAATGAAGAAGGAAGCGACTACGTGAGTCCCTAGCTAGAAATGGGCGCGGCGCGAGTGTGGATACTTCTGCCCACGGGGTCCCACATGGCGGAAGCTGGAGCACTACGACCAAGCAGCGCTACACCCAGCCTTCCCATACCATAGGATCCCAGCCGACCAAGGAGCGCTACGACCAAGCGCTACACCCAGCCTTTATTACCATATCCCATCTTTCGTCTCCGGTATTTATTTGGTGACACTCATATATTTAGATCGATTTATTCGAAAATCTGGGTCAGCAAAAAGAACTCGAGGGCGCACTTACGTGGTCTCGGGTAGAATGCTTCACCGGAAAATTCTGGAGACACTGTTCAATAGCCACTCATCTGTAGTGCGATATTAACTCGATGTGAAGTAATTGTATTTTTTAAATCTGTTAACAGTTCGAGTTCCATTATGTCTTGATAAAAGTACTAAAAGCTAGCACAGTTAAGTACCGCTTGCAAAAGAAAAAAGTTGACACGCAAGATGGAATAACCGCTACACGAAAGACCACCCAGTGTAGTGCTCTCAGCAGACCTGGTTGACCAGAAATGGTGGTCGACACTGTTCTGCTTCGCAACACGAGAATTCTGGTGTAGCCGGCGTTAATATCTGCGTGCTTATAAAGAAATAATTAGCAGTCGCAGTGCGAAACGTGAATTAAAATCATAATCAAGGACTCCTCGTAGATTAATTTGGTTTCTACAACTGTTGTTTTTATTCAATGCGCCTTGGACACCTGCTTTTATTTTTGGTGTGGTTTTGAAAAAGTTTTTGTGATGTTCTTTTCTATTACACATTTTGTATGTTCTTTTCGTTTTCTTTTACACATTTTAACATTGTGATTGTGGTTGAAAAAGTCATTTCATGTGGTCGTCTTGCAGCCTTTTTTCCACCCACGTGAGTACTGCAACCACTGTTTCACCCGACGAAGAACCGCTTAGCGCCGCTGGCGCAGCTGGCGGCGAGAGCGGCGGGCCTGGCGGCGCGCATGGATCGCGGCCTTGCCCTTGGTCTTCTTGACGTAACCCCGGTGCATCGGGTCGCGGGCGGGCAGCAGGTAGTCGATGCCGCGCTCTTCCCAGTAGTCCTCCAGCTGGCGGAGTTCCTTCTCCTGCTCAGACACACCGCCCTCCAACGTGCAGTACTCCTTGCCGTTGATCTTCATGCAGTCCTTCTGCTGCTCCCCCACTTCCTGCAGCCGACGGCGCTTCTCGATCAGCGCACGACGCTGGCGGCGCTGGCGGATGCGGGCGATGTTGGCGTACTGGTCCTGGACCTGCTTTTTCTCAATCGGCGAGCCCAATTCGTTGTACAACACACACTGGTTGTCGGGCTTGCACTCCGGCTCGGCCGGGTCGGTAGCACCGGGGAACTCCTATCGCACGAAAAAAGTGCTTCACTGTAAGGATTTTGCACGTTTTGCATCACTACAAGTTTGTTCTACATCACAGAGAAAATTTGCCATGCGAGATTCCTAAGGGAAAACACAGCTAAAAATCCCTTGTCTTGCATGTGTACCAAGACAAATACTTCTCAGATACATTTTCTGCATTACAAGTTTACAGTGAAACAGTTTTTTCTTGTGATAACTCGGCGTCGGTGAACACAGGCTCGTCGAACTTGCCCGCAGCTCCGGTTTGCAGCGTCATAGACGTGTCCTGCCACTGCTTGTGCTTCATGCAGAACCGCTTGCAGTATGAAAGTGCACAACTCCCCCTCCCCCTCATTTGTATGGCATCAACAGCATTGCAAGCACCAGTACGTGTGGACCCTGTGCATGACGAGTTTGTGTGTCTCTTGTAGTACTGTTTGGATTTCCGGAATTTGTCATGCACGCGGTGCCACAAGGTAGCAACTGGAGTTGAGATTTTGCATAAGAAATGAGAACGAGGGGGAGTTGTGCACTGTCATATGCAGAGCGAGGTGATGTTGTTGCTCACGAAGGACATGGCCTCCTTCACAGTCGTATCAAGTGAAAATATGTCTGGATCTGGAAGAATGCATGTTTGTCATGCTTGTCTGGCATGACTCTGAAATCTGTCATGCACGTTACCCAAGAGCGCCATTTTTCTCTCAACATGCAGAAAAGCAGTTTGTCATGCAGAAAAATAGACAACACCTAGAAACTCAGAAATTTGTCATGCTGAGCCAGCACTTGTGGCCTCCTTATGATACGCCGCCCAGCAACACAAGTTTCCAGACCCAGACATATTTGCATTTCATAATTCGACGTCGCGTTCGGGTACTTCTCCAGCGCCGGCTCGATCATGCGCTTGGCGACTTCCTCGGCGATAAGCTCGCCGCGCTTCATATGGTGAGCAAAAACGTCCCCACCCCAGAGTTGGGAAATCTGCTAGACAAATCGCCAGGCTTTGGCTGCTGCGCATCACAAATTTGGGCTCGCAATTTAGTCGTGTTTACCTAGTGCAGCACTGCATGACAGATCTAGCATACCATGCGGATTTGAGCATCACAAATCTCACAACATCAATTAAAACTGCTTTTCATAGGTCTCCGCATGAGAAACATTGTCAGCATGCAGATTTGCATTACAACTCTGGGGTGCGGACGTTTTTACAGGTGATATTTCATGCGCGCCAGCATCTCCTGCACCTTCTTCTCCGGGATGGTCTCGCGGATGCCGCGCATGGCGCAGCGGGACAGGCGGGTGGATTGGGACTTCATCTGGGCCATCGCGCCGCTGCCGTTGTCCATGTACATGTAGTAGGCGTATCAAAATAAAAAATCACCCGCGCCATTTCGAAAGGCAATTTGTGTTGCTGGATTTGTGTACTACACAAATGAGCTCTGTATTGCAGCAAGAGCTTGTCGGGTGCATATTCTAAGCCCATTTGGGTACGCATCCCGCTAGCAGCTGAGCATGAGAAACAAGTCTGACATAGGCAAAAACGCATGACAGACTCGCTGTACAATGCGCCACAAAGGTGCCGTTTGCCTTGTACGCACGGCAAAGCTGATTTGCGGTCACAAATCAGCATCACAAAATTCCTTCTCGATATGGGGAGGGGGGATTTTTCCTTACGATAACGGGTCGGGCAGGTTCATGTCGATCTCGACCAAGATCGCCTGAGCCATCTGGAACATCTCGTACCCCGGGTAACGCTATAGAGTGCAAAAATATCGTTTACTAGTATAAATCGCATGACAAATTCCCTCAACATGAAAAATATGAAAAATAGAATTTGTAATGCGGATTTACATTAAGAAAAATCTTTCCAATGCAGGATTGCAATACGAGTATCAGATACTTTTGCACACGATAACCGCCAGTTGTATCCGGTCAGCGGATCCTCGTAATCCGTGTAGGTGTTGTCGGACTTCTTCTGCACGGCGTTCTTCAGGTCCTTCAGAACGGTCTCGTATGAACTGCAAAAGTATCGTACTCGTAGTAATAAATGCAATACAAATTGGGTCAGCATGACAAATGGAATTTGTCATGCTGATTTAGCTTGGAAAAGAAATTTGTCTTGCATGACTGCAATTCCTACGAGTACGATGCTTTTTCACAGGATATCTCGCACGCCAACTTGAAGTTCACCTTGGCTTCGTAGCAGCGCATGTAGCCGCCGGCCCGGTTGGAGTTCCCGTCCCAGTTGGCCGCCGCGGTGCCGGGGCAGGCGAGGATGTCCTTGATGGGCTTGTAGTGCATCTTGTAGTTGCCCTGGTAGTCCATGATCTGCATCGCACCCCAGCCGTTGTTGTCCTCGTAAATGGCCTCGCACATGTTGGTGATCGCCGTGTCCGTCGGCATCGTGTAGGTTCCCGGCCAGCCGTATCCTCGGCAAAAATTTCCCCACGACCCCAGAGTTGTCATGCAAATGCGCAATGACAGGAATCGATTTGTCATGCGCAGCTCCACGAGAGGCAAAGTTGCCAGTCGCGATTTGGCATTTGTAATGCTATAAATAGGATGAGCAAATGGCTTTCTCATGCGGCTTCCCTTATTGAAAACCAGCACTACACTGCAGATGTTGGAAGCTTGTCATGCACAACTCCCAAAACTTGGAGATTTGTATTGCAGATTTACCAACTTGACTATGGGGTCGTGGGGACGTTTTTGCAAAGGATAAGCCGTTGGAGTAGGTGGCGTCCCGGAAGGTGCTGGGCGCGTCGTAGTCCAGCGAGCGCTGCAGCACCTGGGAAATGGCTTCCAGCATGGGCATGGCCATCGGGTTGTTCCCGTCGCCGCCGGACTCGCGGCGGATATCACGTGCAAAAGTATCGTACTCGTAGTAATCGCAACTATGCATGACAAATCGCCTTCCTATGCTAAAACAGCATGACAAATTCAATTTGTCATGCTAAGGAAATTTGTAATGCGATTTGTACTAGTACGATACTTTTGCAGTTCATAGCGGATCTTGTCGGCCAAATCCTGGCACTTCATGTGCGGGCGGTCCCGGGACATGATGACCGCGGGCTCGACCGGAGCGCCGCTATGCAACGCAAATGTGTCTGGATGTCTGGAAACTTGTGTTGCTGATACTTGCATTGCCGACTGGCTTCTTGTACGGCATAACAGCATGACAAGATAATCCTGTTCATGCACTACAGATCTTGTTGTCTTTGATGTCTCGCATCACAAATCCAGACCCAGACATATTTGCGATGCATAGCCGCTGGTGTCGGACATGTCAGGGTTGTTGCTGTCATACATGGGTTCAGAGGTGTGGTTGTAGGACAGGGAGCGGAGATCGGCGCACCCAAGTTCCCGCGGGCCCATCCACAAGCACTTGTCGCCATCGTATTGCTCGGTGTACCAGTCGGGCTCCGAGGGCGAGGACTGCTCGAACAAATGCTTCACCAGGCGCATGAACTCCAGCTTCTCCTTCTATGCATTGCAAACATGTCTCGGTCTGGATTTGTGATGCGAAATTAGAAGGACAGCGAGATCTGTAATGCATGAATGCGATGGTTCTGACCTTTTGTCCTACTGGGCGCTACTAGTTTGTCATGCAACAGAACACAATAGAACTCGCAAAACCAAGTAAAAAACTTGTGATGCGCGGATGCCGTACAGAACATCGCTCCGCCATGCAAGACTCAGCAACACAAATTCGTTGCGTCTCTCCAGACCCAGACATATTTGCGCTTCATACCTTCTGGTCCATGACAATGTTGACCAGCATCTGCATGTACTTCGGGTCCGCACGTTATGCATTGCAAATATGTCTTCGTCTGTAGACTTGTGATGCAAGGAAGAAAACAGTGAGCACACTGTAATTATGCATTGGCAAGCATGACAAGCTTTTCCGTTGTTCTGAGTTGCGTATTCCGCATGACAAACTCCATTTATTTGGCATGACAGGCAACAGGAGCTCTACTTCGCGGCTACGCAATACAGAGTTCAGAGTCGTGCCAGACTAGCATGACAAACCTTGCAATGTTCCAGACCGAGACATCCTGCAGTTGATACACGCATGCGCATGTAGATGTCGTACGCGCGCTCGCGGGCCATCTTGATGGCCTGTATCAAAGAAAAAAAGTTCGTCACGATCACTCATGCGCATTCTTGCAATACAAAACTGTTTGTCATGCGTAAAAATGCATCACAGCCAAACTTCATTAGGGATTTCCCTAGTGTTTCTGCAATACAAGGAAAGTTTGTGATGCTGAGAAAATTTGTAATGCAAAACCTGCAAGTTAGTGACTGTGACAAACTTTTTTCTCTCCATAGCCTGCTATGAAAGTGCACAACTCCCCCTCCCCCCTCATTTGTGTTGCATGAACAGCAACACAACCGCTGGGGCAAAATTGCAGCTTTTGCATGACAAACTCCCAGGGGATTGTAGTGCTGTTTTGGCTAGTACTTCCGGAATCTCTCATGCAAGCAGTGCACTAACAGGCGAAGGGTGGATTTGGAATTTAGCATGACAAATGAGGGGGACGAGGGGGAGGTGTGCACTCTCATACCTGCTTCACTTCGTGCACGAACATCGGGTCCATCTGGCCCTGCAGGGAAGTGACCATTATGCATTGCAAATATGTCTGGGTCTGAAGACGGCCAGGTAGTTTGTCATGCATATTTTGCATGACCCGCGACTGTCTGTGATGCATGCCCAAGCATCACAGATTTAGATTTTCAAAGAGCTTCCCGATGCTTATTCCGCATGAGAAATGCCCTCTTCACGTAGCACAGACTGGACTCCTCTTGCTGGTCATGCAATACAGATTTTTTTTAGAATTCACAAACAGCATCACAAATTGGAGCCTTCCAGACCCAGACATATTTGCACTAGATAACCATCGCGGAGATGTCATCCATGGTCTCTTTGTACTTAGCCTCCGCAGCCGTCGGCATGTTAATCGGAGAGGTGGACTGCACGCCCGCGCCCATCTTGGGCGCAGCGTTGAGGTCGGGGTCGAAGGTGCCGTTTATGAAAGTGCACAGCCCCCCTTCTTCTCATTTGTAGGGCATGAACAGCAATACAAGCGCCAGCTAGAGTGCAGGCTTTGCATGACAAATTTGTTGCACAGGATTGTAGTGCAGCTATTTGGGCGGCCAGAATTTGTCATGCAAACAGTGCGAAGAGGCAAGGCGGGGATTGTGGATTTTGCATGACAAATGAGGGGGAGGGGGAGTTGTGCACTTTCATACCGTTGCGGTTGTCGCCGGTCATCATGTCAATCACGTCCGATTCGTACATCAATTTCCGCTATGCAATGCAAAAGTATCGTACTCGTATAAAAAATGCAATTCTTGCATTACAAATCTTGTTCCCAAGGCAAATCTGCATTATGCATTACAATTTTTTTCTTTCATGCTGAGGAAATTTCTATTGCAATTTCTACTAGTACGATACTTTTGCAATGCATATCCGCTCTTCCAACAAACGCCGGTTGCCGGACTTCTCGGCCTCGGCCATCAGTATCCAAGAAAAAAACGTTGTAGGTGTAACTCTTTTGAAGGAACAGCATCACAAATCTGTCTGGCATGACAGCAAAAACCTGTCATGCGCAGATAGTATGCGAAAACGCCCTGCACAAGGCCCTACAATGCATGCCAAGCATGACAGACGCAATCATTTTGCATGTTGCGCATCACAAATTTACACTAACAACGTTTTTTTCTTGGATAATCAGGCTGCGCCGGTAGTCCTCGACCACCCAGGTCTATCCCACGAAAAAAGTGTTACAGTTACGCATTTGTATGTCAATTCAGCAACACAAATTTCTCTGCATGAGAGAGAAAACTTGCAATGCAGAAATCCTACGGGAAAACACCTATGAAAGGAGGCTCCTATGCATATCCGGCATGACAGAGCTTATCTGTCTTGCTTGGCCTGCAAAGACTATGTGTGTAACTGTAACACTTTTTCCTCAGGATAAGGTCTGCGGGATGCCGGTCAGGTGGCGGACGTAGTATGCATTGCAAAAGTATCGTACTCGTATAAATGCATTACAAATTCCCTCAGCATGAGAAATAAAATTTGTCATGCGGATTTACCTTAGGAAAAAAATTTGTAATGCATGACTGCAATTACTACGAGTACGAGACTTTTGCACAGGATACGTAGGTCGGCACGTGGATGTCGGGGCGCTGCTGCATGCGGCGCCGGGTCTTATCAAATGCAAATATGTCTGGGTCTGGAAACTTGTGATGCAAGGAGGGGAATAGTGAAAACACTGTAATGCGCTGCCCAGCATGACAAGTGTTGCCGTGGTTCTGAGTTGCGTACTCCGCATGAGAAACTGCGTTTTTGCATGACAGGCAAGCGGAGCTCTTCGCGGCCACGCAATACAGAGTTCAGAGTCATGCCAGACTAGCATGACAAATCTCGCAATCTTCCAGACCCAGGCATATTTGCATTCGATAGGTCTTCAGCCCGAGCATGTTCATGGCTTCTTCCGTGGCCTTGATGTCCGCAATCTTGATCACGACCTTCTCGATGTCGGTCGCCTCGCGCTGCTTCTTCTTGCCGTGCTTGCAGTCTTCCGACATGTCCAGCTGGGTCGTTTCCGTTGCACCGGTGACCGGGTGGGTCACTTGGGTGGACACCGGGGTGGCGGGCATCTTGTTGCAGTCAAAGCCGTCCCCGATGCTGGCCGGGACGTAGGAGTCTCCGTCGTAGGCCATCTGGGACATGATCGCGTCGTTGGCCGCCGGGTCCACGGTCTGCTTCGGCTTGGACTCCTGCTGGTCCTTGTAGGCCAAGTTCTGCGCCGCGTTTTCCTCCGGGGTGGTAGACGGGTTGGCACCCTGTATCCTAAGTAAAAGCGCCCCCACCCGCTAGTTGAGGTGGAAACTCTGCTAGACAAATCGACAAGCTTTGGTTGTTGCGCATGACAAATTTTGCCCCGCAAAGTAGTCGGCTTTAGCTAGTGCACCAGCTGCATCACAGATCGAGCGTCTTATGCTGACTCAAGCATGACAAATCTCAAACACACCGAGCAAATGCTTCGCATCGGGTCTCCGCATGAGAAATATTCTGAGCATGCAGGTTTGCATTACAACTCGTTTGGGATCGTGGGGACGTTTTTACACGGGATATCCTGGTCCCCGTAGTAGGACCCGTTGTTGAACATGTTAATCAGGGTATCGCGAGGAAAAATCCCCCCTCCCCATATTGACAAAGTACGTTTTCGAAAATTTGTGTTGCTGATTTGTGGCCACAAATCGTCTCTGTGTTGCATGGAGGCAACTCCACAGACAGCCGCCGCATTCTACAGGCGGTCTGTCATGCTGTTGCTCCTACAGCGTAGACGTCTGTCATGCTGAGCGCCTGGGCCAAAATCTGTCTACTCAGGCTTGATATGGGCCTGCAGTCCTCGCCAGCAAGACAAATCTGATTTGTGTACACAAATCCAGCATCAGAAACTTCGTTTTGATATGGGGAGGGGGGAAATTTTCATTCTGATACAAGGTCACGTTGTTTCCGGAGTACACCGTCATCTTCTTGGTCTCGTTCCCCGGAATCGGCACCGTCTTGAAGTCCTTCGGCGTCACCTTTCCGCCGGTCTTGTTGTAAGCCGGCATGTTGGTAGCTGCGAAGGGCGGCAAGGTCGCCGGCGGAGCGGTGTAGACCGACGGCATGTTCTGGTTGGCCGTCGCTTGCGCGGCGTTGTCCATCTGCAAGGGGGCGCCCGTCGTGGCCGGCTGGTCCGCATACATGTTGAACGCCACCGTCGTGTAGGGTTGGGTCCTATGCAAGAAAAAACATGTGTAAATGTAACTTTGTCTTGCAGATGTTGCAATACAGTTGCACTTGTCATGCTGGATGTGTACTATCAGAGGCTATTTTAATACGTGTTCCCACGTACCAGCTACGCATGACAGGTTTTCTTTGTCATGCAAAAAAAATCTGTGATGCTGTTCCTCCAAGAAAGTTACACTTACACAGTTTTTTTCTTGGATAGGTCGACGGCATGTAGGTGCTCGTTTCGTAGTACATCGGCGGCGTGGTGTCGCCCGGCTGCGTATCAAATGCAAACATGTTTGGGTCTGAAAGAATGCAAGAACTTGTGATGCTGCATTTGAATTCCACACAAGTCCTCTATTGTATGAGCAGCAAAGGGAATGCATTTCCAATTTTTGCTACGCGGTACTAATACGGGTATTTGTCATGCGCAATAGGCATCAAGAAGCTGCCCTCAAAAATCTGTGATGCTAGGGCATGCATCACAGATCGCTCATGGCTCGTGCAAAACTTGCATGACAAACCCTTAGAATCTTCCAGACACAGATCGATATTTGCATTTGATACTGTGCGGTGGTGGCCCACCAGGGGGTCATAGTGGAAGACGAAGTGAAAGAACCGCCGAAGAAGGTGTTCATCATGTTGGTCGGTGACATGGTCGTGTAGGGCGAATTTTCCGCCGGCGCGCCGGTCGTCGCTTCCGAAAACGAGTTCATCATCGGAGAATACGTCGTCGCCCACTGGTTGTCATAGGTCGCCGGACCCGGGCCGGTGGTTCCGCCCATGTTGCCCTGAGAAGTGCCCATCGGCATACCACCATCGTCGTGCGGGAGCTGACGCTTGTGGGCACGGTCGGCGAACAACCGTCGGACCCGGTTGTCGTACATGTCGGTGGAGGTAACGTAGGGCGATTCCCAATTGTCCTTCGCCGCGTCGTCGGTCATAGCCGATTCCTGATCCAAGCCGTCCGTCGGATTGTATTCCGTGTTCGTGACCGCCTGCGCCTGCTCCTGTTGCTTCACGTGCGCCTTGATTTCGTTGGCATCCCCTTCCGCGGCGGTCTCAATCCCGTTCTCCAGGTTGTCAAACGTCGCCTGCGCGGGCAGCTGCGCACCGTCGGTGATCAATTTTTGTTCCGGGCAAGTCAGCGTGTGGGAACCGGTCGCGGACGGGCGGATCATTTGCTTCTCGCCCGGGTTGTTTAACAACATACGGCGGGACCGCTCGTCGATCGCGGAGTCCAATAACAACACCTTGCCGAACCGCCGCGGGCCGTAGGCGATGGCGGCCAAACCCTCCTCGCTGCCTTCGATCAGGCCATTCAACCGCTCCTGCAGTGCGCGCTTCCGCTTGTTGCTGAACTTGGACTTGTAGGAAGACCGCATGTGGGTCTGCATCAGCTGACGCAGGTCCTTCGCGCCGCCGGTGTACATCTCCTGGGCGGCATATCGCCAGAAAAAAGTGTTTCACTGTAAGGATTTTGCAAGTTTTGCAACACAAGTTTGCTCTACATGACAGGGAAAACTTGTCATGCGAGGTTCCCGGCGAGGGAAAACACAGCTAAAAATCGCCTGTCTTGCATGTGTAGCAAGACAAACACTTCTGAGATACAGTTTCTGCATTACAAGTTTACAGTGAAACAGTTTTTTCTTGCGATACGGCACCGTTGCTGTTCGCGGCCATAGCGGCCGGAAGCTCGACCTGGGCCTGATCCGTGTCGCACTTGGCCGTGTTGTCGATCTCACCCTGTTATGCAGTGCAAATATGTCTGAATTTGGAAGAGTGCAGGAGTTTGTCATGCACATGCTGCATGACTCGTGATGTCTGTGATGTATGAGCCACCAGCATCACAGATTTTCTGACTGGCTCTTGATGCCTGTCCCGCATGAGAAATGCACTCTTCTTCGTGTAGCAACAACTGGAGTTATCCTCTTGCCGCTCATGCAACACAGATTTTCGTAGAATCCAAAAATAGCAATTACAAGTTGCATTCTTCCAGACCTCCGAGACATATTTGCAATGCATACCTCCTTCTCCGCCGCGTTGTTGGTAACGGACCGCTTCGGGACGACCTCATCTTCACCGCCAGAGCCGGCGACGGGGTTATGGATTGTAAAAATGTCTGGGTCTGGAAGAGTGCATGTTTGTCATGCTTGTCTGGCATGACTCTCAAATCTGTCATGCACGTTACCCAAGAGCGCCGTTTTTCTGTCATGTAGAAACGCAGTTGGTCATGCAGAATAGGCAACACCTAGAAGCTCAGAAACTTGTCATGCTGAGCGAGCACTTGTGGCCTCCTCATGATACGCCACCCAGCATCACAAGTTTCCAGACCCAGACATTTTTGCATTTGATAGGGGTTGTCGTTCTGCATTTCTTCCCACTCCATGTCGCATTCCTCATCCGCTTATCCTGTGCAAAAGCATCCGGTTATAATGCTCGTACGTAGTAGAATCGCAATCCTGCAAGACAAATTTCCTTCCCAACTTAAACCAGCATGGCAACTTCCATTTGTCATGCTGCGCGAACTTGTATTGCAATTTTCCCACTGTTGTACTAGCAGATCGGATGCTTTTGCATTTCATACCGCTTCGTCCTGCGACATGCCGTCGTTGTCGATCATATCGGGCTTGCAGCCGTTCTTGAATTCGGTCTTCGTCATGGTGTATCAAATGCAAAAATGTCGGGGTCTGGAAGAGTCATGCTGTTTTTGCATGACACAGAAGGTCTGGCATGGAAGCTGTTGCATCACAGGCTTCGAGAAGCTTCCGCAATGCCGAATACGCATGACAAATGCCCCATTTTGGTGACAGATCGTGGGCAGCTTTTGCTGCCTATGCATGAGAGATTTTTTTGTGTTTTGAAATGCGCATCACAAGTTTGCATTCTTCCAGACCCAGACATTTTTGCAATCCATATGGTGAACTTCTCGGGCTCCAGCACGTCCGCAGGCGGGCTCTCTTTGCCCCCCTGCGTCATCTCCAACGTCTTGGTCATCGCCTCCGCCTCTTCATACGCAATGGTGCGCACGGCGGTGTATGCACTGCAAAAATGTCTGGGTCTGGACATTTGTGATGCTGAATTGAGCATGATTGAGGCGCTTGCAATGGCAGCCAGGCATGACAAGTTTTGGACGCGCCTGCTGATGCCTACCGCGCATCACAAATTGCGTTTTTGCATGACAAAGCAAGCTCTTCTTTTGCTGCTTATGCAACACAGATTTTTTAGGAAATGCGAGACACGCATCACAAGTTCCACTGTTCCAGGCCCAGCCATTTTTGCATTTGATACGGTGGTCTCCTTGGCCACATCCGGGTCATCCTTGGGCGCCTTGTACGGCTCCACGGTAGTGCCGGCCGCGCGGGCCTTCATGGTCTCGCGGGTGGCGTTGCGGACGGCCTCCTTCATCGCGATATCGTCGACGACATGCTGCTATGCATTGCAAATTTCTCTGGGTCTGGAAGAATGGAAGTTTGTCATGCTTGTCTCTCATGATTCCGAACTCTGTGATGCATGAGCAGGATGGGAGTCTCGTCTTGCCTGTCATGGAAAAGCGCAGTTTGCCATGCAGAACTCGCAACACATAGCAGCTCAAGAACTTGTCATGCTTGGCTGGGTATTGCAGTGCGTCCACCATTTCCAAGCCAGCATCACAAGTTTCCCGGCCCAGACATATTTGCATTTGATAGCTGCATGGTCATGTTGCGGCAGTACGCGATGAACGGCGCGCCCTGGTTCTGGATCTTCTTTTCATACCGTTTATCAAATGCAAATATGTCTGGGTCTGGAACATTCTAAACTTGTGATGCTGTCTCTGGATTCTGATAAAATTTGTATTGCATGACACGCAAGAGGACAGCAGTTTTTTCCACGCGGAAAGGGCATTTCTCACGCGGTAGAGGTATCACAAAGCGCTCTCAAAATCGGCGATGCTATGGCACGCATCAAAGACGTCATGGGTCATCGAAAATATGCATGACAAATCTAGAAATCTTCCAGACCCAGACACTTTTGCATTTGATACCGTTCCTGAGCATCAAAGTTCTCGTGGCGCTGGCGCTCGGACTCCGGATCCTCGGTTAAGCCCTTGGTGGACTGCTTCATCTGCGATTTCGTCTCATTCACGCGCTTCAAAACGCCAGAAACCGAATCCACTGCAAATATGATCCCTGGTTTTCTGGAGCAGTGCAACTTGTAATGCTGCCTGTGGATTCAAAAAAAATCTGTATTGCATGAGCAGCAAGAGGAGTCCAGCTTTTGTTGCGCGGAGGGGGCTAGGGAATTTCTCATGCGGGATAGGCATTAGGAAGCCCGCAAAATGAACTCTGTGATGCTAGGGCATGCCTGACAGACATGAGGGGTTAGGCAAAATGTGCATGACAAACGTTGCACTCTTCCAGATCCAGATCTTCGATATTTGCAATGCATAAACCGCTTCGCACGCGCTGTCCAAGAACTGCGGGGGGACACCGACCGTGGTGAGCAGCTGCGGCGACGGAGCTTCGTCAGCCGCCGGCTTCGGGATCTTCTTCCCATAACTGTCGGTCACCATGGTACCGGCGTCGTTGGTCACGTACTTGTCGTTCGCGACGCCAACAGCAATCTTACCCGAGTCGTGGTCGGTCAACATGCGGCGAAGAGTGGAATCTTCCTGCAAAACCCGGCGGAAGTGCTCTGGCCTGGCGAACCCGTCCTCGGAGAGTTGACGCGCACGCATGAGCAACATCCTCCGGCCGGTGTGGACGACGGCGGTGGTGAGCGCCTCGGTGGCGGCGGCGGAGTCGGCTATTATCAAATGCAAACATGTCTGGGTCTGGAAGAATGCAAGTTTGTCATGCTTGTCTGGCATGACTCGAGAATCTGTGTTGCATAGGCACAAGGAGGCCCTCTTACCTGTCATGCAAAAACGCAGCTTGCCATCCGGAATACGTAAGACATGGGAGCCAAAAAATTTGTCATGCATAGCTGCGTATTGCAGTGCGTCTCCCATTCACTTTTGGCATTACAACTTTCCAGACCCAGACATTTTTGCAATCCATAGCCATGGCGGTCTTCAAATTCTCCGCGGTCTTCATGTCTTTCATGGCCGCATTATGACAGTGCACAACCACCCTTCCTCCTCGTTTGTCATGCAAAATCCCAAATCCAAATGCTTCCCTGTGGCACTGTTTGCATGACAGATTACGGAAGCCCCAGTAGTACCGCACAAGGCGCATGAACTTGTCATGCACAGGCTCAACGCGTTATGGTGTTTGTATTGCTGCTCATGCAATAAAAATGAGGTGGAGAGGGGGTTGTACACAGTCATACGCGTCCTCCTCCGCCTGCTGCTGGTCCATGTCCGCGGGCATGGTCGGCGCCTCCGACGCATCGGTCTCGGCGGCAACACCCACCGGGGCGTGCATGTTCTGCTGGGACACCGTGGTCTTCCCGCCACTCGCCTCCTTGAACTGCCCCTTGGCGCATTCCTCGGTCTTGCACCCGCCCTCTTCTGTCATCAACTTGTGGCAGACGTAGTCGTTCTGCGGAACCTCTTCCCCCTGGGTCTGCGCGGACGTGCCTTCCTCGGCCATGCGCGAGAACTCCATCAGATCCTCATGGGAAATATGAGCGGCAAAAGTATCGCACTCGTAGTAATTGCAGTCACGCATTACAAATCCTTTTCTTACGGTAAATCCGCATTACAAAGTTTATTTGTTTCTCACGCTGAGCAAATTTGTAATGCATTTATACGAGCACGATACTTTTGCAATTCATACGAGATCTTCGCGGAGTTTTCCGCCTCCCCGGCGGCCGGGATGTCGCCCCGGCCGGTGGACATCTTCTGCATAATCACCGGCATCACGCGGGAGAGCTCGTCGCACGCCTTCTGGTCGACGGTTTCCTTTATCAAATGCAAATAGCCCTGCATGTCTGGAAGATTCATTTGTCATGCACGTTTTGCATGAGCCCTGATGTCTGTGATGCATGCCCTAGCATCACAGATTTTTATCCGAGGGCTTCTTGATGCCTATTCCGCATGAGAAATGCCCTCTCCGCGTAGCAAAAACTACACTTCCTTTGCTGCTCATGCAATACAGATTTTTTTGGAATCCAAGTGCAGCATCACAGGTTGCATGCTTCCAGACCCAGACATATTTGGTTTTGATATCCTTGGGGCCCGCTGCGTCGGCGCACTTCATGTCGTAATCCATAATGTCGGTCATGGTGACATACCCGGCCATGGTCGGGTCCTTCTTGTCCGGAGGGTTCAAAGCCTCCCACAGACCGCCGGAGTCCGCCTTCGCCTTGTTGACCTCCGCCCGCATTTCGCCCGACGGGATCTGGTGGAAGATATGCATTGTAAATCTGTCTGGGTCTGGAAACCTGTGATGCTCAATTGAGCATGATTGAAGCCCTTGCAGTGGCAGCCAAGCATGACAAGTTTTTGAGACGTCTGCTGATGTCTAGCACGCATCACAAATTGCGTTGTCGGATCACAAAGCAAGCTTTTCTTTTGCTGCTCATGCAACACAGATTTTCCCAGAATTATGCAGGACACGCATAACAAGTTCCACTTTTCCAGACCCAGACATTCTTGCATTTGATAGAAGATCGCCTCGTGCAAGTCCGCATCGCCGTATTTCCGGACCATGTGCTCCAAGTGCGCCGCTATGAATTGCAAAAATGTCTGGGTCTGGAAAGTTGGAACCTGTAATGCTGGTCCTGCGTTCCTGTGAAATCTGTTGTATTGCATGACCAACAAACGTAGTAGCCTCTCCCGTCATACGAAAACGCAGCTTCTCATGCGGAGTTCTTATGAGAAAGCGCGCTGCAAACTTGTCATGCCTTCCTGCATAAGAGAGTGACTTCCTCTTGCACATTTTAGCAACACAAATTTCCAGACCCAGACATAGTTGCATTTGATAGCCGCCTCGGCGACGCCGGGGGACACGCAGGGCTTGGACTCTTCCTTCATCAAGTGGTCTGCGAGCGCCGGGTATCAAATTGAAACAAGCCCCCTCCCCATATTGAAACGGAAATTTCTGTTGCTGGATTTGTGTACACAAATCAGCGCTGTATTGCAGCAAGCGCTTGCAAGCATTTCCTAAGCCTGATTAGCTATGCAGAAGGCTAGCACTGAGGCATGAGAGACAGCTCTGCAGTAGGCAAAATCGCATGACAGCTTGGCTGTGGAATGCGCCACACGGCTACCATTTGCCCCGTACGCAAGAGAAAGCTGATTTGTGGTCACAAATCAGCATCACAAATTTCAATTGTGAGTAAGGGGAGGCGGGATTTTTCCTCACGATACCGGGTGCTTCAATTCGTGGCGCTTAAACTCGCCGCCGAACGCAAGGCTGATCTGGTACTGCTATCAAATGCAAACGTGTCTGGGTCTGGAAGGTTGTCATGCACATTTCGCATGACTCTCGATGTCTGTGACGCATGCCGCAGCATCACAGATTTTATGAGCGCTTCCTGATGCATGCCTATACTGCATCAGAAATGCCCTCTCGCCGTGGCAAAAAACTGGACCTCTTTTGCTGCTCATGCAATACAGATTTTTTGCAGAAGCCAAATCCAGCATCACAAGTTGCATACTTCCAGACCCAGACATCTTTGCAATGCATAACTGCATCAGCATGCCGACGTTTTCACTCGCAAACTGCCCGCAGTACTGGTTCGCCTGCTCCTCGCCCATATCGTACCCCATTTCCGGATCGTAGGCCGGCAACGCCAAGTACTCCTTCGTGAACTCCTTGCAGTTCTGCGTCAAAACCAGGTGGGACTCGGCGAACTTCTTCAACTCGTTCTCCATAGACCCGTCACCAGGCGACAGGCAGGTCTTGCCGCACGCCTTCTCCTTGACCTCCGCCGGTGGGGGGTCGCGCTCGTCGTCATCCTTCTCAGATTCGTCGAACGCGTCATCCGGAACGGGCACGCCGTTCTCGCACACCAATCCAGGCTTCAAATCGTCCAGGTGCACCTGGGCGTTCTCGATCCGGCCCACTCCCGCGGGGCCCTCGAATTTGTGCTCCTCGCCGAGCACGTCCGCCAGCCCCTGCGGCACGTTGGGGTCTTCCGGATCGAAGTTGGGGCAGAAGGCCTGACCGGCATGGTATTCCTCGAAGAAGCTCGGGGTGTAGCCCATGGTTTCCGGATCGTACAGAATGGCCTTCACGCACTCCTGTTTCCGCTCCGACGGGAAACCGTCATCTTCGATCGTGGTCGCGTTGTTCTTCCAGGAGACCGCGAGGTAGCATATGGGGGTGTCAGGATCGAAATCGACAAAGTTCAAAGAATCTGTGATGCATAAAATGCAAGGCGCGTGGTGACTGTCATGCGGGGATGGCAAGAGAGGCCGATTCGATAAAAAGCCTTTTGAGGGGTAGAAGACATAGAGCTGCTTAAGTAGCATGACAGAACCTCTTCTCTCTGCCCAAACAGCATGACAGACTGGATTTAGGTGTAGTTGCCAAGAAAATTTGTCATGCGCCGCGTAGCAATTGGGTTCCGCCTGGTATCGGTTTTATGCATGGCAAATCAGTTCAACTTTGTCGATTTCAATCCTGACGCTTCCATATAGCACAGGTCGTGCGTGTACCAAGCGGTGGTGTCAACGGTTTGGTTCACCGAGGTCATGTATCAACTGCAAAGATCCCTGGATGTTGTCTGGAACAAGAGTGTAAACTTGTCATGCAGGTTTTCCATGACCCATGAGGTCTGGAATGCGGGACCTCGCATGACAGACTCTGTGAGCAGGTGGTCTCTGTCATGCCTATACTGCACGAGAAACTCCCTCCCAACTTCGTCGAAATAGTGGACAGCTAGTTTATTTGGCACTCATGCAACACAGATTTCTGTATGATGCGGATTTAGCATGACAAGTTGCAATCTTCCAGAGGACCCAGACGTATTTGCAATCCATATCATCACCAAACTGTAAAACGTATTCGTCGCCTGGTCGAACAGGTTGTGGTTCATGACCTGCGTGATGTCGATGTTCTCATTTCCGGTATGGAAGTGTCAGAATCGAAATTGACAAAATCGAAAAATTCGTGATGCGCAAAATCGATGTCAGTTGGAGCCTCAGTTTCCAAGTGGCGCATGACAAATCTCGGGAGCGCCCAAATCCAGTCTGTCATGCTGTTTGGGCAAAGAAGTCTACTCCTGTAATGCTACTCTGGCAGCACATTGTATACCCCTAAAGCTAAACAGGCTTACAATCGGCCTCTCTTGCAATCCCTGCAAGACAGTCTTTTCGTGCCTTGCATTTTATGCATCACAAATTTTTCGACTTTGTCGATTTCGCTCCTGACACATCCATATCCGGTCGGACCGTAGTACTCCGGAGTCGGGGTCGTGGCCATCAAAGCGGAGGAACTTCCGTCCGCGGCGGACGGCGCGGTGGTGTAGGTCACAGCCGAATGCGCCTCCACATACGTCGGGGCCGGGGTATGGAAGGGTCAGGATCGAAATCGTCAGAGTTGAAATAATTTGTGATGCATAAAACGGATACCAGTTGGAAGCCGAATTTCCAAGCGGTGCATGACAAATTTGGGTAGAACTGAAATCCAGTTTGTCATGCTGTTTGGGTAAGGAAGACGCCTTTTGTCATTCTACTTTAGCGGCTCAGTTTCTACCCCTCAACAGGCTTACAATCTGCCTCACTTGCCTCTTCTGCAAGACAGGCACTCTGTGGGCTGCATTTTATGCATGACAAACTATTTGTTCAACTTTGACGGTTTCGATCCTGACGCCTCCATACGGGGTCGCGGGAGAGTAAGTCGTCACGACGCCCTGCTTATCAAATGTAAAAATGTCTGGGTCTGGAAGGATGCAAGGTTTGTCATGCACATCTTGCGTGACTCCTGACGTCTGCGATGCATGCCCTAGCATCACAGATATTGCGAGGGCGTTCTGATGCCTATACCGCATGAGAAATGTCCTCTCGCCGTGGCCAAAACCAGGCCTCTTTTGCTGTTCATGCAATACAGATTTTTGGATAATGCAGACGCAGCATCACAAGTTCCAATCTTCCAGACCCAGACATTTTTACATTTGATACTGCTGCGGCAGCATCAATGGGGCGGCAGTGCCACCCACGCCCGGCGCGACAGTTCCGAGCGGAGTCGGCATGCCGGGCTCCACCTTGTCGTCCTGCATGTACGGCGGCGGTGGGGTGCCGTGGTCCAGCTTCCGCAACTTCCCCTGCTTCTCCGCGAGCTGACGCGCGCGCAGGCGGCGGAGGTTGGTGTGGTACGTCTCGATCATTTCCAAGTTGCGGAACGGCTGACCCGGCTTGCCGGTCAACACGCGCATGGACCGGTGACGGACGCTATGAAAGTGCACAACTACTTCTCTCCCATTCATTTGGATGGCATCCGCAGCAACACAAGTCCTGGCACAGATGCAGCTTTCGCATGACAAATTATTTCCGACTGATTGTAGTGCTGTTTCGGCTTCCGGATGAATCTGTCATGCAAACAGTGCCACAGGGCAAAGGGTGGATTTGGGATTTTACATGACAAATGAGGAGGGTACTAGTTGTGCACTGTCATAGGAACCGAACTTGTGGTAAAATTCGTGCTCGAACACCTCGATCTGCTTGGCCTTGGTCTCTATCAAATGCAAATATGTCTGGGTCTCCTGGAAGAATCTGAAACTTGTCATGCAGATTTTCCATGATCCATGTCGTCTGGAATGCAGGACCTAGCATGACAGATTCTGTGAGATGATCCCTATCATGCCTATTCTGCATGAGAAACTTCCTCTTCCCTTCTGGTCAAAAGTGGACAACTTTTGGCAGTCATGCAACACAGATTTTTCTGCATCGGATCCAGAATTAGCATTACAAGTTGCATCCTTCCAGACTCAGACATATTTGCAATCCATAGACTCGCCCAGCGCACGGCGGACCCGCATGCGGCGGCGCTCGCGGCGCATCCGGTTTTCGTGGCGCAGGTACTTGGTGTCCTGCCGGGACAGGCGGCGGAAGTTTATCAGAAGGAAAAATCCCCCCTCCCCATAGATATCGAAAAGAAAATTTGTGATGCTGATTCGTGACCACAAATCAGCTCTGTCTTGCGTACAAGGCAAATGGCACCCATGCGGCGCATGGTGCAGCAAGTCTGTCATGCGATTTCGCCTATGTCAGACTTGTTTCTCATGCTCAGCTGCTAGCCGGATGCGTACCCAGAAAATGGGCTAAGAATGTGCCAACAAGCTCTTGCTGCAATACAGAGTCCTTCTGTGTACACAAATCCAGCAACACAAATTGTCTTTTGAATATGGGGTGGGGGGTTTTTTCACTTTGATAAAGTTGTTGGAATCCAACCGCTATCCACTGCAAAAGTATCGCACTCGTTGTAGTAATTGCAATCACGCATTACAAATCTTTTTCTTAAGCTAAATCCGCATTACAAATTTTATTTCTCATGCTGAGAAAATTTGTAATGCATTTATACGACGAGTACGGTACTTTTGCAAGGCATAACCGGTGCATCCGCAAAGACCGGCGCTGCTGTATCCTGAGTAAAAACGTACCCACACCATAGTTGTCATGCAAATCTGCATGCTTAAAATGTTTGTCATGCGGAGCCCCATGAGAAGCATTTTCTAAGGGTGTTTTGAAATTTGTCATGCTCCAATCAGCATGAGAGACTAGATCTGAAATGCTGCTGAACTAGCTCAAACAGCACTACACTACGCGTCCAAATTTGTCATGCGAAACAAGCAAAGTTGGCCGATTTGTCTAGCAGATTTTCCATCTTGACTCTGGTGTGGGTACGATTTTACTCAGGATATGCTGCAAGCGGCGCGCGCGGCGCTGGGTCGGGGTGGACTGGCCGGTCGGCTTTTCCACCGGCTCGTACCCACCCTTGGACCGCCACGCTTCGAGAATCGCGCCGTGGCATTTCTTCTTCTGCTGCATGCAGGCTATGCATTGCAAATATGTTTGCGTCTGGAAAACTGGAACCTGTATTGCGTGTCTTGCACTCCTGTAAAATCTGCGTTGCATGACCAACATCAAGAGCGCGATGAATTCGTTTGTCTTGCAAGAACGCAGCTTCTGATGCGTGCCACGCACCATGGGGAAGCCTACTAAAAATTTGTCATGCTTGGCTGCTCTCAGGTAAGTATGCTCAATCATCGGGACTCAGCATCACAACTTTCCAGACGTCCAGACATATTTGCATTTGATACAGGGGCACTCGATCTCGTTCTTGTAGCGGCACACGTTCGCGAGAATGGACTTGCCGTTGGGGAGCATACCCACGAAGTGGCAGCGGCAGGTGGCAATGCACCCCGGGCCCATCTTATCGGTCATCAAGTTGTGCGCATAGGTGTTCATCGGGTTCAAATCGAAGTTGTTGGTCGCTCCCAGCATGGGCATCTTGCGTTCCTTATCCTGATCAAAAACGTCCCCGCCCCGTAGTCAAGATGGAGGCTTTGCTACACAAATCCACAAGGTTTGGGCGTTGCGCATGACAAATTTCGGCGAGCAATTTAACCGTATTCAGCTAGTGTAGCTGCATCACAAACCGATCGCCTCCTCCTGATTTCAGCATGACAAACTCCCAGATAGCATTGTTGAAAAACGCTGACGCTCCTCATGGAACTGCGCATGAGAAACGTCCTAGGTTTGCTGATTTGCATGACAACTTTGGTGTGGGGGACATTTTTATTTGGGATACTCCTCCAGTGGCAGCTTCTGGCACGCGGGAAGGCCACCCTCACCATCAGACATGGCCCGGTTGACGAAGTTGACGAACGTCAACGGGGCGTTGGCCGCGCCGGAAGTCTTGTGCGGCTTCGGGTTGCCACCCGCGTCGTTGGTGTTCGACGGAGACAGCATCTCGCTGGCCTGCGACCGCGCGGCGCCAGTCATGCACTCGTACTTGACCGACGGCTCGACGGCGTTTTGGCAGGTGGTCGTGTCCCACACGTTGAGTCTCCGGCCAGCACCGTCGATGTGCACGGTGGGCTCGGGATCCTCGTTGGTCTCCAGCTGCTCCATGCGACGGCGGCGCAGCCGCTCCTTCTCCTGCATTTTCAGGATCTGCTTGTAGGGCACCGCCTTCCGCTTGTGCCGATACACGTCGATGGGCGCACCGTGGGTGGCCTCGGTAAGGGACCGCATGCGGCCGACCGCCTTGTTGTAGGTGTGCTTTTCCAGCTGGCGCATCTCGAAGTGTATCAAATGTAAAAATGTCTGGGTCTGGAAGAATGCAAGATTTGTGATGCAGGTTTTCCTTGACCCATGAGGTCTGGAATGCGAGACCCAGCATGACAGATTTTTTGAGGTCTCTATCATGCCTTTCCTGCATGAGAAACTCCCTCTCAACTTGGTCAAAAGCGGACAGCTTTTGGTACTCACGCAACACAGATTTTTGCATCATTCGGATTTAGCATGACAAGTTCTAATCTTCCAGACCCAGACATTTTTGCATTTCTTAAAGTGGGCGAACGCGGTGTGGCCGTGCATCATGGCCAGGCGGCGGGTCTGGATCGGGTTCTTATGAACTGCAAAAGCATCGTACTCGTAGTAATTGCAGTTATGCAACACAAATCTGTTTCTTAAGGCAAATCCGCATTACAAATTCCATTCCTAATGCTGAGGAAATTTGTAATGCAATTTATACTTGTACGATAACGATGCTTTTGCAATGCATAGTCCTCGCCCGGCAACAAAATGTCTGGCTGCTCGCCCGCCTTGGAAACCGACTCGCCCGTCGCGCACTTGTGGTAGTTCATCGGCTTATATGCATTGCAAATATGCCTGGGTCTGGGAGAATGGAAGATTCGTCATGCTGGAATTCAATGACCCATGAGGTCTGGAATGCAGCGCTGAGCATGACGGACGCTGTAAGATCTCCTCTATCATGCCTATCCTGCATGAGCAACTCCCTGTCAACCTGGCCAGAAGTGTACATCTTTTGGTAATCATGCAACACAGATTTTTGCATCATCCACACTCAGCATGACAAGTTGCATCCTTCCAGACCCAGACATATTTGCATTTCATAGCTCACCCGGCTTGGGAACCGCGGAGGTGTCCGCCGGAGCGCCCGCAGTACCCGGGTATCCTGTGCAAAAGTGTCTGGGTCTGGAAGAGTCATGCTGTTTTTGCATGACACAGAAGGTCTGGCAACATGGAAGCTCTAGCATCACAGGTTTAATCGAGAAGCATTCGCAACCAATGCCGAATCTGCATGACAAATCCAGGACTTTGGTGACAGAAAGTGAACAACTTTTGCTGCCTATGCATTTAGAGATTTTTCTGTGTTATGAAATGCGCATCACAAGTTTGTAATCTTGTAGACCCAGACATTTGTGCACTTGATACCGGGGCTCCGAACTCGATTTGATCATCTCCACCCGCCGGGGCCTGCAGCAGGCGGAAGCCCCGCCCACCTTGGCCGGAGCTGAGCGTCATCGAGCTGCGGGGGGGGGTGCTGGTCCGGCGCCCACGCGGCGGAGACCGCGGGCGGGGGGTCCGCATCGGGGTGTACGGTGGCGGGCACTATCCTGTGTAAAAACGTCCCCACCCGCCCAGAGTTGTCATGCAAATGTGCAATGACAGGAATCGATTTGTAATGCGCATCTCGTTGAGTAGAGGCATAATTTCCAATCCTGTTTTGGAATTTGTAATGCTGTAAACAGGATGAGACACAAGTGGCTTTCTCATGCGTCTTTCCTCGCTAACCAGCCCTACGCTGCAGATGGAAACTTGTCATGTAGAACTCCCAAAACTTGGAGATTTGTGTTGCAGATTTCCCATTTCGTTGAGTACTATGGTCGTGTGGGAGCGTTTTTACACAGGATAGGCGCCGGGGCGGGGCCATCCGGCGGATCGCCCGGAAGACGCGGCGCGCAGTCGGTATCCAATGCAAAAATCGACCTGGGTCTGGAACTTTGCCCGACTTGTCATGCAGGTTTTCCATGAGGACCCATATGATCTGTAAAGGAGGACCTAGCATGATAGATTCATCTTCCGTGAGATCACTATCATGCCTCGATCCTGCATTAGAAACTGCCTCTCAACTTGGTCGAAAGTGGAAAGCATTTATTTTTGGCAATCCTGCAACACAGATCTTTGCATGATTCAGATTTAGCATGACAAGTTCCGACCTTCCAGACATCCAGGGATTTTTGCAGTGCATAGTCGGCCGCGCGGGCGGGCCTCCTGGAAAACCGCGTGGTGTCGACCTTGGGGGAAGGCGCCCACCTCGCTGCAATTCGCGGAGGTTGGTGTCATAATTATCCAAGAAAAAAACTGTGTTAATGTAAAACTTTCTTTCCCTGACAGCATCACAAATTTGCTCTGCAGGACAGAGAAATAAACCTGTCATGCGTGGCTTGCAAGGGAAAACACACATCCACAGAGGACTGCATGGCTGTCTGGCATGACAGGTGTATTTTTAACTCTGTTGCGTGTTCTGCAACACAAAGTTACAGTTGTTGCGCAGTTTTTTTCTTGCATAATAATCGGGTCCGGTGTACTCATCCGGGTACATTTCCGTCGCGTTCTATCCTGTGCAAAAACGTCCCCATCCCAGAGTTGTCATGCAGATTTGCAATGACAATGACATTTGTGATGCGCACACCCTCCATGGTAGACCACATTTCCAATCGTGTTTTGGAATTTGTGATGCTGTGAGCAGGATAAGCAGATGGATCTGCGGTGCGGGTGCAGCACTTGCTGACCTGCACTTGTTCACTACGGAGTGCAAGTTGTCATGCGTGACTCCCAAAAATGCTAGGTTTGTGTTGCCAAGTTCTCATCTTGACTCTGGTCGTGTGGGGACGTTTTTACTCAGGATACGTTCTGGGGCGGCGGCTCCGGAACGGAGCAGCAGTCCGGCTTGTCCATGCAGATCGCTTTGTAGTTTTCGTAGTCCGCGGCGCACTATGGATTGCAAATATCGATCTGAGTTTTGAAATTTTGGAATGCTGAATGGTCACGATTGAATGCGCCAGTAAGTGCAGTGCAGCATGACAAATTTTTCAAAAGCTCTGTCAAGATGCGCAGGACGCATTACAAACTACTTCATGACAAAAGTGGTGTGGTGCTCTATTTTTTGCTGCTTCATGCAATACAGATTTTCTCGCAATGCGAATTACGCAAGACAGGTTCAACCTGTCCAGACCCAGATCTTCCATATTTGCAGTTGATACGCACCAGTTGGGATCGCCGGACTTTTTGGCGTCCTGGTTGACCGGCAACTCAGACAAGTGCTGGCGCGCGGCGTCTATCAAAATGCAAACATGTCTAGGTCTGGAAGAGTTGTGCGACGAGCTTTGTCATGCTAGCCAGGAATTTGCCACTGAGCTCTGTGTTGCGTGGCTAGGAAGAGCAGCTCCCCTTGTCTGTCATGCAAAAACGCTGTTTCTCATGCGGTGGAACACGCAAGAACACAAAGCAACGAATAAATCTGTCATGCTTGGCAACGCATTATGGTTTCCTATTACTATTCACTTGCATGCATCACAACTTTCCAGACTTTTAGACATGTTTGCATTCGATAGCGTCGTTGGTGCCCGTCAGCATGTCGCAGGGGGTGCAGGCAAAGGAGCCCTCGTCGTCCTCGTCCTCCTCCTCGTCCGAGATCCGCAGCTCGCGCCGCTCGAAGGGTTCCAGCTTGATCTGCGCCAGGATCCGGCGGTTCTCGGTCAGGACCGCACCCTCGCGTTTCTTCTGCTCGCGTTTGCAGTGCTCCTTCAGCTTGGCCACTTGGCCCGGGCGCTTGTTCATGCAGTTGGTGACCTCCTTCTCGTTCAACACGGGCGTGGTGGCCATGGTGGCCTGGGCCTCGTTGTCGTGCAGAACGCGGTGCAGTTCGTCGACCGAGGCGAGTAAATGCCGGCGGTGATGCGTCCCTTCCTCCATCGTGAGTGCGCGCATGCGGCGGCGCTCCGCAATCTCGGTCAGCACCCGGCGTTGCCGCATCAGCTTGCGTATCAAATGCAAAAATGTCTGGGTCTGGAAGATTTCTAGATTTGTCATGCATATTTTCCATGACCCATGATGTCTGTGATGCATGCCGTAACATCACAGATTTTTAGAGCGCTTTGCGATACCTCTACCGCATGAGAAATTCCCTCTCCGTCTAGACCAAACTGGATTCCTCTTGCTGGTCATGCAATACAGATTTTTTTCGACTCCGAAGACAGCATCACAAGTTACAACCTTCCAGACCCAGACATTTTTGCATTTGATATTGCGCATGCCAGCGGACGCGGTCTCGGCGGTGTCCCCATCGGTGTCGTACTTCGCGCAAGTTTGTATCAAATGCAAAAGCATCGCACTCGTAGTAATTGCAGTCATGCATTACAAATCTCGATCTTAAGGCAAATCTACATTACAAATTTTGTTTCTCATGCTGAGAAAATTTGTCATGCGATTTATACTACTAGTACGATGTTTGTTTTGCATTTGATAGTTTGGGTGGCCGGCGCGCCGCCGTTCAGGTCCTCCATTTCCTTTTGCGCGTCGTCTGGCGTCTGCGGGGCGGCGTAGCCGTATCCTGAGTAAAAACGGGGCCCACGCACCAGAGTCAAGATGGGAAATCTGCTAGACAAATCAACTAGCTTTGGTTGCTTCGCATGACAGGTTTGTCCTCGTAGTGTAATCCTGTTTTAGGTAGGTCAGCAGCGTAACAGATCTATCATAGCATGCTGGTCCTACCATTACAAATTCCAAAACACGATAAGAAAACGCTTCTCATAGGGCTCCGCATGAGGAACGTTTTTGGCATGCAGAATCGCATGACAACTCTGGGGTGGGGACGTTTTTACATAGGATAAGCTGTGAAACTGCTTCACGACGGCCACGGGGTCAGCCGCGTCGCGAATCTTGGTCAGGATCCGCGTCTCTTGGCGACTGGCGTGCAGCTCGGCCTCGGTGTAGGTGAGGTTCCCGTACGGGTCGTCCGTCGGGTCGGCGTTCTGGATCTTGTACAGCGTCTCCCGGGCCCACTCCGTGATGGCCGTGGCGTTCATGCCGCCCTGGCGGCCCATTTGTTCCGTCAGGTAGTCGTTAATGGTCGCCATCGTCGGCAATCCACCCTCCAACAAGTTCCGCTTGGCAGAGTGCGTCAGGTGCATCAGCTCGCGCATTTCGAAGCCAGTCGGCTTGATCCGGAAATCTCGGCGGTATTCCGCGTGGTTGTGGGACAGCATGTGGTGGTCGTCATCCAGCAAGTAGCGCAGCTTCCGGTCCTCTTCGTCGTCCTCCGCGACCAAGCGGCGGCCCGTGGCTTCCAGCGACCGGTGCGAGTGCGCGTTGATGGAAATTTCGTGCAGACGACAGGTATCCCGGGGGAAAAGTTGTATCGCTAACTCGTAGTTGTAATTGCAGCAATGCATTACAAATCTAGTTCTTAACGTAAATCCGCATTACAAATTTAATTTGTAATGCGGAGCAAATTTGTATTGCAAGAAAACCTACGATAGCGATAATAAACTTTTGCAGTTCATAACGGGACACCCGCTGCAGTTTGCGGTGGGCTTCCTCCGGGTCGTCGTTATTCTCGTCGAACGCGTATCCCGTGCAAAAGTATAGTACTCGTATAAATGCAAGTCTTGCATCACAAATTTTTTTCTGAAGGCAAGTCAGCATTACAAATCTTATTTTTCATGCTGAGGAAATTTGTAATGCATTTATACGAGCAAGAGTATAATACTTTTGCAGTTCATAAGGCGAGCAAGACACGGCGGCGGCGCAGCTTTTCCGACTGGCGCAGGCGGCGCTCGAGAATCCAGGATTCGTACTTGTCTTCGCCCAGCTTCCGCCGCATGGCGCGACGCAGCTTCCGCTCCTTCTGGATCACCTTCTGCTCCAGGAACCGCATTCTCGGCAAGTTAATCATCTGCTCAAACACGACCTCGTGGAAACCACTGTCCTCCTTGACATGCCGCTCCCCACCGTGGGTGCGGTGCAACGGCGACAGGTGCTGCAGCTTGATCGCGCCGCGGGCCCGCTTGAAGTCGCGGCTGATGTGGCCGGCGCCGAGCTGACGGCGGATGTCGGTGGAAACCTCATCGCCCATGTCCTCATCCTTGAGCTTGCGGAAGGTCTTGTCGATCTCCGCGCGCATCAGCCCGGAGGTCGGGGTGGCCACCGGGTCCATGGTGTCGTGCATGTTGCAGATCATTTCCGCCGTGGTCTTGTCGCCACCCACTTCGGGCATCTTTATGCATTGCAAAAGTATCGCTATCGTACTCGTATAAATGCATTACAAATTTGCGTAGCATGAGAAATAAAATTTGTAATGCGGATTTACCTGAAGAAAAAGATTTGTAATGCATGATTGCGATACGAGTACGATGCTTTTGCAGTTCATAATCTTGAACTGCACACAATGCGCGATCCCGACGCCCATCTCCTTGCACTTCTGCATGGTTTCCGGGTCGTATGAGAGTGCACAACTCCCCCTCACCCTCATTTGTATAGCATGGACGGCAAACCAAGCATCAACAAGAGTGCCGGTTTTGCATGACAAAGTGCTATTTGGGCTACCAGAACTTGTCATGCAAACAGTGCCAAGAGGCAAAGGGTGGATTGGGTATTGTACATGACAAATGAGAGGAAGGGGGAGTTGTGCACTGTCATAGGTCGCCGCCGGCGCAAATTGCCAGCATTTCGTCGAAGGGGGTGGAGGGGTCGTGGTGCTTCTTGCATTCCTCATTCGTCATCTTCCCGTCCGCCATCTCGCCGGAATACTTGTCCGCCATGGTACACGCCTCCATCTTCTCCTCCACGTTTTCGCCTTTCATCTTTTCCAGGTCCTTCTCGTTCGTGCAGGTGATGGCCACGCCCGGCGGCAGCGCCTCCTTCAGGGCGGAGCACACGCTCGGGCCGGTCTTCGGCTCCGGGGGCGAATCCTGTTCGGAACGGGTGGCCGGATCGGAGGACATCTTCTGTGGCAGCTTGTCTTCGTACTCGTTGGTGTCAATCTTCCCGTCCTTGTTGGTATCGGCCGACGCGACCAGGTTTTCCGCGGTGGCGCACTTCGACGCGTCGGCGGAGCAGATAGCCTGGGCAACCATGGTGTTGGGCATGATCTTATCCTTAGCAAAAACGTCCTCACTCCATAGTCGAGATGGGATCACAAATCTGCTAGACAAATCAGCCAGCTTTGGTTGTTGCGCATGACAAGTTCGGCCCTCGACTTAGCTTGTTCAGCAGCATCACAGATCTAGTGCATTATGGTGATTCGAGCATCACAAGTTCCGAAACACAGAACTAGCAATTGCTTCTCATGGGTTTTTCCGCATGAGAAATCGATTTTGAGCATGCAGATTTGCATGACAAGTTATGGGTGACACGTTTTTACACAGGATACGTCTCGCCCGCGTCGGTGTCGGTCATCGACTGCGTGTTGATGGCGTACTGCAACGCATCGGTCACGTTAAATTCCACGCCCGAAGCCAGAGTATGGCAGTGAACAACTCCCTTTCCCCCTCATTTGCATTGCATGAACGGCAATACAAGCATCAGCAAGAATGCCAGTTTTGCATGACAAATTTGAATAATTTCCACTGGAGTGTAATGCTATATTTGGGAGGCTACCACCAGAACTTGTAATGCAAACAGTACGACCAAGAGGCACAGCTTGTATTTCGGATTTTGCATGACAAACAAGGCCCGAGCACGGGGACAGAGTCCCCGTGCGGCGACCTTCCGGCATTTGTCTGCGCGGTGGCACTGGGCAGGCAGGTCGCCTGCAGCTAGGTATCTCGGTGCGCCTTGCATTCACTGACCCGCGACGGGCCTGCGGACGCGGCCCCCTTGCTTGCGCGCACTAGATTCATTAGCCTGCCGCGCGCAAAGATAAAAATAAGAAACGAAGAAACTGGCCCTGGCGCGCGCCGCGCCGGGTCTGGAGCCGGCCCCCAGGTCATGACGCGGCGACAGAGTCCCCACACTGCCCTAGGGCTTTTCTCTGCCCCTTCCATCCTTGGCCGCGCGGTGTGGTGTCCGGGGAGTGTTCCTTCGCAGCTAGCCCCTAGGCCATGACGCGGGGACCGAGTCCCCGCTCTGGCCTAGGGCTTCCTTTCGCCCCTTGGCCGCACGGTGTCCGGGAAGCGCTCACAGCTGGCCCCTAGGCCATGACGCGGGGACCCACCGAGTCCCCGCGCTTGCCTAGGGCTTTCGCCCCTAACTTGGCCGCGCGGTCTCGCCGGGGAGCGCTTGCAGCTAACTGGCCCCTAGGCCATGGCGCGGGGACCGAGTCCCCGCGCTGGCCTAGGGCTTTCGCCCCTTGGCCGCACGGTGTCCGGAAAGCGCTTACAGCTGGCCCCTAGGCAATGACACGGGGGCAGAGCCCCCGCGCGCGCTGGCCTAGGCAGGGCTTTCGCCCTTTGGCCACACGGGGCCACGGGAAGTGCTGCGAGCTAGCCCCCAGGCCATTGCGCGGGGACCGAGTCCCCGCGCTGCCCTAGGGGTTTCGCCCCGCCCGCCCTTGGCCGCGCGGTGTCCGGGAAGCGCGCACAGCTGGCCCCTAGGCCATGACGCGGGGACCGAGTCCCCGCGCTGGCCTAGGGCTTTCGCCCCTTGGCCGCACGGATTCACGGGGAGTGCTGCCTGAAAGCTACCTAGCCCCTAGGCCATGGCGCAGGGAACGGGCTCCCACGCTGGCCTAGGGCCTTCGTCCCTTGGCCGCACGGTCGGTGTCCGGGAAGCGCTCCGGCACAGCTGGCCCCTAGGCCATGACGCGGGGACCGAGTCCCCGCGCTGGCCTAGGGCTTTCGCCCCTTGCTTGGCCGCACGGTGTCCGGGAAGCGCTCACAGCTCGCTGGCCCCTAGGCCATGGCGCGGGGACCGAGTCCCCGCGCTGGCCTAGGGCTTTCGCCCCTTGGCCGCACGGTGTCCGGGAAGCGCTCACAGCTGGCCCCTAGGCCATGACGCGGGGACCGAGTCCCCGCGCTGGCCTAGGGCTTTCGCCCCTTGGCCGCACGGTCTCGCGTGACAGACTGGACTTCGGGCCCAAACCTCACATGACGAAGTCCGAAAGTTTGGCCGGGGTGTGTCCGAAAGTCTGCCCGGGGTGTGTCCGAAAGTCTGCCCGGGGTGTGTCCGAAAGTCTGCCCGGGGTGTGTCCGGGGTGTGTCTGGGGTATGTTCGGACTTTTTGCCTGGGGTATGTTCGGGGGTCTGTCTGGGGTATGTCTGGGGTGTGTCTGGGGTGTGTCTGGGGTATGTTTATACCCCACCTGTTGGTTTTTCGGCAAAAAATTGTAGTCCGCTCGTGATTGAGGAGCATTTGCATACCCCTGACACACCCCCGAACACACCCCCGAACATACCCCTCGCCTGCATTTTTGACCAGCTGCTGCAGTTTAGATAGTAATGAGGGGGAGGGGGAGCTATGTGCACTCTCATAGGCTACCTGCCCGGTGCCGGTCGAGAGGCGGCGAACCATCATGCCGGACTTGTCGTCGACGTAGGACAGCATCCGGCGACGGTAGTTACCGGAAAGCAGATCCGCCTCCAGCATGCGGCGACTGGTCTTCGTGGCCGTCCGGTTTGCGGCTTCCACCATCGCGACGGTGGTGGGCGACCGCATGTCGGTGTTGTTCACCATCTGCTCGAACGCGGGGAGCTATGAACTGCAAAAGTGTCGTATTCCTATTCGGATAAATGCATTACAAATTTCCTCAGTATGAGGAATAAAATTTTTGATGCTGATTTACCTCAAGGAAAAGATTTGTAATGCATGACTGCAATACGAGTACGATGCTTTTGCAATGCATAGGAGCGCCGCCTTGGTGCCCGCCTTCATCTCGTCCATGGTCACGAAGGTATCGTTATCGTAAGGAAAAATTCCACCTCCCATAATCAGAGAGAAAATTTGTGATGCTGATTTGTCGCCACAGCTCAGCTTTGTCTTGCATACAGCTACAAGGCAAACGGCACCCATGTGGCGCATTGTGCAGCCAGTCTGTCATGCGTTTTCGCCTATGTCAAAGTTGTTTCTCATGCGCAGCTGCTAGCCGGATTACACGTAGTACCTAAATGAGCTTAGAATAAGTATGCCGACATCAAGCTCTCGCTGCAATAGAAAGTTCATTTGTGTACACAAATCCAGCAAGACAAATTGTCTTTTGAGTATGGGGTCGTGGGGGCTTTTTTCACTTTGATAATCGTTGTCCTTGTTGAATTTCTCCCACGCGTCCATGATGGTCATGCCCGGCGGCCCGTCCATCGGCAGTGCCTCAATGTAGGAAAAGAACTGGGTGATGTTACAGGCACCGGAGGGGCAGTACTGGTACAGATCGGGGACCATCGGGTTGGCAACGCCGTTCGCGGTATCGCCCTCGGTGGACATGGTGATCACCGCCTGCACCAAGTCGCACGCAACAACACCTTTTTGTTTTTTTGTTTGTAATGCATAAAGCGTGTTAATATTTACAGAACGGTGCGATTCTTGGGAAGATGTTGCCACAGAAGCAGAGCGGATAATCATATTCTTCCTGTAGTTGCCAGCATCCCCATGATCAAGAAGAATACAGTTTTCACAAACGCAAGGAAATAAATCAGAAGTAGATGTTGAAAGTAGCACAATGTAATCATAACATCATATTACCAGTAGCATTGGCATTCGTGTAGACTGGCGGCACCGTGGTGGTGGAAGCTTCCCACGGCTCCATATCCTGCGTAAAAACGTCCCTAGCCCAGAGTTGTAATGCAAATGGGCATGCTGAGTATGTTTCTCATGCCGAGACCCATGAGAAGCTTTTTCTAGTGGTGTTTTGAAATTTGTGATGCTCAGAGCAGCATTATAGACTGGGCCCGTCATGCTGTTGCACTTAGCTAAACTACATCGGACTACCCTACGAACCCAAATCTGTCATGCGCAACAGCCAAAGCTTGTTGATTTGTGTAGCAGATTTCCCACCTTGACTATCGGTCGTTGGGGACGCTTTTACTCAGGGTACTCCATGCAGCGGCCACCATCGTGCATCATGGGATCGTATCCAATGCAAATATGTCTGGGTCTGGAAGATTGCTACATTTGTCGTGTATGTCTGACATGGCTCAAGAATCTGTGATGCATGGGCACGAAGCTGTCCTCTTTCCTGTCATGCAAAAACGTAGTTTGCCATGCGGAACACGCAACACATAGGAGCCCAAAAATTTGTCATGCTTGGCTCCGTATTGCAGTGGAACTCTCATTCACTTTTAGCATTACAAGTTTCCAGACCCAGACATTTTTCCATTTGATAGATCGTACCCAGCGCAGAAGTACTTGCCGGCGGTGCGGATCAAAGAAAAAAAGTTCGTCACGATCACTCATGCGCATTCTTGCAATACAAAATTGTTTGTCATGCGTAAAAATGCATCACAGCCAGACTTCATTACGGATTTCCCTAGTGTTTCTGCAATACAAGGAAAGTTTGTGATGCTGAGAAAATTTGTCATGCAAAACCTGCAAGTTAGTGACTGTGACAAACTTTTTTCTCTCCATAGTGCGGATCATTTCTTCGGTCACCACCTCGACGGTGCTATTGAGAGGAAAAATGCCCCCTCCCCGTATCGAAAAGGAAATTTGTGATGCTGATTGGTGACCACAAATCAGCGCTGTCTTGCGTACAAGGCAAACGGCACCCATGTGGCGCACTGTACAGCCAGTCTGTCATGCGTTTTCGCCTATTGATCAGACTGATGTTTCTCATGCTCAGCTGCTAGCCGGATGCGTACCCAAATGGGTTTAAAGTATGCCGACACGCTCTACTCGCTGCAATACAAAGTTCATTTGTGTACACAAATCCAGCAACACAAATTGTCTCTTGAGTATGGGGTGGGGGCTTTTTTCACTTTGATAAGTGCCAGATTTCGGGTCCTTGAACTCGATAAACCGCTCGTAGCAGTAGTTCTGGGTGTTGCGCGGGGGCTCAATCAGCACAAAGTCGCCCTTCGAAGAACGGAAGATTTTCCGCATCCCCATCTCGGGGTATGCATTGCAAAAGTACTTCTATCCTCGTACTCGCAGTAATAAATCTTCGCAGATCTGCATTACAGATCCTATTTTTCAAGGTAAATCCGCATCACAAATTCCATTTTTCATGCTGAGGAAATTTGTCATGCGATTTATACAACGTAGTACGGAGGTGCTTTATTTGCAATGCGTACGGGGTCAAACGGCCCCATCTCGATCGATTCGATGTTCTTGAAGGTCTTCGGACCCACCGGGGAGGGGTATGAAAGCGCACAACTTCGCCTCCCCCCCATTTGTAGTATTGCATGAACAGCAATACAAGTGCCAGCAAGCATACAGGTTTCATACAGGTTTTGCATGACAAATTTGAAAAAACCAGGAGTGTAGTGCTATGTGGGCAGCTACCAGAACTTGTCATGCAAACAATGCCAAGAGCTAACAAGGCGTAAGTTAGGTATTTGGCATGACAAATGATGGGGACGAGGGGGAGTTGTGCAGTGTCATAAGGGGAACGTCACAGCCTTGATGTTGCCGGCCATGTCGTTGGGGATCCCCGCCAGCCGATCGAAAACCGCCAAGCCCTCGTAGCGCTCCAGCGCCTGGGCGGTTCCGATCACGGTGGTGTCAGCCGCGTCGGGCTGGCTGGACATGCCGGAGCCGGCGATCATCACACCGGCACCGACGGCACGCTCGTTGGCCATGTGGGACAGAATCCGGTGCTCGCCGTAGAGTTCGGTCATCTGCGACAGCCGACGCTGGCGGTGCGACGCGGCATCAGCGGGCTTGGTGTCCTTTCCGGCCTCCACCGCGAGCAGGCCCATGACGAAGTTCATGACGGCCAAGAGCACGATGATCCCGACCAGAACGACGAGCGCACGCTTCATCTGCCGGTTCTCTTCCTGCATCCGTTTTTGCGCGTTGGCCGCCGCCGTCAGCTATGCAATGCAAAAGCATATTGTACTTCTAGTATAAATTGCATGACAAATTAGCGGCCCAGCATTACAAATTCGAATTTGTAATGCTGATCTCACAATTGAGAAAGAGATTTGTATATGCATAAATGCAATCTATAACTACGAGTGTACGGTACTTTCGCACAGGTGGATATGAGCTCGCCCACGGACACGGATCCGGACGCATCGGCATCCCACACCGCCAAGGCGGCTTTGACGGACTCGGGAAAATCCTGGTAGTCCAACTCTCCTATGACTTGCTCAGGTGTTACAATCTCGAATCGGTTACCATAGAGTCTGGAAATCTGTGATGCAAGAAGTGCATGACTCATAGTCATAGCCAACTCTCATAGGTGGATTGCGCATGACAAGCTCCGGAGTCCTCCCACACCACACTACAATCATCTGGCGAAAGTTGTATTGCAGAAAGTGGAACGCTCCGCGGGTCTGTCATGTTCATCATGCAAGAAGATACGTCCCAGATTCTACTGCAACCGATTTGAGATGGTAAAGTTTGAGCAGGTCATATCCCCCGTGTCGGACTTCTTCGCCTGGATTAACTTCCGAATCCGTTTCATAAAGTAAACCACCTCGGTATCCTGAGTAAAAACGTCCCCATAGTACCAGAGTCATCAACATGGGAAATTTGCTAGACAAATTGGCCAACTTTGGTTGTTTCGCATGACAAGTTTGTCCTCGTAGTGTAAAAATCTTGTTTCGCTAGTTCAGGAGCATCACAAATCTAACATATCATGCTATTTCTAGCATCAAAAAACCCAAAACACGACGAGACAAAGCTTCTCATGGGGCTTCGCATCATCATCATCATCATCATGTAGTGGACACCCGCACCCAGCGCCACAGATCAAGGATCCCCTCCCCGGGGGGTGGGCGAGGAAGCACTTTCGGCGACCCCCCCTTCGCATGAGAAACTTTTTTGGCATGCAGATTTGCATGACAAGAACTCTGGGGTCGGGATGTTTTTACTCAGAATACTCGGCCTTGTCGAGCTCCCCGGTGTCATCGGCGTCCATCATGGCCAGCGCCGCGCGCAGCCACGCCGGAGCATCGGACAGCTCCTCGCCCTCGACCTGTAAGGGTTGAGTTTTTGGGAAAAATTTCTCATGCTGATCAAATAAAACATATTATGTTTGTCATGCTGATGAAATCCTAGGCTATCTCTTATTTTTATTTGACCAGATCTGTGGTGTTTGTCATGCAATACTAGTACAGCATAATCTTTTCCCAGCCTATTTCCTAGTAATCTATCCATACCTGAATCTTAGTGACTTCATCGTCACTGTCTTCCATAATTTTTTGGTAGTACTCGGCTATGACAGTGCACAACTCCCCCTCGTCCCCCTCATTTGTATAGCATGAACGGCAATACAAGCATCACCATCAGCAAGAATGCCGGTTTTGCATGACAAATTTCCACTGGAGTCTCGAGCTATTTGGACTACCAGAACTTGTCATGCATAATAGTGACAAGAGGGAAACAAGCTAAGCGTCGCTTGGGTCTTTTGCATGACAAATGAGGGAAAGTAGGGGGAGTTGTGCACATCGGATATCAGCGCGCGCATCGTCAGAAGCGAATTTCTGCGGCGCCACCTTGCCCTTAGAACCCGCCATATTAACGCGGTCTTGTGAAGATGCGCCCGGGTTTTTATTTGTCAGTCTACTTGTGTAGAAGCTATTTCGGTACTACCTCTTAAATAATTCTACCGCGAGAACAGAGAAGTTCTCGTCGTTCCTACGCTCAGTGATTAAGAGTTCTTTGACAGAAACTACTACACTGTGACTACATTCTCGTCTTCTTGACTTCCCTACTATTCTAGGATGAGTTTTCAAGTTTTATGATTTTTCCGTTTTGATGTTCGTGCTGGATTATTTTTAGTCCTTTGGCACGTGGTCTTTACTGCTGTTTGTAGAGCGTACCTTTAATAGTGTGGAGCAGTTGTAGTGCGTACCTTTATACTCTATTTCTCGCACTACTACAAATGGTTCGTGTTATACTTTGAGCAACCTTTTATACTCAGGGTGCAACTTCTCAACATGATTCTGATGAAAGAGACTCAGATCCTTATATTGACATTATATCAGAAGGAAGCTGTTGTCTCCCATCAGTTTATAGTACAGAGACAGACTAGTAACATCTCCAAACTTACTACTTGCACAACTTTAATCAAAAATTATTTCGGTGATGTGCAACAAACATCACTAAAGCAGGAGGAAAAATGTTAAAAAATACCAAAAATTCAAATCATGGGGGCGAGTGAACAAGAAGAGAGAGGGTAGTTCAGTGATGGTTTTTGTTTTGGTAGCACAGCTACTTGCACAAGATGAAGAACCGTATCAGTTTTAATATCATTTCGGGGAAAGGTCCGGAGGTCGCTCTCTCTCGGTCCGTCAGTTTTTGTGTTAGAAGTCGCGCTTTTGCTATTCTGGATTTGTTACTTCGGACCCAAAATCAAAAAGCCCGACAACTACATATCATGAGGAACAAAAAAACGTCACAGATCGACGACCTGTGGTCGAGCAAAAAAACTAGCTCTCGACCGTGCTTTTGTTAATTCCTTTATACTAGTTTAAAGCTTACGAAAGAAGAGCAGGACTGCTCTGTTTATACTATGAACAGCACGGCTGTGCTCAGTCGGCCGATAGGTGTTCGGCAAGAAACTCACCATACTTTACTCTGCTCTGTCTGCTATTGGCAGTGCTACAAGCTAAATCAATACTAAACAGTAGCAGAATGACGATTATTTCAACACACATACAAAATGATGCAAAAGAACGCTGATAAAGACAAACGCCTTCGTGCAGGAAAAAAATATTGAACCGATTCTCTTCATCGTCAGATTGCAATTGCATACAACTCGTGCATAGAAGTGCCATCCATTGTTTGACGAGATTTTTGACCCGGAAGAACATGACGCAGTATTATTGACCCGGCCTCGTCAACACGGTAGCTCTGCATCCATCTTTCTGCTTAATCATATCGATACAGATGCTGTTGATAGTGCATGACAAACACCACTGGGCATATGAGCAATGCATGATAAACCATCACCACGACGGAAATAAATTATAGTATTCTGTACCTGGATGCTGTTGGGCCCGCCATCCTCCTTCTCGAGCATGGCTTCATAGTACTGCGCCCGCGCATAGCCTATGGATTGGAAAATTTCTTCTGTAGTTTCGATCATGCGTGTCATAATGGCGTCATTGCATTACAAATTCAATGAAACATAAAAATTTCTCATGCTGATTTAGCTCCTCGAAGGAGATTTGTCTTGCATGATTGCGATTCAATCGAAATTTTTCCAATTTCGTAGCCTCGTTGTGGAACGACGGTGATGTTTTCATCGCCATCGCGTTGTCTCTATCCTGTGCAAAAGTATCGTACTCGTAGTGATTGCAGTCCTGCATTACAAATTTTTTTCTCATGGTAAATCTGCATGACAGATTTTATTTCCCATGCTGAGGAAATTTGTATTGCATTTATACAACGAGTACGATACTTTATTTGCAATGCATAGTCTTCTCCTTTTTTCAATTTACGCTTCGATCACGATATCGGTTTTCGCTTTCGGTTTTCGGTTTTCGCTTTCGGTTATCCTGAGTAAAAACGTACCCACACCAGAGTTGTAATGCAGATTTGCAAAGTAGACAGGAAGACTTGTAATGCGCATCCCCATGATAGCCATTTCCAATCGTGTTTTGGAATTTGTGATGCTGTGAACAGGATGAGCAGATGAATCTGTGATGCGGCTGCACTTGCTAGCCTGCACTACACTGCATAGTGCAACTTGTCACGCGTGACTCACAAAACTCCTAGGCTTGTGTTGCAAAATCCCCATCCTGACTCTGGTGTGGGTACGTTTTTACTCAGGATATCGGTTTCCGCTTGTTCTTCTTCTTCCCGGTAGTGTGTCACATCACCTTCGTGCAGCTCTTGGCGCCTTCTGGGACGTGATATCCTGAGTAAAAATGTCCTCGCACCAGAGTCAAGATGGGAAATCTGCTAGACAAATCAACCAGCTCTGGTTCTTCCGCATGACAAGATTATCGTCCTAGTCTAAAAATCCTGTCTAGCTAGTCCCGAAGCATCACAGATCTAGCACATCAAGCTGATTCTAGCATCACAAATTCCGAAACACGACTAGAAAATGGTTCTCATGGGGCTCCGCATGAGAAACTTTTTTGGCATGCAGATTTGCATGACAACTCTGGAGTGGGGACGTTTTTACTCAGAATACGTGAGAAAAATTGTTCGGTTCTTCGCCTTATACAACAACTTCGGAGGAGTTCCACTGACTTCTATCAAATGTAAAAATGTCTGGGTCTGGAAACTTGTGATGCTAAAATGTGCATGATGGAAACACTTCCGAATGCAGACCAGCATGACAACTGTCCGGAGCACTTTCTCATAGGCAGCCCGCATGAGAAACTGCGTTTTTGCATGACAAAAATGGCTGCGGCTTTTGTCGGTTATGCAATACAGATTTCCCAGGAATGTAAAGCTAGCATTACAAGTTCTAACTTTCCAGACCCAGACATTTTTGCATTTCTTTGATAACTTCAGGAGGACTGCAATACTGTAGTCTTCCCTTATAAAAAACAGAGCGCAGAGGTCGAGAGAGTGAAGTTCGTCTTCTACGATCTTCGACAGAGAGTGAGAGAAAAATTAAAATTGTCGAAAATAAAGATACGAGCTTATTTGTGATAGAGTTGCAACCACTTGTTTTTTCACAAACAATACCTCAGAGTGATTTAAGTAAAACCCGGTACTAGTACAGCCACTACTAAAAATTTTCAACGGTCTTCGAAAACAACACTGGTACTACCAATGCTTTTTCAAAAAACCTCAGGTTTTGTTTCCTCTTGTATCTTCGCAGTGTTGACTTTAGTACTACTACTTCTCGGTCGAGCTACTTAGAGTGCAACATACTACTTCTCTGTCGAGCTACTTATTTTCTGTCCGAAGGAGTTTTGGTTTCCAAACGGGAAGTTGCTGTGTGGGGGATTGGTGCGATCATGGGAAGCAAGATTTTTAAAACGGGAGGGAGACGGAACCAAGCTAGTTGTTCTCAAGTTACATCACGAACCTAGCGATAAGAAATAGAAAGTCTTCTTCTAGGCTCCACCTCTAGGTAGCATAGTCGGTGTCTGGATATGTAAGTAGTCGACGGTGAACGACGGCGCAAAATTCTGAGTTGCTTTGCAAAAACCGAGAAGATAGCATTGTTCTTTTTTCTCTCACGACGACCGAAAAATTTTCTGTGTCACCAGCTGCGGCGCACAACACTTAGTACTATACGAAGTTATGGCGGTGGACTACATGGGTCGTGGTTCATATAATACCATCGTGGAGAACGACTACTTACCGATTGCGGTGTGCTTTTTTGTCGCAACTACAATGACTGACCGATAGAAGCTGAGTGTCTGTTTCATCTCGCATCACAGCATGACGAATGCGCGCGCGAAATGAAGCTAGAATGAAAAGCGAGCGCGAAATGAAGCTAGAATGAAAAGCATAAAAGCAAATTTCGTTTTTCGAATGATGTTGTCACGCAATGGAAATCGACCGATAGCGGTGCATGGGACCTTGATTCCGCGCAAGAAGCCGGAAGGCGCCAAAATTATACATAGAAGATCTTCACACAGTCGCGAACACGTTTATATTTTGCTGTCCATTTGCATGACAGACTTTCGTGTGCTCTACAATGTTGCGCAGCGCAAGCTTGCATCCTTGCAGACGTCCGGGGATAAAGGGGTTAGAAGTACATTTTTTGCGATGCATCTTTAAGTAATAGCAATCAATTTGTTCTACAACTCCAGGGCAATCCGCCACCAGGTTAAAGCGGTCTTCATAATTTTCGCCTTATCAAATGCAAAAATGTCTGGGTCTGGAAGAATGCAACTTGTGATGCTGCATCTGGATTCCAAAAAAATCTGTATTGCATGGGTAGCAAGGGGAATGCAATTTTTGCTACTCCGAGAAGGCATTTGTCATGCGGGATAGGCATCAAGAAGCCCTCAAAAAATCTGTATTGCTAGGGTATGCATCACGGACATCATGATCATGGCTCATGCAAAACGTGCATGACAAGTGTCAGAATCTTCCAGACCCAGACATTTTATACATTTGATACGCCTGGTACTTTTGCATTTTCTCCGTCAGCTCTGGGTACAGGAAATCGTGCTCGTTGTTCGTGGTATGCAGTGCAAAAGCATCGTACTCGTACTGCGTTTATGCATTACAAATCTTTTTCCTAAGGCAAATCCGCATTACAAATTTAATCTGTAATCATGCTAAGTCAATTTGTGATGCAATTCATACTAGTACGATACTTTTGCACAGGATACGTGGCAAGTTGGTACAAATGTCGCACGGAGCGGAAGCGGAGTAAAATGTCCTTATCAACCGCAAATATGTCTGGGTCTGGAAGAATGCACGAGTTTGTCATGCTTGTCTCTCATGACTCCTAACTCAGTTGATGCATGAGAAGGATGAGAGTCGCTTGCCTGTCATGCAAAAGCGCAGTTTGCCATGCAGAGCTCGCAACAACGAGCAGCTCAAGAACTTGTCATGCTTGGCTGCGTGGTATTGCAGTGTGTCCATCACTCCCAAGCCAGCATCACAAGTTCTTTCCAGACCCAGACCACAGACTTGCAATGCGTAGTCCTTCCGCTCAAACCATTCGGAGAACCGATACCAGTATTTCCGGTCTATCCTCTGTAAAAACGTCCCCACGACCACCCGATAGCTGTCATGCAAATCCGCATGCTGAAAATGATTCTCATGCGGAGCTGCATGCTGACAAGCGTTATTTTCTAGTCGCGTTTTGGAATTTGTAATGCTCCGCTCAGAGTCTTAGGCTAGGTCTGTGATGCTGGTGAACAAGCTAAATCGAGGACGACACTATGAGGCCACGACAGACTTGTCACGCGCAACAGCCGAAGCTGGCTGATTTGTCTAGCAGATTATTATTTCCCATCTTGACTATGGGGTCGTGTGGGCAGCGTTTTTGCTCAGGATAATGTCATTCAAAAATTTGTGCGGCCAGACCGCCTCGGTAGATTGCCAGTGGAAAACATCTATCAAATGGAAAAATGTCTGGGTCTGGAAGAATGCAAGTTTGTCATGCTTGTCTGGCATGACTCTTAAATCTGTCATGCACATTACCAAAGAGCCCCTCTTTTCTGTCATGCAGAAACGGAGTTTGTCATGCAGAATAGGCAACACCCAGAAGCTCAGAAACTTGTCATGCTGAGCCAGCAATTGTCGCCTCCTCATGATACGCCACACAGCCTCACAAGTTTCCAGACCCAGATATTTTTACATTTGATAACGTCGTAGGGGTGCAGAAGATCATGCGAAGCCTCTTCTTCATGCTTGTTTCCCTGATGCCCCCAGTCATCTGCCGCGGGTCTGCTTGTTTTTTCTTCCTCGGCGGGGGCAGCAGTTCTGTCCTTGCTTTATTGCAGGAAAAAATCCCCCCTCCCCATATTGAAAACGTATCCGTCTGAAAATTTGTGATGCGCATTTGTGCCCTCAAATCCTGTCTGTCTTGCAACAAGGCAAGTCCAGAGAGCGCCCCGCATTTTGCAGGCGGTTTGTGATGCTGTTGGGCTTAGAGCATTCACGTTTGTCATGCTAGGCGCCTACGTCAAAACCTCTCGACTGAGACTTGAAATATGCCTGCAGTCCTCTACTGCAAGACAAATCTAATCTGTGTAAGGAAATCCAGCATCAGAAACTTCGTTTCGATATGGGGAGGGGGGATTTTTCCTTTTGATATGATTGTAGTAGTTTCCGCATCTGGATCAAGATCTGTTGAGGAGGATGATACAACCTTTGCCAAAACGCGATCCGCGAAGGTCCGTATTTTGTTCCACGGCGCCCTTATTGTGGACAAAAACGTCCCCACTCCAGAGTCAAGATGGGAAATCTGCTAGACAAATCTGTCAGCTTTGGGTGTTGCGCATGACAAGTTTGGCCTCATAGTGTAATCTATCCACCTGTTTAGCTTGTTCAGCAGCGTCACAGATCTAGCACATCATGCTGATTTTAGCATCACAAATCCCATAACACGACTAGAAACTGCTTCCCATGGGTCCCCGCATGAGAAACATTTTCAGCATGCAGATTTGCATTACAACTCTGGGGTGGGGACGTTTTTACAAGTGATAGCCCTGCGCTGCATCATGGGAATTTGGGAATCCGACTGCCCGCAGTAGCACCCTATCCTGTGCAAAAGGATCGTATTCGTATAAATGCATGTCTTGCATTACAAATCTTTTTCTTAATGCAAATCCGCATGACAGATTTTATTTCTCATGCTGAGGAGATTTGTAATGCATTTATACGAATACGATACTTTTGCAATTCGTACACCCCGACAGCGGCCAAACGGTACGGTACACGAAAGGCTCGCTTGGAATCAGGATTGGCACGTGCAGAGCCGTCAAATCCGAGAGGCGCAGGGCGTTGGGAACGTGGGGCAAGACGATGATGGCACGGAACTTTTGCATCTGAGAGAATTCCATGTTTGAGGATTCCTACCCTGTGCAAAAGTATCGTATTCGTATAAATGCAAGTCTTGCATTACAAATCTTTATCTTAAGAGAAATCCGCATTACAAAATTCCTCTCTCATGCTGAGAACATTTGTAGTGCATTTATACGAGTACGATACTTTTGCAGTTCATAATTCCGGGATGGTCACGATCCGTTTTCTCCGTTCTGTGGGAACCCCCGTTTCTGCCTCCGCCTCGGCCTCGTCGCGCAATTTCCGGTCTTCGTAAGCCGCCAGTAAATTCATCACCAAACTTTGGTAGGGTAACCGCGTATGAATTGCAAAAGCATCGCACTCGTAGTCATTGCAGTCATGCATGTCTTTTTCTCAAGGCAAATCCGCATTACAAATTCCATTTCTGATGCCAAGGAAATTAAAATTTGTAATGCAATTTATATATACTAGTACGATGCTTTTGCATTTCATATCGCGAGCGAAACAGCAGCACTTGATACTGCTCGTCGGGAATTTGTGCGGCGTTTGCGTTCTTTCTGTCTGGGGGTGCTCGTCGATGTAGTTCCGCATGCTCTGCGTGTGGTCCACCGCTGACGAATCCCCGTCCTACAAACGAGCTGCTGCTGCTCAAGCTGGATGCTGATCTCAGGTTGTAATCCTTCTCCGGGCTCAGATTCCGAAAGGATCGACGACGTCCAGGTATTACAGCGTCGCGCGTAGAAGTTCTTGAAACTTCTGTCCTCGCACCACCTTCTTCATCAGAATCTGCTCCTGCAGCAGCGCTCCACCTACTATCTTGAAGAAAGTTGTGGCTCGCGTGTAGGCTCATATGGCATTCTCAACCGTTACATTCTCAACTGTTACATGAATTATTGATGCAAGAATGGCAAAAGTACAATGGGGCAGGTTGCAGCTGTAGCATTACAAATTCCGCACAGATTTACGCGCGGTTTAGCCCTTCGCAAATTTGTCATGCGGAACAGCTTGATCGTGAGGATGATGATGGCTTTTTTGCATGACAAATTCATGCACTTAACAATTGAGAATGTAACGTTTGAGAACCCCATAGCCCAGCATGGGAACGTACAGTGGTCTACGGCCATAAACGTGGCGAAACATCTATCCTGAGTAAAAACGTACCCACACCAGAGTTGTAATGCAGATTTGCAAAGACAGGAAGACTTGTAATCCGCATCCCCATGAGAGCCATTTCCAATCGTGTTTTGGAATTTGTGCTGCTGTGAACAGGATGAGCAGCTGGATTTGTGATGCGGCTGCACTTGCTAACCTGCACTACACTGCAGAGTGCAACTTGTCATGCGTGACTCACAAAACTCCTAGGTTTGTGTTGCAAAATCCCCATCCTGACTCTGGTGTGGGTACGTTTTTACTCAGGATAACATCTCTGCGGAAATGCGGGTGGCAGAAGAAAAAAAAACGCCCTCGCTTTGGTTCTCGTCGGCTTCTTTTCCATCTCTGCCACTCGCTCTCGTTTTTCCGTACAGTGCCTCCAAGATAAGAGCGAAAGCCAGGTCGTACGGCTGCTCCTGATTTACGCTCCCCTTGTCATTATTTCCTTCACCGTTTATTGTCGAAGAAGCAGCGCTACTACCTGCGCCCAGATTCTTATCCCACGAAAAAAGTGTTACAGTTACACATTTGTTGTCAATTCTCTGCATGAGAGAGAAAACTTGTAATTACAAAATATGAACACACTTCTTCCATAATCCCACGTGTGTGTTGTTTCAGTTTGAGTTTTTATTTTTGAGCACGAAAAAGCTTTTCCTCGGAGCCTTGAGCGCTAGCCTAAACCACACACGGGAAAACACACGGGAAAACAGGAAGGAAATGAGGATCCAAAGCATTTCCTGCATGAGAAAGGCTGTCTGTGTTGCCGGTCTTGCAACACAATTTTCTTCCCATAATTTTGCTGTCCGAAGAATTTGCTGAAGGCCAGCATGGGGCACATGTTCAGCCGCACAATGAATTTCTTCCCGGTCATATCGCAAGAAAAAACTGTTTCACTGTGAACTTGTGATGCACAGAAGGCAACACAGAACTATTTGTCTTGCTACATCTGCAAGACCTTGACTCTGTAACGGTGTTTTCCCTTTGGAAGCGCGCATGGCAAATTTTCTGTGTCATGTGTAACAAACTTGTGATGCAGAGCCTGCAAAATCATCACAGTGAAACAGTTTTTTCGTGGGATAGGTCACTGCCGGGGGAAAGGCGTGGATCAACAGGATGCACAGCCAAAAGGGTTCACACCCCAGCACGACGTTCACGTGCCTGTGAAAGTAGTCGTCATTCGCGAGAAACACCTGCAGCGCAAACACGGCCTGGGTCCAGGTCTCGTAGAAGGTGGAAAAAGATGAAGAACCTGAACCTGTCGTTCCACCGCCAGAAGCATCTCCTTCCGCCCTGTTGGTACCTGATCCATGATGTAATTTGGGTAGAATTTGCTATATCTTGGCGCGAACACAAACTTCTTCCCAAATCCCCAGAACGCTGGCGCCCCTCGACGGCTGCCAGCTTTACTTTGTATGTTCTCGTCAAAAGGCCACACCCTTCACTGGTGCTGAACTCCGGCTCTGTGTCAGTAAATGCGTATCTGCGCTGCTTCGCAGCGTCTTGTGTACTACTAGATACAGCAGCGAGGCGCGCAGCAGGGACCGCACCGCGACGTCCGCACCACAGAGGTGGCTGCGGGCGTCGCACTTGTCCCCCCACAGACGTGGGTCGAACCGTGCTCCAGCGCTGCGACGAGAGGTCGCCGCGCCGGGTGCAACAGAGGCTGCAACAAGTCCGAGATCGCGTGGCCCAAACCCCCATCCGAAATCGCCGCCCTGTGGCTCCTCATCCGCCACGCGTATCCCGCCGGCTTTGTCGCGTCTACAGGGTGGCCCTCCGGCTGTCCTGTCTCGTCGCATTGCGCCGCACCACCGAGGACATAGATCGGAACCCGCTGTCGTATGCACCTAGGCCGCGCAGTTCCTAGCTAGTCAACGCGCCACAGAGGTGGCTGCAACTATGCTCGGCTGGTGTGGTGTCAAATTAATCATCCTCATAAATGCAAGTGGTTCTTCTAGGTGTGTAATGGACGGAGTTGCTCCTTGGCATAAGCAGATCAAAGCATGCAAAGCGCACCCCGTTCACAGCCTCACATCCTAGATCCTTACTAGCCTGCCAGAGTGCGCACAGAGGTGCATCAACCAGCAGGGGTTCCGGCTGAACCAGTGGCACAGACGGTGCTTACCGGTATGGGTCGGCACACGGGATGGCGCACCTCGGTGGACTTTCGTCCAAATTTGGGTCGTACGACCCGCGCTCCAGTCGCCCAGGACGCACCTGCATTAGCGACCAGCGTCATCAGCTTCGCCTTAGCGGTACGTGACTTTAACGCACGCGCGCCACGTGGCAGTCGCGGGAGGTTACTTAGGTCCCTCCCCACCTGCTCTCGCTGACCGTCCGCTTGGGCATCGGTCACGGGCAAATTCCGACGGTTATCGGAATTCTTTAGAAGGTGGAAAAAGAAGAAGAACCTGAACCTGTCGTTCCACCGCCAGAAGCATCCATATACCGGATTAAGCGTCCCAGTTCGAGATAACAGATTTAAGCGGCCAAGGTTATGCTCATGCGTTCTAAAAACTCGACGAATTTTTGAACATTTTTCTTTTCGTTCAGGCAACAGGATAGGCAGCGGGAGCATTGTTGGTTTTATATATTAACGCAGGCCAGTGGGGAAACGGGGCCTACGCATTAATTTCCGCGGTGAAAAGGCGACGCGACCGGGGAAGCTCTATCTTGGCACCCTTCCCGCGCCGTGTGCTCCCGTATACCGCAATCGCGCCCGAAGGGTGCCCGCAACGTCGGTCGTTTCGAGAACAGAAAAAACGCCACTTCCCCTGAAAACGAAAAAACGAAGGGGGGCCACCACCGGCCGGCCAGGATGCATCGGCCGGGCGAGCAGGGGCCCGCCGCGGGGCGCAAGGCGCGGGGGCGGGATCTCGCGGGGCGAAGATCCGCGCCCCGCGCGCTCCGGCCGTTTAATTTTTTCAAACACGGTCGGGGGGGCGGGCATGCAAGATTTGGCAACAGGCCGCCCCAAATCCCCAAACCCTGCAGAGCTGCCGGGGGGTGGCGAAAAAAACCTCCCCTCCATCAGTTCAAACCCAAAACCCGAATCCCCAAATCCTACGCCCTCAACAAAAAAAAACCCCGCCAAGGGCCCCGCGCCGCGACCGCGGCCCCACCCCGCGCCCCGTTGCAGCTTTTGCGCCGGCGAGGTGCCACGGGGAAAACTGCCGGTGGAGGCGCGTCCATCTGCATTTTATTGGCCGCCGAAAAGTTTCCGTGATCAATTTCTTTCAGAGCGGTTTTCGGCTGGACCGATAAAATGCAGATGGACGCGCGTCCACGGTCATTTTTTGCCGCGACCGGGCAACAGCAGAAAAACTTCTGCCGCCCGGGCACCCGGGAAACACACCCGACCGGTGGCCAGGGCCTGGCGCGCATCCCTTCTTCCGGCGCCAAACTCCATCGCCGCCCGCGCACCGTGTGCTGCGCCGACTCGGCTCGGGGTCGCGGCGACTCTAGTGCCCCCACCCGCCGGCAAAGCTGCAAAGTCAGCCTACCGGGAGACCGGGGGCAGGCAGGCCTACCCCCCTCGGGGGCAGGCGGCGCCACGGTTCACTTGCTCCCAAAAACCCCGGGGGTCCCACGTAGTCTTTGCCGAACACTACGAGGGCCCACCTATACGCCCTGGTAGAGTGCGAGTTTTCCTATGCGACGAAAAAACTAAACGAAAACGCGTCTTTATCTTTATACACTTACTTCGTGTTCGTTCTTGCTGCAGCTGCATCCATACAAATACAAAACGATAAACATAAAGCATGTTTTTGCATCGGGTGAGGAGTAGTCGCGCCCCGCCCCCTTCTTGAAAGCCGAAACCAGTTGGCTTGTTATTCTCATTCATCATTCGCATTCATCATTTGAGTTCATCACTCGCATTCCTCATTCGCATTCCTACTTAGAGCAGCAAGAGATACACACTGAAAACAAAAAAAAAAGCCTGCCAGACTCGCCTGCTTTGCCACCCCCTAACCTGTTTCATAGCATAACCGCAATGCTTATTTCGAACTGGGACGCTTATTCCGGTTATTGGAGTAGAAGGTGGAAAAAGATGAAGAACCTGAACCTGTCGTTCCACCGCCAGAAGCACCTTCTATGGAAGAACGTCCGTGAGTTTTGTTACCTATTTTATTAGGATGAAAAATTATAACTTTCAGGATATTTTTCAACCTTTGCCATGTTTGCGAGTAAAAAAAGTTGACTTTTTTCATGCGCAAAACGGCCACTGCAACTGCGACGGCGACATTGCAGACGTGCTGCTGACGCGTTTTTTATTTTGTGTGGGGCCTCGCGCCCCACTTCCGCAACCCCACGCCATCCTTTGGCCCAAAAGGGTGCAGGAAACCACTCGCCTCACTATTTTCCTCAAGGAGCACCGTCACGGAAGTCTGCCGCGCTTGGAAATGCAGACAAGGACAGCGCGTAGGCCAGAGATGCCGCGCACGACTGGCCGTGCCCGGTGTGTCGCTCGCGCAGGCCCTGGCGCAATCAAACGACGGGGACCACGGTGCCTCGGCGCCGGCACAGGAGGCGCGCGCCCACAAGGTTGGGGCGGCGCGTTTGTAAAAAAAAATGCCCGGCGTGTCTGCGCAAAAGATTCGCGGTGGGCCCACGCCGAAACCAATGGCCAACCAAAAAAGCGACGCCACCCTACAGGCACGGCCCCCCCGCCCGCGCTCGAAAAGGGAACAACAAAAGCGAACAGGGCCGGGCGGCCCCCTGGTGCAGGGCGTAGGCCGGCCGGCCGAAACAGACGGGCCTCCTACTTGTGCGCCCCTTGGAAGGGGGCTGGCGTGGGGAAAAGGTCGAGGGCGACGGCTGTGGCGCCGCCTCATTGAGAATGGGCAGGGCGGTGGCGCGGCCGCCATATGGTTCCAGGGCGCGAAGGGCAAAAGCAGGGGGAGCGCATTTTCAAAACACACCGGCCCCGAACAGAATAAAGCGCACCGCGCTCGTCGACACGCACCACAGCAACCGACGGCAGCGCCACGCAGGCCGCTCGGAGGGGTCGCTCGCTGGAGGGCCGAGTCGCCGCATGCCTAAATGGCCGCGGCCGAGTGGCCTACAACTTCCGACCGCTGCATGCTGCCGAGATGCGGGCCAGAATATCTGCAAAGAAAACAAAGCAAAGGAGCCCGAAAGGGCCCGAGGGTGCTCCAGACAAGCGGGCGCCCGGCCGGGGCCCAAGGTGCCGGCCAGTTGCGCACCCTCCCGCGGAGCAAGCCCCCCGCCACATACCTATCATCCCCAAGAAGAACCTGAACCTGTCGTTCCACCGCCAGAAGCATCACCAGCTGCTACCCCATTTGACAGTATTCCAGCGACGTTCTTGTTGTTGAAAAGCAAGTCCTCGAAGGAATCCGTAGCGAAAAACCGGCTGATATCGTGAGGAAAGATCAGATCCCCCCTCCCCATATCGAGACGGAATTTCTGATGCTGGATTTCCGTACACAGGTGCGCGCTGTCTTGCAGTAAGGCATCGCAGCCAGATCCTCACCCTAGATAGGGGCGCTTGGGTCTAGTTGCTTAGCATTGCAAACGGCTGTCCCGTTCTAGGCCCAACGGCATGCCAAATCGCTTCCAGAATGCCGCGGAAGCCTCTGCGCTTGTCTTCTTGCAAGACAGACGTGATTTGTGATTGCAAATCAGCAACCCAAATTTTCGGAAACATACCTTTTCGATATGGGGAAGGGGGATTTTTCCTCTCAGTAGCTGAGCTGTTTCCTCACGTCAAAGTGCAGCCACCTCTCCGGCTCCAGAAATGTGTTCCGCGTCGCGTGGTTGTCCTGCAGAACTTCAGGGAGTTGATGTGCTGGTGGTTCTACTTCTAGTCCTTGTCCTGCTTGATGACCTGGTCCTGCAGCAGCAGCAGCGGCCTCCTCGCCTTCAGACGCCAACGGCGCTGTCGCTGCGTAATACTTGTTCACGGTCCCAGCCACCACGGTATTTTTCCCTAGGCGTCCTTGTTCCTCGCCACTGGAGGAACCGACGACATGACCGGCATTTTCTATCGCAGCAGCAGCGGCGGTTTCGTTTTTCCTCACTTCGCTCACTAATTCCCGGTTATGCAGTATCGTAAGAAAAAACGGCTTCACTGTGAAAGGATCTTGCAAGTTTTGCATTACAAGTTCGCTAGTACACATTACGAAGAAAACTTGCCATGCGAGGATCCTCAGGGAAAACATCGGTAAAAATCACCTGTCTTGCGTGTGTAGCAAGACAAACACTTCCGTGATGCATTTTCTGCATTACAGGTTTACAGTGAAGCATTTTTTTCTTGCGATATGCAGCAGTCTTTGCCGCTCTAGTTTCTCGGATTCGTAAAAGGAGGCTTTCGTTTTGAAGTTCACAGAGTGCCACGGCGCTCTGCGGCTGTAGAAGGAGGTGGAAGCTGATGTTGTAGTACTGCTAGAAGATGAACCTCGGTCTGTTCTAGCAGTTCTCTCGTCTTGTTCCGATGTCCTCGTCTCTGTCGCGCCGGTTGTACTCGTACTGGTTGCGTCAAAATCTATATCAAGAAGAAAAATCCCCCCTCCCCATATCACAACGGGAATCTGTGATGCAGATCTGTGGCCACAAATCAGCTCTGTCATGCTAGAAGGCAAAACATGCGGACTGTAGTGCTGGGTGGCGTGAGACCAAAGCCTTGCATCTTCAACATGACAGGAGGCAGCTGGAATTGCGAAAAAGCATGACAAATTGCCTGCAAACGAGGCCACAACTGGGGCTCTTGGCCTTCTAGCAGTACAAGTCGATTGGTGTACTCAAATACAGCATCACAAATTTCGTTTTCGATATCGGGAGGGGGGATCTTTCCTTGCAATAATCTACATACTCCGGGTTCAAGTCCGGCTGTGGCGCGCCAAATATGAAATGCAAATATGTCTGGGTCCTCTGCAAGGTTGCACGTTTGTCATGCTAGTCTGGCAGGACTCGTAAATCTGTGATGTATGAGCAGGAAAAGGGTCTCTTGCCTGTCATGCGAAAACGCAGTTTGTCATGCGGAAAACGCAAAAGTAAGCAGCGCAGACCTTTCTCGTGCAAGGCTGTGCAACATTACAGAACCTTCACTATTCCCAACCAAGCATTACAAGTTTCCAGACTCAGACATATTTGCATTTCATACCAAAAAAGTCCTCCCAACTCGCAAACACGGGCGACTGGTTACCGACGACGGTATTTTTCAGGTAGATTGTATGCAGTACAAATTTCCCGTACATGTACGAGATGCATCACAAATTTCCCCAATTTGGAGTGTGAAACTTGTCATGCCAAACTAGGATCGAATCCAAGTTTTGGCATGCAGAGACCGCATTTGTACGTGTACAGAAAAATTACTGTGGATAGATTTTGTACGCAAAGTAGTAGCCGACGCGGGGTTTTTGCGTGAGGTTGTCAAATAGATCCTTGGGAGGAGGTTTGGGATCATTTCTACTGCCTGTACTACTTCCAGTTGAAGAATCTTTATTTTCTGCATGTTTTTCATCCGAAGAAGTCCTGTAGTCGAAGTGGTCAGCGTACGCCATGGCGCCGAGGAGGGAAGACGCGTACTCGGACGAAGTGGCCAGGTGGCAGTATGCATCGCAAACGCTAACGTATCATAGTCAAGAAATTATTGCCCCCGTCATGCATTACAAATCTCGTTCTGAAGGTAACTCTGCATTAAGAATTTCATTTTTCATGCCAGGGAATTTGCCGTGCGATTTCTTCTATGAGTAAACGATGCTTCTGCGCAGGATAGGCAGCCGAAAACAGCGATGTTAACGGCTTGCAACATCCGTGGAGCACCACCACCAACAGCACCACCACCACCATCTGCTTGTTGTTGTTCCGGGGACTGAAAATAAAAGGCGGAAGAGGACGTTGCTCCGTGTGGTGCTGGTGAAGACCACGAGCTTGTGGAAGCAAGAACGCCCGTGGCGAGGAAATGCAGGTACCGCAGTTCTAACTTCGTAAATTTCGTGCTGTGGAGTACGAGTGACAAGGATTTTTCACCATCTTCTGACGATGAAGATTCAGACTCCACTCCTCGTTCATCCCCGTCTTGTTGTTCGAACAGCAACGTTCCGTCCGGCAAGCGCTTTGCGACCCATTTATTTTTTGCCATACCACCGTTTTTTATCTTTGCCTCGACGCGAGTAGAAGTAGAACCTGAACCACGAGATGAACAACCTGGCGCAGGTTCATCTTGAGATGATTCTTGACGGGCGAAGGCTTCGAATGCGGCGAGCTCCTCATCGTGCTCTTCTCCTCCTGCAGATGGGTCTACTTCTTCCGCTGGTGGAGGGTAATACTCAGGTGATGACGGGTAGTGGTCCACCATCGCAGGGGCCTCCACGAGCTCATCACGCGGAATTATGTTATTCGCTATGTTCTTTTCGTCCTTTGTTGCGCTTTGATATGATCCACCTCTTCTTGCTGCGTCTAAACAAAGCTTCCACTGTCGCTTCGTTTGTTCGAAAAGTACTAGTATCAAATGTAAAAATGTCTGGGTCTGGAACTTTGCCCGACTTGTCATGCTGGTTTGCCATGACCCATATGATCAGATCTGTGATGGAGGACCTAGCATGACAGATTCCGTGAGATCACTATCATGCCTATCCCGCATGAGAAACTGCCTCTCAACTTGATCAAAAGTGGGCAGCGTTTGGTAATCATGCAACACAGATTTTTGCGTGATTCAGATTTAGCATGACAAGTTCCAACCTTCCAGACCCAGACATTTTTGCATTTGATAAGTAGCTCCACGTTTTGTGTCCTCTGGTCGATGGGAATGGGATATGCATTGCAAAAGTATCGCACTCGTAGTAATCGTGTTTGTGCATTACAAACAAGGTCAGGGCACGGGGGCTGGGGCCCCCGTGCAGCGACCTTCCCGCCCTTTGCAGGACGGGCCGCACGTACATACGTGGACAGGACGCCAGAAATTTCGAAGCTTTGCGCTATACTGAAAGCAAGAGGTCGGTCGCTCGGCCTACCTTGAGCGGCCCCTTGTTGTGCGTGATGCACCGCGCCGCCGCCAGACCAACCTACCCGGCCTGCCAACCCCCGGCCCAGTGCGTTCTTTTTTTTTGCTTGCCCAAGGGGGCAAATGTCCACAGAGCATTTGCCGGCGCTGCGCTAGTTTTTTGTTCGATCGCCATTGGCCCCCCGGCGGCCAGGGTTTGCACATTACCCGGCCGGACCATCGTCAGGGCCCGCGCTGATGGGCGCAACTGGGTTGCTCTTGTAGGTGGCCCCTAGGTCATGGCGCGGGGACAGAGTCCCCACGCCGACCTAGGGCTTTTGCGCCTGGGCCGTCCGTGCGGCCCCCGGAAGTCGCTTCCTTCCAACTGGCCCCTAGGTCATGGCGCGGGGACAGAGTCCCCGCGCTGACCTAGGGCTTTTCCCCCGGGGCCATGTTCGGGAAGCGCTTGCAGCTGGCCCCTAGGTCATGGCGCGGGGACAGAGTCCCCGCGCTGACCTAGGGCTTCTGCCCCCGGGCCACACGCTGTCCGGGAGAACTCAAAGCTAGCCCCTAGGTCGTGGCGCGGGGGCTCTGACTGTCCCCGCTGACCTGGGGCGTTTGCCCCTGGGCCATGCGGTGTCCGGGCAGGGCCCGTGACTAGGTAGCCCCTAGGCCATGTGGTGACGCTCGTTGGGACAGTGTCCCCTTGTTGGCCGCAGGCTTTTGCGCCCGGGCCATGGGGTGTTCCTTCCCTCCGGGAAGGATGGAGGCGCCCAAAGCGCGCCCCTCGGTCATGGACCGGGCACAGAGTCCTCGCGCTGGCCTTGGGCACCCACTTGCCCGGCCGCGGGCCATGCCTGCGGTGCCCGGGAAGCGCTCCCAAATGTTCGGACGCGGCGCCACCCCGGGGGCCCTTGCCCAGACGGGGGGCCGCCTATGGGGGTTCAGGCAGTCCGCCTGCTGGAATATCTGCGCGCCCATCGCTCTCTGTGTGTGTTTGTCTTTGTGCCCAGCCAACGGCTGGGCCCACTGTTATGCTTGGTTTGGGTGGTAGGTACGAAAACGAATAGAAGAAAAGCGGCCCCATGTGGCCCTTCGCTTCCGTGTTAGATATTATCTCTGTAGAAAAGTGCAGGGCCCATAGATTCGCGCCCCCCTTACTTTCTCAGCAGGCAAGGCACCCGCGTGGGGCTTGTTAGGTCAGCGCGCCCGGAATGTCTATGCACGGGGCACACCAGCACCAGCAGCAAACACATTCCAAGGCACGGCGGCGAGTGGCTTCGCGGGGTCCGCCCCCCCCCGAGTGGGCCGGCTTATATATATTTGTTGACAGACTGGCCACGCCATTCGGGGTCGCATGCGTCCGAACACGCCCAAGGTTTGTTCGGGGCTGTGTCTCGCTTTTACCCCGAGGTGTGTTCGGGAGTGTGCTCTGGGGTGTGTCTGGGGTGTGTCGGGGTTGTTTGTCTGGGGTCGGGGGTGTGAGCCGGGGGCCTGTCGGGGGTGTGAGCCGGGGGTGTGTCTGGGGTATGTCTGGGGTATGTCTGGGGTGTGTCTGGGGTGTGTCTGGGGTGTGTCCGGGGTGTGTTCGGGGTGTGGCTTGCAAGTTGCAAATCACGATGCTACGCAGCCACGTTGCATACCCCAGAACACACCCCAAAGCTTCAGCAGTTCTTGTCGGGGGGGGGTGTGTCGGGGGTGTGTCTGGGGTGTGTCTGGGGTATGTTTTGGGGTGTGGCCTGCAAATTACGAATCCCGATGCTATGCAGCCACTTTGCATACCCCAGAACATACCCCAAAGCTTCAAAAGTTCTGGTTTGCTGCAGTCTAAATAGTAATTTCTTCGTTAAGTTGAATCCGCATGACAAATTTCATTTGTCATGGTGAGGCAATTTGTCATGCGATTTCTACTAGTACGATGCTTTTGCAATGCATATGGGAACCTCGTTGTGCTGCTTTTGGTTTTGCTTTTGTCCACGAGCAGGACCATCAGCATCATCTTCACGCATGCTACTTCTTGCCCCAGGAGTATGCAAGAAAAAAACTGTGTAAGTGTAAATCTGTGATGCAGAAAATGCCAAACAGTTACACTTGTCATGCTCGAGATGCATGACCGGCTCGCTTACTATGTGTTTTCCCTTTGTATCTGCGCATAACAAGTTTGTCCTGTCATGGCAGACAAACTTGTGATGCTGTCTTCCCAAAAGACTTACACTAACACAGTTTTTTTCTTGGATAAGGAGTCCTCGTCCTCCAATACGTAAAAGGGCAGTTGAACGCTATCAAATGTAAAAATTCCTGGATGTCTGGAAACTTGTGATGCTGGGTGGCGTCTCATGATGAGGCCACAAATGCTGGCTCAGCATGACAAGTTTCTCAGCTTCTAGGTGCTATGCCTATTCTGCATGACAAAGTGCGTTCCTGCATCACAGAAAAATGGAGCTCTTGGGTAACTTGCATGACAGATTTCAGAGTCATGCCAGACAAGCATGACAAACATGCATTCTTCCAGACCCAGACATTTTTGCATTTGATAAACGCCTCTACATTCCACTTTTCGTCGTGGTGGTCCCCGACATCCGGAAAATTTCTCACCGGATTTAACTTCTCCCAATACGCATAGCTGCCGTAGAACTTCCTGTCCGCGTCGCCTTTGCTAGAAGTCTATGCATTGCAAATATGTCGGGGTCTGGAAGAGTCCAAGGTTTGTCATGCCCTGCTAGCATGACTCCAAAGTCTGTCATGCACATTACCCAAAAGCCTCTTTTTTCTGTCATGCAGAAACGCCAACGCGCTTTGCCATGCAGAATACGCAACACCGCAGGTACTCAGAAACTTGTCATGCCGAGCTGCAAATTGAGGCGTCCTTATGATTGTCCTACCCGCATCACAAGTTTCCAGACCCAGACATATTTACAATGCATAAAGTCGAGACCAAATCCGTGATCAGATCGAAGTGACTCACCAACAAGTCGTTTTCGCGGTTGCGATATCAACTGCAAAAATGTCTGGGTCTGGAAATTTGTAATGCTAAAAGTGGATCATGATAGCCGGACTGCAATAGGCAGCCAAGCATGACAAATTTTTGAGCTGCTATGTGTTGCGTATTCCGCATGAGAAACAACGTTTTTACATGACAGATAGGAGAGCCTTTTCCGATGCCCCTATGCATCACAGATTCTCGAGTCATGTCAGACATGCATGACAAATGCAAGAATCTTCGAGACCCAGACATTTTTGCAATCCATATGCGATCCACGACAAACACTTCGCCCAACTCCGTCTCTTCTTAAAAGGAAAAATCCCCCCTCCCCCTATCGAAGTGGATATCTGTGATGCAGGATTTGTGTACACAGATCGGATTTGTGTTGCGGTAGAGGACTGCAGACAGATACAAAGCCCGGAAAGGGGTGACTTGGGGTAGACACTTAGCATGGCAGACGTCTGCCCTAGTAGCGTGGCAGCATTACAAACTGCCTGCGAAATGCAGCGGAAGCCCTGGCATTGCTCTCTTGCAAGACAGACTCGATCTGTGATCACAAATCAGCACCACAAATTTTGAAAAGCACGCCTTTTCGATATGGGGAGGGGGCATTTTTCTTCACAATATCTCTTCCAAAAAATCAAACTGGTAATTGCCGCTGCCCAAGTCAAACACCCACCCGAGCGCGTTTGCCAGGTATCCTGCCTCGTGGGAAATGGACCCGGCGGAATGGATCAGGTGATATTTTTGCGCCAGGAAGATTGCTATGAAATGCAAAACAAGCATCGTAGTAGTATAAATGGCATGACAAATTTCCCTAGCATGAGAAGTGAAAAATTTGTAATGCGGATTTAACTTGAGCAAGAAATTTGTAATACATGACTGCGATTAGTACTACGAGTACGATACTATTGCACAGGATAATTACGTGCATCAGAAGGGCGGTTCCCGTCGGACAGAACAGCATTTCCTCGAACTCGGAGAGGTACTTTAGATACAATTCGTGCTGCTCCTGTTGGTGTTGAAGAAGGTCAGGTTGCAGCTGCCCTGTCGTAGTAGTTGCAGTCCTGTCCGTAGTTGCAATTATACCTTGTCGCTCCAAAAACAAGTGCCACTCCCGCGACCCCACGCTTTTCTGCAATGCAAATATGTCTGGGTCTGGAAATTTCTGATGCTGTTTGGCGAATCCTGTGGACGCCTTCATTGACAGCCAAGCATGACAAGTTTTGGAGTTGCTATAGTGTTGCCTATCTGCATCACAAACTGCGTCTCTGCATGACAGAGCAATTGAAATGTGGCTTTTGCGTGGCGTGCAAGACAGACTTGAGAGCCATGCTAGCCGTGCATGACAAACCTTGCATTCTCTCAGACCCAGGCATGTTTGCATTTGATAGCTTTTCTGCAGGTACAATTTCCACACCTCATTCCAGCTCCCGGACTCGTTGCTTATCCGCGCTCGATATCTTGAGCAAAAACGTCCCAACCCCAGAGTTGTCATGCAGATTTGCAAAGACAGTATACACTTGCATTGCGCATCCCCATGAGAGCCATTTCTAGTTGTCGTGTTTGGAATTTGTAATGCTGTAAACAGGATAAGGTGATGGGTTTGTGATGCGCCTGCCCCAGCATTGCTAAGATGCACTACAATACAGAGACGAACCTGTCATGCGTTTCTTCCAAAGCTTCTGGATTTGTGTTGCAGAGTTTGCAACCTGAGTATGGGGTGGAGTCGCTTTTACTCAGGGTACTTGGATGTGTGTTCAGCGGAAAAAGCTGCACGGGGTATCATGTGGCTTGCTTTATTTCTTCGACGACTTTCTGGCTTTTCTTACTTGGCGCCTACTACCATCGAAGACGAAAAGTGCATGCTATTCTTGGTCAGGCAGAAATAGGACACAAGAACTTTTCGTGTTCGTCATGCTAACGCAGGATTGTGTAGTTCCTTCTTATACGATACTTTCTCTTGGCGCTTGGCGGTGTGCTACTAGGAAAAAAACTTCACTATTATTGACTTGTAGAACCAAAAGCCACCACAACAACCCGGCAAAACGATAAACCGGCAACATACCCAACCGAAACAAATTACTCAGGTAAGCGTTGCTCAGGTCTACGGATTCGGTCAGGTGCGTTTCCAGGATGTGAACCTCGTCCGGGTTTGTTGAGAAATGCAGAAACGCCTCGTATAATCTTCTTATCCGGGCCAAAAACTCCTCACTGTGATCGTTTTGGAAACCAAACCACTGCTGGTACTTTGGCGCGGCGAATTTTAAAAGCTGAAAGAAAACTTCCTCCAGGCCCTGCAGTTTTTCCAGCGTGGCGCGGAGAAGCCGGTTCTTATCATCGGTTGCAGTAGCTCTTCGTGCGTCGACAACACTCGGGTCCTCGACCTTTGGTCTCGCTTCTGTAGTTGCTGCTGGCGCGCCGCTTTGGTCGTGCTCCTTCGAGGAGCTTACAACTTTTGCTGTTCCTCGTCGATCATCAACATGATCCTGGTCTAATTTCTTCTGTTCTTCCCCTCGTGTGTCTTCTTCTGCGAATTCAGCGTGTTCCACCCGGAAGATGTCCCCGAGATGTGCATTATCGTAGGGCGAAGACGCAACTACTACACCCGACGTTGCTGGTTTTGCCCCAAGATGAGCTCCTGACTTCAAGTCTGGTATTGAAAATACCGAGACAGTACCAGTCGCATCGGCTCCTGCTGTTTCATCGCCGTGAGGATCTGCTGTATTTGCCTCGTCCTTGATCACCGATATTTCTAATTCGCCTTGTTGTTCCATCCTCGTTTCCAATTCCCGCAACAGTTTTTCTGCTTGGCCCGGGTGGAGAAATTTCGAATTTGTGGGCGAAAAAAAGTCCGTGTGTTTTTCCAGAACGGTTGCCATGTCGTTTTGCACGTAAACCGTCCGCACGTACTGCTGAAAGCTCTTGTAAAACCTTTTGAACACCTGCCAGGTGGGAAACATGTCGCAGGAAAACAGCGGGGCTCGGTCACCAGGGTACAGCTCGAAAGTCTTGATAGAACTTTGACTTTCTGCAGAAGTTCTTGCATTTTCGTTCCATACGGCAACATCTTCAGCAGCAAGGGCGAAGGCGGTCGAAGTCGTCGGGTATGGTCCTATCGTGGTACTCCTATGCACGGCAGTTTGTTCTCCAACAAGGTGATGCAGCAGGAGCTCCTGAAGGTCCTGCAGCAACACAAATACAAGCAAGAAAAGCGAGCTGAGGTTGTTGATAAACCAATGTCGTGGCCGCGCACAAAGAACTATCATGGTGCACTTAGATTAATACGCTCGACGTGGTCATAATTTCTACTCACCGGTCTAATATGAACAAAATGGTAAAAATGGTGCACGAGTTCCTAAAGGATTCGCACGAGACGAGCTGCAATCACATACAACGAACGGCCCTCGAGTTTTACAGAAGAAAGCAAGTAAGTACGCGTACTTAATTGAGTGTAAGGATCGTCTTTCGTGAGTTCGAACCAACAGATGCTCTGATCGGGAAAAACAAAAAGATCCTCCGCGCGTCGTGGTCCTCACACGTACTACTGCTGGAGATCAACGACACGAGGATCTTCACTGACAGTCAGAAACAACAAGAAATCGTACTTAACCGAACTTGATGGATAGAACGGGCATGCGCCGCGTGGTTCATCGTCAATATGGTGATTTTGGTGCATCGTCAATTGGACGAGGACGATGAAGGCGATCTTTATAAAACATTTTTTGAAAAAACTAGTACAGGAAACTTCGAAAAAGGTATCCACACGGAGAATGGGTCTGAAGACAATCGGCGGTTTTTTTCGACAGCCTGAAATCATAAATGGTTCTCGTCTTGCACTGTCCAAGTCTATCGTCTGGCGGTGAAGCTATTTTTCGTCGCGATTTTTTTTTTGCGTTGTGCTTTCCATTCAATTTCACGGTTATAGTTTGTCGCCATTTGACGTGAATCGATTCATGTTGTAGTGAAATCCGACAGTAATCTAGCACTGCAGAAGGCAGTAATATCCATCTTGTACTTGTTATACTCCGCCTCTGAACCGGAAGTAGTTCTTCCTGGAGTAACTACTTACAAGGTGGCGTCGGAAAAATAAACGCAAACTTTTTTACTTCTACTTCGGCTTCGTGCTGCCCTTCGTCCCCCGAGTTGCTGCCTCCGGACGAGTTGGTCCTGTTTCCACCCTCACCCACTTAGAAAACGGCACCCACTTGATGCGCATCTTGTCCGCGGACAGAATCCCGATTTTATGCATTGCAAAAGTGTCTGGGTCTGGAAGGATGCAAAGTTTATCATGCTTGTCTGGCGTGGCTCTCACATTTGTGATGCAGATTACCCAAAAGCCCCATTCTTCTAACATGCAGAAGCTCACCTTGTCATGCAGAAAAGACAACACTGTAGCATCTCCAAAACTTGTCATGCTTTCCAGCCAATTGAGGCGTCTTCGTCTTTCTCAACCAGCATCACAAGAAGTTTCCAGACCCAGGCGTATTTGCATCTGATAGATTTTGTTGGCCGGCAAGTTCGGGTTGTGCAGGTTTTTCAACCGTAGGCCCAATTCGTTGGACACTTCCAAGATCGTACGAAAAAACATTGTAGGTGTATATTGTTTTGGCGAAACAGCATTACAGATTTGTCTGGCATGACAGCAACAACCTGTCATGCGCAGATAGTACGGGAAAACGCCCTTTAATGGACCCTACGATGCATGCCAAGCATGACAGACGCAATCATCTTGCGTGTTACGCATCACAAAGTTACACTTACACAGTTTTTTTCTTGGATATCCAGCTGCAGTTGCGCATTTCCAAACGCGGAACATTGGAAAGTCCCATTCTCATCGATCCAAACCTTTTCGGTCCTTTTTACCTCGCGCAAAACCGGGCTCACCCGGTTGTTCATTCCGCGGTGTAGTGGAGTACCATTTGCTGCACGACCTCCGGGCGTGTTTACTACACCAGTAGCTCTAGAAGTTGTTGTAATATTCCGGTGAGATTGTAAGTGATTTGACGGCACAATCTGCCCCTTCTGGTTGATCTGCTCCTTTTTCGTAAACTGCCACCACCCGGTGAGTAGCCCGAGATTGCAAGTCTCCACCGCGGTTTTCCGCTCTTCCTCCGTTGTCTTGTCGACCCCATCGTTGCCGAAATTCTTGTACAAAAATTCATTCACGTACCGTTCCTATGGATGTGTCAGGTTTGAAATCGTCAGAGTTGAAATAGTTTGCCATGCATAAAATGGATGCCAGTTGGAGCCCAGTTTTCAAGTGGCGCATGACAAGTTTTCGCGGTGCCTAAATCCAGTTTGTAATGCTGTTTGGGTAAGGAAGACGCCTTTTGTCATGCTACTTAAGCAGCTGTATTCCTACCCCTCAACAGGCTTGCAATCTGCCTCCCTTGCCTACTCTGCAAGACAGGCACTTTGCGGGTTGCATTTTATGCATCACAAATTATTTCAACTTTGACGATTTCAATCCTGACGCTTCCATAGTTCCATCGGGTCGTTTAGAACATGATCGGGTTCCTCCACTCGTTGCCACTCGACAAGTATGAATTGCAAAAGAAACGTATTCGTATTTTTGCAATCATGCATTACAAATCTTTTTGTTTAAGTCAAATCCGCATTACAAATTTTCTTTCTCATGCTGAGGAGATCATTTGTAATGCATTTATACAAGTATCGGATACTTTTGCACAGGATAAGAAGCGCAAACGGCGGGTCCATATCCAGCCAGAAAATGGACTCCTGCTGGTAGGATGAAGATTTTGATGTTGCTTTTTTTCTTCTTCTGTTCTTTGTGTTGTAGTTATTGTTATTCTCCCCGTCGACCTCCTCAGCAGCATGTTCATCAGCCTGGTCGTCGTGGTCTTCCGCATTAGAAGTGCCAGCACCTCCTTCTCCTTCTAGGTCGCCCTCGACGCAATTATCCTCTTCTTTCATCGGTACTTCTTCTTCCAAAACTTTCTTGTGCTCGCCAAAGTACTTTCCCCAAAAGCAGTACTGCGACACGCAGCTCATGCAGACCGCTTGTGGCAAACCGTTCACGAAGATGGTTCCCGCGGAGTCCACAAAGGTTTTAATCGTGGTTCCGTGCGGCTTCAGGGCCGGATTTTTGTTGTGCTGAAGCACCATTTCCTTCAGCTTCCCCGGATCCTCCTCCAAGGTGGCCAGCCAGGTGGAATTCCGCAGCCAGTCGGGCACGGGCTTTCGTTGGACGTAGTAGGGTATGGAGTACAAAAATGTCTGGGTCTGGAAGATTGCCAGGTTTGTCATGCATATTTTGAATGGCCCATGATGTCTGTGATGCATGCCCTAGCATCACCGATTTTTAGAGGACTTTGTGATGCCTGTACCGCATGGGAAACAAATGCCCTCTCCGCGGAGCACCACATCTACTCCTCTTACTGGTCATGCAATACAAATTTTTTTTGAATCCAGAGACAGCATTACAAGTTTAGAACCTTCCAGAGGACCCAGACATTTTTACAGTTCATATAGAGTGTGGTGTCTGGTGTGTTCTTTTTCCAGGAAATCCACCCCATGGAATCTGGGTGCTTCAGGGCTTATCAAAAAGAAAAATCCCCCCTCCCCATATCAAAAGGAAGTCTCTGATGCTGGATTTGCGTACACAGATCAGCTTTGTATTGCAGAGAGGCACTGCGGGCAGGTCTCCAGGCTAGTTAGGGGCGTATGTGTCTAGTTGTTCAGCATGGCAAACGGCTCCCCTTCAGGCCCAACAGCATTACAAATCGCGTCCATAATGGGGCGAAAACTCCTGCCCTTGTCTTCTTGCAAGACAAATATGATTTGTGACCTCAAATCAGCAACACAAATTTTCGAAGTGATACCTTTTCAATATGGGGAGGGGGGATTTTTCCTTTCGATAGGGCTGGGGGTGCTGTCAGTGCAGCGGAAGATGCAACATCTCCTGCAGCGGGTAGCTTGCTGCCGACAGATCGCAACTGCTGCGGTCGTTCTTGTTGTGCGACGACCGGTGTAGCTCCGCGGACAGTGAACTTAGGTTTTTTACCCCCGGCAAGAACCGCGGAGGACCCTTTGTTCCTAGCACCTATCACAGAGCTACTCGCCGCCCCAACCACGGAACTCCCGGTGGGCGTGCCGAGATGAAAGGAGCTTCCTCCGCCGGGGGTCATCTCTACTGCTGCCTCCACGTCTCCTGGGGAGCTGTGTACGGAGGTAGATGTTGCAGGAGCTGGTAGAACTGCAACTGCACCTGCCGGATTTTTAACAGTAACCGCTTCATTTCCGTCGTTGTGCCCTCCTGCTCCCAATGTAGTTGTGGGCGTCGCATGTTGTTGGACGCCACTTTTCAACATCTTTTGCGCAAGACTACTAGCTGCAGCCGCCGCTGCTCTCGCCTTTTCGGCGGCCTGCTCGGTAAAGAGCTTTTCTAACTGGTACTCCCTTTTAAACTTGTTGGAGGCGTGGAAAAATTGGTTCAGGCTTGGGTCGAAAAACCGGTGCCGGTAGATGTCTTTTGGGATAATCGCGTATTTCGGCAGTTCGTCAATCATGTTGCGCAGGACGTTCTTCGGCCACGGAAGGCGGTTCGGGATAGTAGAAATGAGGTGATGGTGCTGTGCCTGTCCTAGTGCTGGATTGGTGATGACGTAGTTACCGCCAGAAGTTGTACTAGGACCTGCTGCTGTGCCGGTAATGTTGTTCCCTCCTCCTGTAACACCAAGCTGCGATTTAGTATTCGGAAACGCCGAGGAGACGATCGAAGAATTCGCGGCGCTGCTGGGGGTGTTGTCGACAAGTTCTTGCGGATGTAGAAGTTCTTTGTCATCCATTTTCACACCTCCACGACGGCCCTCGTTGTCCTGTACAACATTCATCATCCCAGACACAACCCCTGCGGAGCTCGATCCTGAGCCCGAGCTTTGCCCCAGATGTTGAATTTGTTGCATCAACACGGGCTCCCTCTCTTCCCCCCGACCAGCAACGGAAGATGATGGCTGCGGCGAGGAACTTGGAGGATTGACGACGTTTTGATGGTCTTTGCTTCTGATGTCTACTACTTGCTGTCGTGTCGGCTTTACAGCGTTTTGTTCTGCGTCGCGATTTTGTTCATCTTGCTCCGGCAGATCAACTTTAAGATTCCCGTCATCCATTGGCTGCTCCTCATCTGCACTTCCATCCCCAAAAAACGCTTCCAAATCCTCCGCCAGATCCGCGTTGAGCTCGATGTCCAGACCGAGGTCGGCTTCGCTTTGCTCGTTTTGCTCGTCTCCCTCGGCTGGTTTTATTTGGTCACCATCAGGAACAACAGCCTCTTGATCATGATCTGCACCAGAAAAGACTTGTTCCTCCGCGCTGTCTATGCAGTGTAAATATGTCTGGGTCTGGAAACTTGTGATGCAAGGAAGGGATGAATAGTGAGCGCACTGTAATGCACTGCCAAGTATGACAAATTTTTTTCATGGTAATGGTTCTGAGTTGCGTATTGCGCATGAGAAGCAACTGCGTTTTTGCATGACAGGGAGTTGTAGGAGCTCTTCGCGGCCACACAATACAGAGTTCAGAGTCATGCCAGACTAGCATGACAAATTTCGGAATCTTCCAGACCCAGACATATTTGCATCTGATACTGTCCTCATCTTCGCTCATGGGTTCGCTGGAAGAGGAAAAGTTCCGTCTCTTCCGCGGCATTATGCACTACAAAAGTATCGTACTCGTACTAATTGCAGTTATGCATTACAAATCTAGGCTGTTAGGGTAAATCCCCATTACAAATTTAATTTGTAATGTTGAGCGAATTTGTCATGCGATTTATACTAGTACGATGCTTTTGCATTTCATAGGCCTCTTGTTGGATTTCTTTTTCTGTTGCGGAACCACAGAGCTGCTTGTTCCGGTCGCGGCACGACCACCAGCTGCGGAAGACAAAGCAGCAACGGAAGATGCCAGATCTTCGGCTCCTGCTGAAGCGGATTGCTCTTGCTCAACGTCTTTTGCATTTTCCACTTCTCCTTCCAGGTCCACTACCATTCCGTCCGGTTGTTCAACAACATCTTCGACCGGATCCTCGTAAGGAGCAGCAGCCGTCCGGGCAGCAACGTCGGCCTTGTGAAGAAGACTTGGCGCGGCGGGGGGTGGCTCTTCATCCTCTTCTTCTACACCAAAAATAGCGTCAACTACAGGGGGCTCGTCTGCAGGAGCTTCGACATCATCTCTTGAAGGGGGTGCCCGTGGTGCGGCTGGAGGGGGGATAAAGGAGTCGCTTTCATCCACAGCGTACTTGCGCTGATCCGGCGCATTTTGACCCTCCTCTTCCTCTTCTATGGGCGGCAACAGCGTCTCCTTTTTCAACTTCACAGCCTGGACAGTCGTGGCTATGGTCGTGGAACCTGCAAATAAATGCGGCACTGCGGGGGGTTTGTATATCATTGCACTCGCAGTTGTACTAGGCGCACCAGCCGCAGTTTGTGTTGTAGTCACTTGTTGATGTTGACCTTGACCTGAAGAAACGCCAGGTGCAGCTATGATCTGCCCCGAAGGAGCTGCTGCTCCTGCACCCACACTACTACTTCCAGCCGCAGCCGGTGGCAAAAAAATCTTCATCTTTTTCATTTCCTGCTTTTGCTTGGAGGGGGGAATCCAGTTTGGGTTCAGCTTCGCGTCCATTTTCTTCAGTAATATCTTGTGCTTCTTTCTTCTATGGAGCTGTCAGGATCGAAATCGACAAAGTTGAAATGCTTTGTCATGCATAAAATGGATGCCAGTTGCAGCCCAGTTTCCAAGTAGCGCATGACAAATTTGGGTAGAACCGAAATCCAGCTTGTCATGCTGTTCGGGGAAGGACGACGTTTTTTGTCATGCTACTTTAGCAGCTCCATTTCTACTCCTAAGCAGGCTTACAAAGTGTCTCCCTTGACTACTGTGCAAGACAGGCACTTTCTGGGTTGCATTTTATGCATAACAAATCATTTCAACTTTGTCGATTTCAAACTTGATGCTTCCATACCGTCTTTCAACAGCGTAAGGTCCCTCGTCCTCCAAAAGTTCCGCCCAGTGACTCGTATTGTGAGGAACTATCTCCCCTCCCCATATCAAAAAGGAGGTTTGTGATGCTGATTTGCGACCACTAATCAGCTTCGTCTTGCGTACAAGGCAAACGGCACCCAGGTGGCGCATTGTACAGCCAGTCTGTCATGCGTTTTCGCCTATTTCAGACTTGTTTCTTATGCTCAGCTGCCAGCCAGATGCATAGTACCCAAACGGGCTCAGAATATGCTGACAAGCTCTTTCTGCACTACAAAGTTCGTTTGTGAACACAAATCCAGCAACACAAATTGCCTTTTGAATATGGGGTTGGGGCTTTTTTCACTTTGATAACTCGTCTCCGCGTGCTCTTTCCGGATTTTCGCGAGGTCCGAAGACTGTTGGTTTCTTTTTTGCTTTTCGATTTCTTCATTTATGAAATCCACTTTCAGAATTTTCACCCGGTTCTGATCCTTCCGCCCGTTTGTGTATGCATTGCAAATATTTCGATCTGGGTCTGAAAGGATACAACTTCCGGCACTGTCTTTGGATTCTGAAAAATCTGTGTAAAAATTGCATGACCAGCGAGAGCAGGAGTCCAGTTTGTGCTACGCCGCGAAGAGGGCAGCACTTCTGATGCGGAATAGGCATCAGAAAGCCGTCTAAAAATCTGTGACGCTAGGCTATGCATTCCAGGCACGACCATGGATGGACATGCAAAACAAGCATGACAAGGGAAAACACAAAATTTGCATCAACCCTCCAGACCGAGATCGATATTTGCACATTTGGTATTTCCAGAATCCGCACCATCGCCATCTTCGGTAACGCCTTGCTGCATTTCTCACTTTCCAAGGATTCGCCTTGTCGCATCAACAAGTTGTCGTTCCCGACGGAATCCGGCGGGTAGACGAGAAACAGCTGCCCGGGCTTGGGCTTTTGGAACCGCAGGTATTGGAACAGGTTTTTCTTCCATCGGGGGTACTTAGTAGTATTCGTCGCCTTCGGGGTCAGAGTTGTTATTTGCTCCTTTTTCATCGATGTTGTAGTTGTTCCTGTTCCACCTGTCGCTTGTTCCTTTGCTTTCATAGCTGCCGCAGCGGTTCTAGCTTTGTGGTGTTGTCTCAGCAAAAAATCGTCCACTTTCACCACATCGTGCAGTTTTGAATTGAAATCCTCAAAATACTCCGCTACCGCCGCAACGCTCTTCTCTTGCTCTTTTGCCAACACGGAAACGCGCGAAGGTTTGCTGTTTTTCTTGGGAGGTTATCAAAAAGAAAAATCCCCCCACCCCATATCAAATTGGAAATCTGTGATGCAGGATTTGTGTACACAGATCAGCTTTGTATTGCAGGAAGGCATTGCGGCCAGATCCCCAGGCTATGTACGGGCGTATCAGTCTAGTTGTTCAGCATGGCAAACGGCTGCCCTTCCCCTTTAGGCCCAACAGCATGACAAATCGGCTCCATAATGGGGCCGAAGCTTTTGCCCTTGTCTTCTTGCAAGACAAATGCGATTTGTGACCTCAAATCAGCAACGCAAATTTTCGGAAACATGCCTTTTCGATATGGGGAGGGGGAGTTTTTCCTTTCAATAGAGGTTCTGTGGTCTTTTTTATTACCGCTTTCATTTTCTTTGCCGCTTGTTCCGCTTGTTTCTGTTCCTTTTTCTGTTCCTTTTTCTTTCTCAACCTTTCGATCTTTCTTTCCGCATCCCGCATTATCTCTTGTTTTTTCAGCTTTTTTTTCACCTGGTAGAACTTTTTGTTGAACATTTTGAAAACCCGATCGCGGTAAGAAGTGGCTCTACTCATTTTCGTATCCTGAGTAAAAATATCCCCACACCAGAGTCTAGATGGGAAATCTGCTAGACAAATCAGCCAGCTTTGGTTGTTTCGCATGACAAGTTTGTCCTCGGAGTAGAATCCTGCTTATCTACTTCCGAAGCATCTCAGATCTAACATATCATGCTTATTCTAGCATCACAAATTCCAAAACACGACTAGAAAGTGGCTCTCTTGGGGCTCCGCATGAGGAACGTTTTTGGCATGCAGATTTGCATGACAACTCTGGGGAGGTGGGGATGTTTTTACTCAGAATATTTCGCCGAGTTGAACTTCCGCTGTTCAGAGTTCTCGTGGTGTAGTTGACCGCCATGATGTATTCTGAGGAAAAATCCCCCCTCCCCATATCGAAAAGGTATGCTTCCGAAAATTTGTGTCGCTGATTTGAGGTCACAAATCGCGTCTGTCTTGCAAGAAGACAAGCGCAGAGGCTTCCGCACCATTATGAAAGCGATTTGGCATGCTGTTGTGCCTAGGGGACACCCGTTTGCAATGCTAAGCAACTAGAGCAATGCGCCCCTATCTAGGCCGAGGATCTGGCTGCGATGCCTTACTGCAAGACAAATCCGATTTGTGTACCCAAATCCTGCGTCACAGATTTCCATTTCGATATGGGGAGGGGGGATTTTTCCTTTTGATATGATGACCTCCAAAACTAGCACCCTGGTGAAGATGGTGCTCTTGCGCCCCAAAACGGTCTCCGTGAAAGTACAAATCGTCTGCTTCCTCCTCGTCCACCGCCCGATCGTTCGACATCTTTCGCAAAAATTTTTGCTGCTGCTGCTTCAGTTTTCGCGGTATCAGCATGTCCAACGGGCCGAATTGATCTCTCTTCAAGCGGTTCATCCGCAACTTCGGGTGCCCCAGAATGACCAGCTCCTCGTAACTGCCCCAGAGGAGCGCGTTGTTCCGTTTCTGAATCATCTCTTCCGCGGAGAAGTTCTTCGCTTTTGTTTTCGAGATTTTATTGTTGTTCGCCAACGTTGCGTGGCCCCTTGAAGTATGAAGATCATCACCTGGTGCCATTGTTCCCGCTTGTACCATATCAAATGCAAAGGTGTCTGGGTCTGGAAGAATGCAAGATTTGTGATGCAGGTTTTCCATGACCGATGAGGCCTGTAATGCATGACCTAGCATCGCAGACTTTCAGAGGGCTTCCTGATGCACCTTCCGCATGAGAAGTGCCCTGTCCGTCTAGCACAAACTGCGCCCCTCTTGCTGGTCATGCAATACAAATTTTTTTAGAGTCCAAAAACAGCATGACAAGTTCGCATTCTTCCAGACCCAGACATTTTTGCAGTTGATACACCATGGCGGTTGCACTGGATCCTAGAAGACATTCCGCGGTGTAGTGGTATCCAATGCAAATAGCCCTGGAGGTCTGGAAGATTGCCAGACTTGTCATGCATATCTTGCATGACCCCTGATTGTCTGTGATGTATGCCCTACCATCACAGATTTTTAGAGCCCTTTCTAATGCCCATTCTGCATGAGAAATTATACCCTCTCGTTGTAGAACAAAATGGACTCTTCTTGCTCCTCATGCACTACAGATTTTCTTCGAATCCGAAGACAGCATCACAAGTTACAACCTTCCAGACCTCCAGGGGTATTTGCAATGCATAAGTGGTACGCCGGATCTAAGAGTAAGTCCGGAACTGCGTAGACCAAATTTTCCACATCGTCATTTTCCAGCCGGTCCAGCTCGTTGGTCAGACTCCGGTGCGGGTTGCCAAGCAGAAAGTGCTGCAAGCGGTTTTCGACATCATATATCCTAAGCAAAAACGTCCCGACCCCAGAGTTGTCATGCAAATGCGCAATGACAGGAACATTTGTAATGCGCAGCTCCATGAGAGGCATTACCAATCTTCGCGTTTTGGAATTTGTAATGCTGTGAACAGGATGAACAAATGGCTTTCTCATGCGGCTTCCCTTGCCAACCAGCACTACACTGCAGGGGAAAACTTGTCATGCACAGCTCCCAAAACTTGGAGATTTGTGTTGCTAGATTCCCACCTTGACTACGGTGTGGGAACGTTTTTGCTTAGGATATCGGGGTCTAGCTGTTCTTCCTCTACTTCGTTTTCTTCGAAAAATTCATATCAAATGCAAATATGTCTGGGTCTGGAAACTTGTAATGCTGAGTTGTGAATCATAGGTGCTCTCTAATGCACAGCCAAGCATGAGAAATATTTGCGGGGCTACATACAGTGTTGCGTTTTCCGCATGACAAACTGCGTTTTTGCATGACAAGCAAAGGGGTCTCTTGTTGGACACGCATCACAGACTTTTCAGTCATGCCAGACAAGCACGACAAACCTTGCATCCTTCCAGACCCAGACGTTTTTGCAATGCATAATTCTTCCAAATCTTCGATAATTTCCGCCGAGGACTTGTACGTAGATGCCCCTTGCAACTCGTTCTCCTCGCCGGTTAGGTTAAGCTGATCCTTGTCTTCCAAAAAATCCTGCGCGAGCACTGCTTCTTCGTCATCTACGATCGGAGGCGGGGGTGGTGCGACAGTTTGATGTCGCTCTACTGCCTCTGGAGGTCGTTGTAGTTCCTGCGCAGCTTGTTGTGCAGATGCAGTTGTAGAAGTTCCTCGCTTTAGCTTTCTTTTCACAACATGCGCAGTGGTCTTGTCACTGCTCAACTGCAACTCAGGAAAGGGGTTGTCGTCGTTCAAAACAAGTGGCTCGTTTTCATCAACCGACGGAAGCGGCTGGTTGAAGTTATTGTACTGTGGCGGCGCAGCAGTAGCTACGGGAGCTGCTGCCTCTGAAGCGACGAATCCCGCGAAAGGTGGTGGAGGAGCTCCTGCCAATATAGTTCCAGTTGCAGCTGAGCCGTCTAAAATAAATCCTCCAGGGCCGTAGTGCATTCCGTAGTCTGCGGCAGCAGCAGGAGCAACGGCTCCGTCGGCAGGTGGATGGAAGAAAAGCCCGGGTGGATTCATCATGCTATTAAAATCGTCCAGTTGATGTTCTTGTGCCGAGTTGTCCAGTGGGGGGGCCATGAAGTTGCCGTTCCCGACATGATTTGAGGTGGTCGGGAAGGCCGCGTTCTTCGCATCGCTGGCAAGCTGCTGGTGTTCCGCGATGTTGGTGGGCATCATCATGCTGCCGTTAAGATCATTCATCAAAACAGTATTGTCATCCAACAAATTCTTGTCCCCTACCCCTCCAGCAAAAGTAGGACCCAATGATGTAATACCCTGTTCCATCTCCATCGCTTTTTGCTGAATTATCTCCAAGTCGTCCTCTCCATCGCTATCGTCGTACCCTAAGCCACGTCCGTGCAAAATGCTTCGGCCAAGAAAGTCATCTTCAACACCATCGTAGCTTTTCTCCTCTGGCACGCGGAAAAACTGCGGAATTGTAGTAGTCCCTTGTTCACCATCACCTTCGATCATTTTTTCCGGCGATAAAGCTCCAAACTTCATCGGCGAAATCGACAGCCGAGTTGACGTATGCAATGCAAAAGCTTCGTACTAGTTCTAGTATAAATTGCATCACAAATTTCCGCAGCATGAGCAAGAAAATTTGTAGTGCGGATTTACCTTAACAAAAAGATTTGTAATGCATGATTGCAATACGAGTACGATACTTTTCTTTGCACTGCATAGGACGTCCCGCCGTCGGAGAACTTTGTCGGGGACAAAAGCCTATGAACTGCAAAAGTATCGTACTCGTATAAATGCATTACAAATTTTCTCAGCATGAGAAATAAAATTTGTAATGCTGATTTGCCTTCAGAAAAAAATTTGTGATGCAAGACTTGCATTTATATATACGAATACGATACTTTTGCACAGGATAAAAACCGTCGGAGAAGGGAGTCGCAGCTCCACCACCGGGTGGTCCGGGGTGGAGAAGAGGATTATGTGAAGAAGTAGACCACAGGGCTTGAAAGTTGCTGTCCAGGTTTCCTGCCTCCTGCTGCTGTTGCTGATAAATCACTTCAAGGTTGTCGAGATCTTCGTCTTGTAGATTATCGCAATCCAGGTCGTGAAAATCAGAATTATAGTCCTCGTCCCGCTCTGCTAGTACTTCTGGATGTTCCAAGGAAGAACCTCCAAGGTAAAAAGCCCGCTGTAGTTGCTCGTCCTGATCATAGAGCAGCTGGTTCTTTATTGCGATCACGCTTTGTGATGCTCTCTCCGCTTTCTCCTTCAACTTCCGCACGAGAATCCGCCGCTTTTTCAGCTGTGCGCCAAAGAAGGAAAGTTTTGGCGGTTTTGATACTGTTTTTGCCCGCTTCTTGCTGATGTTTCTAGTACGCCGATTCGTCCGGTGGAGCAAGGACAACTTTCTAGTGGCGCTCGGTCGCTTGTTCACCTTCGGCAGAACCCACAGCTTCTCCAACTTTTTATCTCCGCTTTTCTTCTGCTCTCGTGCGGTAGCGGAGTTTTTAATTGCCCTCGAAGATGATGTTGCTGGGCCCCCTTTGATTACCAGAGCAGGACCCCGATTGGTTAATGTGGTCTTGTTCCTTGCTGGTACTAGTCCTCGTCTGGTTCTCACAATCTGTTTCAACGCGTGCCGATTTTCGTACAGGAAATTTTGCCAAATTGAACCCGTTTTCAGAATATCGAAATCCCCATGAGGTCCTTGTTCTCCTTGTCGACTTGTTCTCGGCAGCGATAAAACATCCCTAGTGAAAAAATGACTATCCTTCGTGACATTCTTCGCGAAGAGAAGCTTCACCTCCAAGCCCGGTCTCTGCCAAGTGTTCTGCCTCACCGAGAGCAGGTGCCGCACTTCGATTGGCAAAAACGACCGGGAGGATTGATTTCCATCTACTTCCTATCCTGAGTAAAAACGTACCCACACCAGAGTCAAGATGGGGAATCGGCTAGACAAGTCCACAAGTTTTGGCTGTTTTGCATGACAAATTTGGATTCGTAGTGTAGTGCTGTTTGAGCTAGCTCAGCAGCATCACAGATCTAGCATACCATGCTTATTGGAGCATGACAAATTGCAAAACATGACTCGAAAATGCTTCTCATGGAGCTCCGCATGAGAAACATTTTCAGCATGCAGATTTGCATTACAACTCTGGTGTGGGTACGTTTTTACATAGGATACTTCCACGCTGTTGTTCATCTTGCTGTAGTTTTGTTGAAATGGTTCAACTATCAAATGTAAAAGTGTCTGGGTCTGGAAGAATGCAAGATTTGTGATGCTAAAACAACCGCACCGACATTGCCATTGTCCATTATCACTGGGGAGGCAAGCCTCCGCAGGCGCTGGAGCGGCATAGGGTCAGAACCAGCAGGTTTTCCAAGATTTGTGATGCAGGTTTTCCATGACCCATGAGGTCTGGAATGTGAGACCCAGCATGACAGATTTTGTGAGGTCTCTGTCATGCCTTTCCTGCATGAGAAACTCCCTCTAAACTTGGTCAAAAGCGGACAGCTTTTGGTATTCACGCAACACAGATTTTTGCATCATTCAGATTTAGCATGACAAGTTCTAACCTTCCAGACCCAGACATTTTTACATTTGATATCAACACCCAAAACTAGCGGCGCCGGCTTCGCAGCACACAAAACGCTGGGCGCGAGTACGAACAGTGCCTGGTCGCATGCGAAGGCGGGCTTCATTCTGTGGCTTGGTTTCTCCGGGCGTAAATCGTAAATAATGGTTCTGCTTTGGCTGTTCGGCTTCGAAGTTTTCATCTCCACGCGCACGTGAAACAACCGCTTTTTTGCGGGCCCGATCCAAATATCATTCGCCGTGTTGCCAAAGGTTTCTTCCTATGCTGTGCAAAAGTATCGTACTCGTATACATGCATTACAAATTTCCTCCGCATGAGAAAATAAAATTTGTAATGCTGGTTCACCTTAAGAAAAATATTTGTAATGCATGATTGCAATACGAGTACGATACTTTTGCACAGGATACTTCCTTCGTGCGGTACAGGGTGTAAAACCCGTTCATGTGTATGGAAGTGTCAGAATCGAAATCGAGAAAGTTGAAATAGTCTGTGATGCATAAAATGCAACGCAAAAATTGCCTCTATTGCAGAGGACGCAAGGGATGCAGATTGTAAGCCTGTCGAGGGGTAGAAATAGAGCTGCTAAAGTAGCACGACAAACGGCGTCTGCCTTACCCAAACAGCATTAAAAACTGGATTTCACTTCTACCCAAATTTGTCATGCGCCTCTTGAAAACTAGGCGCCAACTGGTACTATCCGCTTAATGCATCACAAATTCTTTCAACTTTGTCGATTTCAATCCTGAGACATCCATAATGCGTGTGTGCCGGGTGATGGTCGTCGTGCCGCTGCTCGGGAGCTTAGAAGATAGTGGCAGTGTTGTTGCACCTATTGTCGTGTCAACATCCTTGTTGGCTGCAGCAGTCTTCGCCGTGGAGGAGGAGGCAGCTGCTGGCCCGCTTTCATCTTCTGGAAGATGTTGACCGAGTTTTTGTCCCGCATCATTAATTCTCACCGCAGTGTTCATCTGATCGCCTTCATCGGACGGTGCTGCAAGTGGTGAAGATTTCAAAGATGCAGATTTTGAAGACAAAACAGGCTCGACAATTTCATTCCCAAGTTTAGTTTTGCTTTGCGTCTTCTGGTTTTGCAGCATTGATTTGAGAGCAGCTTTCGTTTTCTTCTTCTTTAACGCAGAAGAACCCCCGGACCCGGTTTTATAATTTCCTTTGTTCAACATGCGTGCTCCCTTCGCCTTCTGCGCTTTCAACTTGATTATCATTTTCCGCTGCTGCTCTTGGGTGGTGTTGACATGTGGTTTATGCTCCGCTATTTTCGGTCTACTTCTAAAAGCCCGGTCGTACCGTCCGAAAATTCCCAAGATATCCTCGTCGAGTTTTAATTTCAGTGGCCGGGGTCGTGATTTACTTCCATTTGTTCTCTGAAGATTTCCACTACCACTCCCTGGCTTATCTTTCTTCACAACATCTGCCTTTGTCTTCAGCGTTGCGGAAGTACTATATGTAGTCTTCTTGGACGTCGAGACGAGATTCTTCGCAGACGTGGACGCAGCTGTGGCCGCAGTTGGATGTTGTACTACAGCGCCTTTTGCAGCAGCTTCTACTTGTTCTACCGCTGTTGCACTATCACCAGCAGTGGGATCTGCTGGTCCGTCTGCTTTACTTTCCTTTTGCTTCATACTCAACATCATCTTCGCGTTGTACTTCTTTATTTTCCGTTTTTTCCGCATCATCTCCCGCCTCGCCGCGGTTAAAATTTCGCCAATATGCATTGCAAATATGTCTGGGTCTGGAAGAATGAAGCCTGTCATGCGAAATCTGCTTCACAAAAAAATCTGTGTTGTATGAACGCCTACAGTTACCCCATTCTCGCTACACAGAAGCCGAACTTCTCATGCGGAATAGGCATGAGGAAGGTCTCAAAAGTCCTGTGATGCTTTTGTGTGCATTACAGACCATGAGTGTGGCCCGCGAGATGCATGACAAATCTTGCAACTCTCCAGACCCAGACACTTTTGCAGTCGATACCCAACCACCTTCTTCAAATCGATGTTTTTCGGTTTCACCACCTGCACACACTGCGGCTCCGGGGCCCCCATGAACTTCCAGGCGATGTGCATCCTGTGTAAAAACGTCCCCACCCCAGAGTTGTCATGCGGATTTGCAATGACAAGAACATTCATGATGCGCAGCCCCATGCATGGAATTTCCAATCGTGTTTTGAAATTTGTAATGCTGTAAACAGGATAATCAGCTGGATTTGTAATGCGGCTGTCCTTGCTAACCTGCACGACGACACTACAAGCTGCAACTTGTCATGCGTGACTCCCAAAACCTTCTACGGTTTGTGTTGCAACGTCCCCATCTTGACTCTGGGGTGGGGACGTTTTTGCTCAGGATAATGTGGGGTTGCCCGTTAATTCGCGTCTGAAACGGAAATATGATGGTGGCGGGGAAGTTTTTCATTCTTTGCTTTTCCTGCTCCGCAGAAGAAACATGTTGTTGCTCTCCTTGATGATTACCTCGTCCTGGTGAGGAGCTGGCAGCCGGCCTGGGCCCGACCAACACTGATGGCACGCGCTTGAATTTTCTTTGCGGTACCAGGCTGTTGCTCGCCCCGCTTTTTGCGGGGTCTAGTAAATACTCTCCATCGATGTCCTTCCCCCCGTTTCGCACCTGGATGCGCCCGAGGATGTTCTTCTGAAAAAGTTCGATTTGTTTCAGCTTTTTCTCCTCTTCTTCCGTGATTGCGACAGTGGTCGGCGGGTCAAGGGGGGGTATGGGAGGGGGTTGTTTTGCTGCTTTTTCGGGCGCCGGTGGTTCTTGATGAGGACGGTTCTTCTGCTCCGTTTCAAAATCGATTTTTGCAACAATTTGCTCATCGCCTGCTCGTTCCTCAGGATCATCGTCAGCCCGCGCAAAAGCGTTTTCAAACAGCACGGAATTTTTATCTTGCATGCTCTTTCCGTCCACTTTCTGCCGCTTGGTTGTATTCCACGAAAAAGACAGCGCAGGCCTATTCGGATTCATCGGTTGCGCCTGTTCTTTATTTGCCGCAGTGGGCTTTTTGTAGCTGGTCTGGTTCTTATTGGACCCTGGGTGGATCACGAACGCCATAGCCTTGTTCCTTGGCACGGTATCAAATGTAAAAATGTCTGGGTCTGGAAGATAATTGCCAGGTTTGTCATGCACGTTTTGCATGACGTGTGAGGTCTGTGATGCATGCCTTAGCATCACAGATTCTGTGAGATCTTTACCATGCCTTTTCCGCATGAGAAACTGCCTCACGGCCTTCTCAAAAGTGAACAGCTTTATTGGTAATCATGCAACACAGATTTTTGTATGATTCAGATTTAGCATGACAAGTTGTACTCTTCCAGACCCAGACATTTTTACACTTGATACACGGCTGATGCTGCTGATGCTTTCGCGTTGGTTACCTGCGTATCAAATGCAAAAATGTCTGGGACTGGAAGATTGCGAGAGTTGTCATGCTTGTCTGGCATGACCAAAAAGTTTGTGATGCGTGTCCGAGAAGAGACCGTTTTGCCTGTCATGCAAAAACGCTGCTTGTCATGCGAAAAACGCAACACAAAGAAGCGCAGATATTTCTCATGCTGGCTTGTGCAGTACAGAGCATTCACTATTCCCAACGCAGCATTACAAGTTTCCAGACCCAGACATTTTTGCAGCTGATACTGCGGCACCGGTGGTTCTTGTTGCGCCTGTTGTACAAGAACTTCTCCTCCGGGTCCGCGGGGTCTACTGCTCGTACTCGAAGCTGTATCGAAGAAAAAAACATTGTTACTGTAAGTTTGTGATGCGCAACCTGCCAGATGATTGCGTCTGTCATGCTGAGCTTGGATTGCAGGGTCCATTCAATGGCGTTTTCGTGTACTATCTGCGCATCACAGGTTTTTGCTCCCATGCCAGACGGATTTGTCATGCTGTTCCAGCACGAAAGTTACACCTACAAGCTTTTTTTCTTGGATACGCTGCTGATGCTGCTGATGCTTTCGCGTTGTTTACAACCTGCGGCACCTATCAAATGTAAAAATGTCTGGGTCTGGAAGAGTCATGCTGTTTTTGCATGACACAGAAGGTCTGGCGTGGAAGCTCTAGCATCACAGGTTTCGAGAAGCTTCCGCAATGCCGAATCCGCATGACAAATCCCCCAATTTGGTGACAGAAAGTGGGCAGCTTTTGGCACCTATGCATCAGAGATTTTTCTGTGTTCTGAAATATGCATCACAAGTTTGTATTCTTCCAGACCCAGACATATTTGCAATCCATAGCACCGGTGGTTCTTGTTGCGCCTGTTGTACAAGAACTTCTCCTCCGGGTCCGCGGGGTCTACTGCTAGTACTCGAAGATGCTGCTGCTGGTGCTTTCATCGGGACAATATGTTGATCAGCATCTTGTTGTGCCTGCTGTTCTTGCTTCCCCCTTCCCCTCGTAGTGCCTTTAGAAGTACTCATCGAAGCAGGTAACTGCTGGTCCGCCGGAACTGGTGGTCCTCCTCCTCCGCGCGGCGTGACTTTCGGAGAGGGCTTAGGCGACGGCTTCGCCTTCATCGGCTGCGGTCCACCTCCCGGTTTGGCTTTCGACCCGGCCGCTTGTTTAGCCGCTGCGCCCTTCGGCGGTGCCGCATCAGGCTTGTTTGATGCCTTCGCAACGCGATCCGGGGGAGGCGCAGGCTTGTCCTGCTTGGGGTTCTCCTTCTTCTTACGGGGCGGCATGGTGTAGTTGCGGCGGTTTTGATGTGGGTATACAATTCTATGGTAAAAATGAGGAAAACTGCGGTACTAACCACGATCTATTTATTCGCTCACGCCGACCACGGCCTGCTTGGTGTCGCCGACGCCGGCTCATGCTTTCGTTCAAGTTCATTTACTATTTCTACATCTCTACACACACGACTGGGTAGTTCCACTCAAATAATTCAATTTGAATCACCCTAGCCCTACTTTCTAGTTCTAGTCGGAAAATAAACTTCCTCACATCGTCACGAACGGTAAGTATTAATGAGGTCGCTGTGTCAGAGTTGGATTGTAAATAGGTGTATGCATAAGTGACTTTCTCACCTGTGGGAGGAGGTACTAGGATGTGTATAATCTTGGTGGTCATTTTACTCCTGCTGATGACATGCTACTTCCCCAGCACGACGAGAAGATTATATTTCGTGGCATCAGTCAAGCAACACCGCTTCGAGGAGAACAAAACCATCTTCTGCCCGCTGAGAATCGGATGAGGCAATGCTATGATGGCACCAGTACTTGCACACGACACTGCACAGCGTAGCAACAGCGCGCAGCATTGTGGCGATGTTAGTGGTGGAAAAAGATCTTTATGATACAGTATGCTTGCGTTCCCAGTTTTGGTTTTCAATAAATGTTCGTACAAAGACTTCATCTTGCCAAGACGTCGACGTACTGCTACTTGTAATGTTCTTTCACGTGGCGTCATCAGGTCGTTTTTTTTTCAACGCGATCGAATTTTGCATCGTCGGAAAAAGTTCTGACACATCAGCACAGGTCGTAAGTGCATCTAGTTCATGCTTGCTTCCCCGTTGCTGCAAGGCCAAAAGCGAAATAACCTCACTCCGAATCCGAGCTCAGGACAATGATGTTCGCGTCGTCGCTATCCCGTCGCTTTTTCGCAGCTGGGTTGTTGTTGGTCGCGCCTGCGGGGGCGTTAGCGCCAACGGTTGTTTGTAGGTTTGATGCGGCTGTGGTACTCGTAGTGGCAGTTGTTCTATCACCAGAAATTGGTTTAACATTACCCGGCTGAAGACCTGCTGTGGGTTTTACTTCTCTTTTTTCAGGAGGTGCCGCACCGCCAGGATTCGCAGTCGCAGCGGGCTCTTGCTGTTGATAACTCTGGCTGATCGCAATCGCGACTTGCAACTCTTCTAATTCCTGATCCTGCGTTTCCCGGTCCCTCTTCCTTTTCGCCGACAGCTGAAGAAATGGGGACTTGTGGCGGTTCACGTGGTCGGCTTTCGGGATGTTGGTCACTGTTTTGTTTTCACAGATTTGGACGATCATTTGTGGGTGCTTTGACAAGATGCTTGATAATGCAAAACACGCATGAGAAAAAGACAAAGAGTTGTCTGGTATTTTTGCATGACAAACAACATTATGTACTTAAGTAGTGTCGCACCTGGTCCACCCGCAGACGACGAACTGGTCGCGCCCATTGCTGCTGCTGCTGCTGCGCCAGAACCAACACCAGAAGCCGACGATCCTGTTGCTCGTTCCGCGGTCGAGGTGGACATCTGCGCCCTCACCGCCTCCGGCGCGTTCCGTCGCAAACAAGCCACGAAAGCGTTGACCAGATCCGGGTCTGGGGCTGCTGCTGCAACAGGCTCCTCTACTGCCACTGCCACTCGCTCCAGCTGATGTTGGTTCTTCTCCACAACGACCTTTCGCTGCCCAGAACCATCCAAGGCGGCTGTAGTTCCCGGCAAACGATGCACCGACGCGGCGGAGGTTCTTTCCGTCCTCGCACGAACGGCCTCGCGCTGTTGTGGGTAAAAACCAGGTCCTCCAATCATGCCAGACTGGTTTTGATGGACACCAACTGACGCTTTTTGCTGCATTTCTTCAACGCTCGTCGCGGTCGCGGGAAGTTTAAACTCCATCAACAACCCAAAATGGTCACTGGGGAAGCGTTTATTTCCGTCGATGCGTTTGGTCCCGACAAGCTGAAAGTTGGTCAATTTTGGCGCAGCAGCCGCATCTGCATGATCCCTACCAAAGCAGTAGTAAACCCGGTCGAACCTGCATCGCGGAACAAAAGCTGCGTTGGCCATCTTCACGTTATCGTTCCGCTGCAAATCCCACGTGAATTTGTTGTCATCACTTTTGTTCGGCGCCGTTTCCCACGCGTCTAGTAAAGGAGGGCCGGGAGGGTGTAACTGCTGTTGTTGTAAAGCCGACGTCGGTCTAGCCGCAGCAGTTCCACCTCTTGCGTTTTTTTTCGCAGCCGGGGGCTTATTGAACTTCGATAGGATCTCCTTCGCCTCGGCGTCGCGCAAATTCAAATCCCCGCCGAACAGGGAAAGAACGGGATTTGATGATGGGACAGACGAGCAGCTAGCTCCGTTATTCATCTCGCCTGGAACGACCGACGTTCGTAATGTCCCCAAACTCTGCTCCAACTGGCGTTTCCGTTCCGCCGCGCTATCTTTCTGCGATTCCAAATGCGCAGTGGAGATGTACAGTGCGTGCTATTGAATGCAAATATGTCTGGGTCTGGAAGAAGTCATTTGTCATGCATTTTTTACATCTACAAAAAGGTTTGGAATGCACACAGAGCATGACAAACTCTATCTTCTCCATGCGTACTTATTTCGCATGACAAATGCCCTTTTCTACTGGGGACAAAGATCCGGTAGTGCTTTTTGCTGACTACGCAATACAGATCCTTGCCTGTTCCAGAATCCGCATCACAAGTTTGCATCCTTCCAGACCCAGACACATTTGCAGTGGATACGTGCCCATCAATGCTGATGTCGTCCATGTAGAGCAGTTCCCGGCCCATTTATGCACTGCAAAAGCATCGCACGGCACTCTATCTATCTATCTATCGTGCGATGGGACTTTTTTAGGACTTTAGGCGGCACGCCCCGGCCCTCGTAGTTCGCACTTCTGATGGTGAGACACCACAAAGGCCGGCCAGTTCCGCACTTCTGATGGTGCGCGTAAGGTCGGCTGCCAGTGCAGCTAGGCTTCTGTTCTTAATTCTTATACTCCTAACGGTGAATGCAGCACCAGGAGCCCAGGCCAGACGAAAGGCACTGAAACCCGGAAACGAACCTTCTCTCACTCCGGGGAGGTGCGAGTCACCTCGTGACAGCCACAAGCGGCGCCACCTAGAGCTGGGGACTATCTATTAGACGGACTACCGTCGATAGGCAAGAAAACCTGTTTAGAAGCCAAGCACGAGATGAATGCTACCGCCTGGATTAGCAGACCAGACTTTAGGGGACTTAATGGAAGGCGTGCTGAATTTGACTTCCGGAGACAAGTTCTCGAGCCTGTTGATCGCATAAGCTAAATTTTTAGAACTATTTTTTTTTCTTCCTTCCGGGTAGAGCAATCACTTCGCCGGAACCACCGCACGGCCGCGCCAAAAACTCCGCAGTGGTGCTGATGAACAAGTGCGACACCTCCACGGCACTGTCGCGTCCGCCCCCCCCACCCTGACAAACCCGCTGGCTAGGCGGAAAAAACAAGGCCCCTGCGAGTTTGCGGGATCCGCAGACTAGCGCTACAAAGGTCACAGCAGCAGAACAGGCTTAGAGGACCAAAGAAGAAAAGTAAAGGGGTAGAGACCTAAACCTACGGGGGAGCATGCAAAAGAGGGCAAAGGAGCGAGCAGTAGGCAGACATCAGACTTAGACGAAAAAAGAAAGATAAAGGGGTAGCGCCTCAATCCTACAGGGGCGTATGCAAGGGGGGGCAGAGGGAAGATCAGATTTCGGCAACGGAATGAGAGGAGCGTACGAATTTGCGATCGGGCTCCTGGAAAGCAAATCACACGACCAGTGGCACAAACGTACGAACCGACGCTCTGGTAGATAGGATAGCACCAGCAAAGAAAGCATCTACGACAACAGCACGGGATACGCACTTCGTTTTACTGTTTCGCAGACTAGAAAAAAAAAAAAGAAAAAATCATCACTCGTATTGCAATCATGCATTTACAAATCTTTTTGTTCAGGTCAATCACCATTACAAATTTTGTTTCTCATGCTGAGCTAATGCATTTATACGAGTACGATACTTTTGCACAGGATACCATTCGGCTCGTGGCAAAATCCAACCGCTTCAGGACCCTGTCGCTGGCTGCGCTTTGCGGAATGAGGGCAGAAATTTCCTGCTTCCCATTTACTTCTTTCCCGAGCTGCTTCACCCGTCTATGCATTGCAAAAGCATCGTAGTAGTAGAAATCGCATTACAAATTCGGTCAGCATCACAAATGGAGTTTGTCATGCTGATGTTCCGTGGGATGAGGATTTGTAATGCATGACTGCGATTACTACGAGTACGATAGTTTTGCATTTGATACCGTCCCTTCTGCAGTAATATTGCGGAGAAGTAGGGCATTTTTGGGGTGGCCGGGGCGTAGATCTCGTAGATTGGGAAAAGAAACCTTTGGATCGTTTTCAAAGTCGGCTCTATCACCTCCTGCAGCAGCACGATCGAGTATTCTGAGTAAAAACGTCCCCAACCCAGAGCTGTCATGCAGATTTGCAATGACAGATCGAGTTTTGGAATTTGTAATGCTGTAAACAAGATAAGCACATGGATTTGTAATGCGGCTGCCCCATTGCTAACCTGCACTACTACACTATGGACAGCAACTTGTCATGCGTGACTCTGAAAACTTCTAGTCTTGTGTTGCAAAATCCCCATCTTGACTCTGGGGTCGTGGGGACGTTGTTGCTCAGGATATCGAGGGCGCCTTGTCAACGATCGTGGAAACCACTCCTTCCACTGTGCGGTGAATCACATCGTTATTTTCCGTATCCAACCCATCAATATTCCAGGTCAACACGCGAATCGTGTTTCTCGGTGCCTCCGCGTCCCTGAAGATATCCAAGGCGGTTCTAGGAACCGCGACTTCGTCCGCGGGAGTCGTGGACGTTGTTGTCGTCGAGGTTTTATTTGCCGTACTACTAGAAGTCGCCTGGTGGTTGCTTGCTGATGCTGATGCTGTGCCTGCTGTTGAAGAGGACAGGAGTTGTCCTGGCCGAGAAGTCGCGTGCCGCTGCGCTTGCAGCCGGCGGTATTCCAGCAGCTGTGGGTCCATTATTGAAGTGAGATTTTTGCCGCAGATTGGGATCTTCGTGTGCGGATACTTTCGGAAAAGAAAAGCCGGCAAATCAGATTCTGATAAATAAGGTTAAGTGCGAAAAAGAAAAAGTCAAATAAACCGATCTAGAAAAAAACGGAGACTAGCGCGAGAAGCTGCTTAGTTCTTGCACTTGCTCTTGGCAACATCACGCCATAAAGTCGCTGTCGCGCCTACGCCTTCTAGTACAGGATAATACAAGAACTCCCTAAATGAAAAATTTTGTACGTAACTATTTCTGTTTTTCCCGTTCAAGCTGGCACCGCCACTGTTCTTTCAAGACAGAAACGAAAACGTATACTACTACTCCTGCTTCGTATCTATGTACTGCCTGCGCGTCGTGTGCTAGCGTATAATCTGGGTCACGGCGTACCCAGCAATCTGCCACAGCACGCTTTGTTCTTTCGGAGGCAGAAATGCATTCACTTCAGTTGCCGCAGCGACCACAGAGATGCAGGCGACCTACGAGAATTTTACTGTGATCTTACGAGCCTCCTCCGAAAAAAAGAGGTCAGTGCACGGAGCGGTGAACACGCTTTGTGCCCTTATGCGTATGCTCCTGGTGTCATAGTTATAACAATCCGCGGGCACTACAATTTGTTCGGCGGCTTTGCTGTCTGGATCAAGCTCGAAAGCATCAGATGGAAGAAGCGAGTTCATTTTGCAAGCCCGTCTCGGCGTCGCAGCCTCCACACAGGGAGAAGAGATGGGTGGCGCAAGCAACAGCGGCGGCGCGGCGTCCGGGCTTAATCAATCAAAGTCCAGGCCCGCGCATGCCGGAAATATCGAGAGGCAGACGAAGGGGGCGCGCGGCCTGCCAAACTCGAGCAAGGGACCGCGCAGGGCGGTAGGCGCCGGCCACGGCCGAAACCCCGGCAGATAAATCGAGGGCGCAGCCCTGTGGCCTTCTGGCCACACAACGAACGCGCCCGCGCAGGCAGGGCCCCAAAGCAGCAGCGCAGGGGCCTGAACTTGCTGCGGGGCGCTCTTCTGCATGATCGGAAAACGAAAAGCCGCCAGGGTTCGCGACGTGGTCGACGGTCGTGGCTGGCCCGCCGGCCCATCGTTCGCCTCAATCCTCGCCACTGCGCCATCAAGATGCTGGGCCAGGGCGGCGGCTCGTTCGCACGCAAAGGGGCTGCCGGCCCCGCTTTCATTCTGGGCCGGGCCGGCGGGGGCGGGCCGGCCGGACGCCAAGCCATGCCGGCGGGCAATAGCGGGCCAGAGCGGCGCCGGCTAAACGCGCAGCAGCCGCAGCGCCGAGGCACTCCGCGCAGCGTGCGGCGCAGGATGGCCCTCCGCGGCGCCGGCCGGCGGCGGCGCTTCCGCCCCCAGCTGTAGCCGGGCCGGGCTTAACCCAACCACCGCCGCCGAGGCCCGGGCGGGAATCGCCTGCCGCGACCGCTTCGCCCGGCCGCGGGTCGAGGGCTTGCGCAACTTCCCCGCCGCCTTCTTCCCGCGCGCCGGCCGCGCACCGATCTGGCTGGAGCGTGGTTTTTCATCGTCGCAATTCTGCATCGTCGTCAGCTGTAATCTTGCATCAGGCCCGCCACAAAGCAGCGCAGCGACGAAACACCCGCGGGACCGCGCTACTGCGCCACCTGTCGCGGCCAAAATTCGCTCCCAGGCAATCGGCCCCCACGAGACAGAGCAAGCCGCGAGGCGCTCGTCAACTGCGCAACCTACGCTGGCCATCGTGCTGCGTGGCCCCATACAAATACGCGCCCGCGACGTTTCGGAAAAAGATAGCGAAAGGCGCTGGGCATTGCCCCGGGACCGGCCGCCCGGGGCTGCTGGCTTACTGGCCGCACGAAGCCACCGCGCGCCCGCCCTGGCGTCCGCTCGGCAATGATTGGGGGGGCCGCCCCTTTCTCCCGTCTCGGGCCCGGGCCCCTCCTTATCAGGCTCGGGGATGTCGCACGCAGCCAGTTTCCGAGTGGCGGGGCTTCGGGTGCTCGTAATCGTCTGCACCCCCGGGCCAGTCTGCCTGCTCTTCGGCGCTGTTCGAGTCGGACAGTTGGCAGGCCTTGGCGATGTTCCTTATCGCCTCCGGAACGTCGCCGATCGCCTGGATGCCCTTATACCGTTCCGAGGCAGCTGGCCCGAGCGAGTCGAGCCGCTCCTTCAGCGCCTTGCTCATTAACTTCAAGACGTCCTCGGCCAAAGCCTTCTTCCATCCAAATGGCAGCTCCCGCGATTAGCCGATGGCCATCCCGCCGTCGGCCTCGATCTCCATCTTCCGCCCCGCGCGCCGGCACTCGGCGCCGCGCTCGGAACTGGTCGCAGCCAACAAGAAGGCCGGGGCGCGTCGCAGTGCGTGACCAGTGGGCCGGAAAAACGGAGCGCGCGCACAGGTCCGCCCAGGCTGCTAGAACGCCGGACCAGCCCGGTCGCCTGCCATCGAGTTCCGCCCGGCCTTCGCACGGCCTGCGGCCGCAGCCTTGTGGCGCGCGTCAATGTGCGCGCCGGCTACTGCTTTGCGCTGGTTAGCAAAAAAAAGGCTCACGTAATCCCATGTCGTGATCAGAGTAGTAGTTCCGTCCTGCACCGTGCAGCTTCTTGGTGAACACAAAAACTTTCCCTCGTACGCACGAGGGGAAATCTACTGCTTCACTGCCACTGAGTGTCGGCAGTGCCCGCTTTTATCGTTGTATTTTTCTATCCATTCTTGTCGCGGTGCACTCCTCGTGTCATATTGAAATGATCGCCGTTCATTTTCTTCTAAGGCTAAAACCTCCAAAACCCCTCCTTCTTGTTCATTAATAAATACCTCCGTACTAGTAGTACGGTGCCATCTTGCATGACTCAGGCCCTGCATCTCTACGATATATATTCTAAGCATCTACCTGCGCCGGGGGCCCGAGCTACATACATGGCGAACAACCACAAAAATTGCAATATCAACAGCGGACAAAAAAAATTTTGCTCAGAAGTAAAATATAGAAACCGTGTACGAAAAGTGCTTCTAGGAAGCTCAATCGTGGTGGAGCTGCGATGCAGCTTCACTCAGAATACTGTAACTATCGGTAATGTTAAAAAAACGAGCCTTCGCGGCCACTCGAACTCGATATTATATATTTAGCTGATCTAATGTACTGATAAAAAGCCTAAACCACCGTGCCTGTGCTGTAGAAAATAGGTAATATTCTCTGAAGTGCAACAGCTGCCTTCCGCCACTCAGACACTGCTGCTATTCCTCTACCTCGTGTTCCCTCTCACGACGAGAAACACCACCACATTACACCTCCACAACTAATCCTGCTCCACACCTCCGCCCCGGAGAATCAGTTTCCAGGCTGCCCGAGGAAAAGACTCTGTTCAACTTTTTCTCGTCCCGTCAGAGCCAGCAGCTGCAGGGGAAGTTGTGTGGTTGAATTCCAGCAAGCTGCTAGGCGGTAAGTAGTTGCAGAAAGGGAAACAAGTCGGCCTTCTTTGGAGTTGTAGTACGCTCGTGTTAGTTTCCCCTCTTTCAGCGGACCTTCTAAGTAACCTTTCTTGCATCAACTCTCCCTACGTGCGGCGCAGGTGTAGAAAAAGAAGTTGCAGTGCCACTGCTGAGAAATTTGTTGCAAGAGCTTGTCGTAGTTTTCTATCTTGAAGTTGCCGAGTCGCCGGTCCTGCTCCGAAATTTATCGGGTTATTTTAGGACAAGCGGACTCGACGTTTTGATGTTGTTCGTCGCACGTTCATTGTCATTGTGTCGTGTAGAAGCACACCGATTGTTTGGAGGATGACATCCGTCGTCCGTCGTCGTCCCCACCACGGAGGTGTAAGAAGTTACTTACTTATATATACTTACGCAGGTTGGTAAAAATACGAAAAAAAAAAACTCGTTTGTTCGTCCTCCCGAATCGTGCTGTTGTTGGGCGCAATTGGTGCACTTCGTACTTGAAGACGTGCCGGTGGAGAGAGAATTTTGATGTTTTGTGCTAGTTGTCCTGCGCATGATTACTTGTACTGCATGATCATGAGCCGCATTGCCATTGTATGTCCGCTGCAGTTTGTGCATCACAGTCCGTTTATTTCGCTTTCCTGTAAAATCGATAAATTAAAAGCTCGTCGTTGTTGTAGAACTTCGGGTAATCAATGTAGCTGCGAAAGCACTATTTTCCCGCCTTCCACGATGTCCACCACGCGCGAACTCCTCTACTTCTCCGATGGACGTTTAGCGCAGGACGTTGATGTAACTGTGCAGCTTTGAAGATCCAATTCTAGTTGTAAAAAACCCGCTTTCTTGCTATATCGGTAGTGTACTTCTTATTCTCAATACTCCTGTCGACTCAGCACCGACTGCGGGACCATCATATGTCGTACCTCTTTTGGCTGACAGGTGATCACCTCGAGTCGCACCTGAGTTTCGTTCGAATAATATTCCTATGCATCGCAAATGTGTCTGGATCTGGAAAAGTGCAACGTTTGTCATGCACGTTTTGCATGGCGTGTGAGGTCTGTGATGCATGCCCTGGCATCACAGATTCTGTGAGATCTTTGCCATGCCTTTTCCGCATGAGAAACTGCGTCTCGGCTTGCTCAAAAGTGCACAGCTTTATTGGTAATCATGCAACACAGATTTTTGAATGATTCAGACTTAGCATGACAAGTTGTACTCTTCCAGACCCAGACATATTTGCAGTGCATAATTCCTCTTCGTTCAGCTCGACTCTCGCCCAGGTCCGCAGAAGACTCCGCTCCGTCCGGAATTCCACGCGTGGTGGGGATGTCATTTTTTCTTTATTTTCCGCCTTTTGGATACTATCCGAAGGAGGTGGAGACGGCGCTGTCGAATCGCGCTGCCGTGGTTGATGGCCGCCGGTTGGCCAATTGGTCAAGTCAGTAGTACTTCTGCTCGGCGCGGCCAAAGATGAAGTTGTTGTCGTTAAAAACTGCGATGTTGAAGCTGCTGATGCGGGTAGTTGAAGTTGTTCTTGCTGTCGATCAACATCATGTTGTCCTTGTTCTACTACTCCGAGCGACAAATTCCCGGCGCAATCCTCAATAAACGTAACAGCAGGCATTGTGGCAGCACTACGACAGGGTAGTGGTGCTACACGGGAAGGTACAGAAACACTCGTGTCAGGAGCGTACTGATGTTCTACTTCCAGGGCAGGAGTGGGACTGGGAGGTCCTCCGGATGAATCGGAACTACTCATAAACGGAACATGAGGTGTGGAAAGGCCGTCGCTGTGCAGGTAGTAGTGCATCTGTTCCTCTTGCTGTGAAGATGTTGTTCCTCCTCCTGCAGCTTTCGTTCGTGTAGAAGAAGAAGCTGCTCCTGCTGCAGCGTGGGTGTAGTAGTCCACCTCCGCCCCTTGTTTATTTCCCCCGTCTAGTTGCGCAGTTCCAACTGTGGGTATCGTATCACTTCGTCTACTATCGTCCCTGTTTACGCTCATCTCCACATCTCCTTCTTCTTTTCGGTCAATTTTCACAGTCTTCGTCTCCACCTTCACCCTCCGTTCCAGTAAGTGATACACCCGAAAATCCATCCGTTTCAAATTTCCGGTATAGTAGTCGAACGCAAATTCGAAATGGAATTTGTTATGGCTGCGAATGTGGAAGTAATGTGCATCCTCTCCACTCGAACCGGCGATAAACGTGGTTTCAAACTCGAAGTGGGGTAGTTTCAGGAAGGATTTTTTGCTTTCCGCCTGTAGTTCCGAGGATTCCGCAGGTGGGAAACCGGCGCTCGCCGCGGGGACAGAAGAGGAGCTACTGTAGTCTGAAGAACTTCCGGATGTTGATGGTTGCGCATGATTCAACATATTATCCGGTACTTCTTGCCGCAAAGATGAAGCTGCAGTGGGGATTTCCGTTTGAAAAAATTCCGCGGCTCCAAACTCAAAATCAACGGCCGGGTCGATGAATGTTTTGTAAATTTTCACATTCGTTGTTTTTTCTACAATAGTCATACTCTTTCCGTCAAAGGAAACAGTTTTCACTTCTCCATTACTACTCTCCTGCTGCGAGATGCGGTCTGCGGCGGCCTGCAGCAGGTCGTTTTTGAGCAACACTTATACATTGCAAATAAGTCTGGGTCCTCTCCTGGATGAAATTTGTGATGCTAAAGTGTGGACGAGTCTAGTGCTTTATTCAAGTGCAGCCAAGCATGACAAATTCATTGGACGCGGTGTGAAGATGCGTAGCACGCATGACGAACTAAAGCGTCTTTGCATGCTACAAAAAGGTATTTATTAACGCCTTTATTGCTCGATTACGCAACACAGATTTTTCAGGTATGCTACACAGGTAACACACGTTCCACTTTTCCAGACGCAGATCGATATTCGCAATGCATAAAACCTCGGTGACTTCTGGCCGCGCTCGCACCGAGTTCCAGATGGCGGCCGAGATGAGGGTATGAACTGCAAAAGCATCGCACTCGTAGTAATTGCAATCATGCATTACAAATCTTTTTCTTCTAGGTAAAACCGCATCACAAATTTAGAGTTCTCATGCTGAGGGAATTTGTCATGCGATTTATACTAGAAGTACGATGCTTTTCCATTTCATAGAGAGAGATGGATTTTTTCGTGATGCGCCACTCCTGCAGTTTTTGGTAGTAGACACTCGGAGTCATTTGCATCTGCTGCAGTTGCAACACCGGGATGGATTGTTGTTGTTCCCGATTGTACATAGCATTGATTCCATGATCTTGTTCTCCTGGTGCATCGATTAAATGGTTCATCCCAGTTATAATTTGTTGCTGTTGCACACCTGGACCTCCTCCTCCCAAATGCTCTATCAATTCCCGGCCCGCAGCGGTCCTCGGGGTTAACGTTCCGCTGGACATCATCGTTCCTTGAAAATAAACCAGTCGACTGTCCTGCACCCGTCCATTCCGAAGTAATTTCACCTCATCGGCCGTTGTACTAGTCGCGGCTGCACTACTAGTTGGTGCACCTCTACTCATTGTAGCTCTTCCTCGTGGTAGCGATCTGTCCGCTTTCAAGACTAACCGCCTCGCCTGCCGGTGGAGTATGTGAACGGCAGCTTTCAACCGGTTTCTTGTACTGTGTATGCATGGCAAATAAGTACGCTTGGGTCTGCTGGATGAAACTTGTGATGCAAGTCAGTCAAGAATAAGTGCACTATAATGAGCCGGGAAGCATGACATATTTTTTCATGCTTCTGTGCTGCGTATTCCGCATGAGAAACTGCGTTTTCGCATGACATACGAGGGAGGCTGTTTGTGTTTGTGGCCACGCAATACAGAGTTCAGAGTCACGCCAGACTAGCATGACAAAAAATCTCGCAAGTTTCCACGCCGAGACATCTTTGCGTTCGATACTGTGTTCATCCGCCACCGCGTCGGAATCCACCTGGCTGATCTGCGTCTCCTCGCTCGTTTATGGATTGCAAAAGTCTCTGGGCGGTCTGGAACAAAGCAACTTGTCATGCCAAATCTGAATCATGTAAAAATCTGTGTTGCATGATTACCCAGCAAAGCTGTCCACTTCTCACCGACTCACGAGGCAGTTTCTCATGCAGGATAGGCATGCTAGAACTCTCACAGAATTTGTCATGCTATGTCCTACATACCAGACCTCATGGGTCATGGAAAACCTGCATGACAAGTGTGGCATTCTTCCAGACCCAGACATATTTGCATTTGATATCGTTCGCTGTGGAGTAAAAATCGCGTTGATCATCATTTTCTGCATTTTCATAACCACTTGTTCGAGGGATGGCGCAGAGCGAACGAGGGACAACTGCAACGGGCACTGCCTGCTCACGGCAGCCGATGATGTTGGCAGAATACTGCCACCAACGCGCGTTTGTACCAACCGCTGCCTCAAGAACGCTCCGCGCGTCATGGTGGTGGTGGCGGTTGTGGGGGCGTCGACGTCTAGATCCAGCTCGGCTGGATAGTCATCGGAATCAGAATCAGAATCGTCACTTGATGTTGCGGATGAACTTTCTTCTACCACATCCAACATCTGCGCATAAACTGGTCCTTGTTCCGAAGAACCCGTACTAGTTTCCCCGGAAGCACCAATTACACCGCTGCTCACGCTCGCGGTTAACGACTCTTCGAAGAATGATTCATCCACCTCCGCTAGCTTTTTGGTCATCTGGGTCACGAACATTTTGTAGTCCATCGGCGTCCACAGGTTTGTGTTTTGGTTGAGCAAGGTATCTAAATAAGATGTTGAACCCGCGTTGTTCGCCTTCTCGACGTCTGGCCTATCGGAAGAGGACGTTGCTCCAGAAGATGACGCTGCGCCCCCGTACACGATCCTGGCCGTTCCTACGAGCGAGTTGAAGTCTTTTGCGGTTAAGTATCGACAAAGAAAAAAACTGTGTAAGTGTAAGTCTGTCATGTTGGAAGGCTAAGGGCAGGGCGTCCCCATGTAAATTATTTCGACAAACAGTAGCCGCATACCCGGTAAACTCTAGCGGAATTTATTGGGCAGTGCGATTTCTACCGAAGAACAACCACAGCATCTACTGGGACGGCTGCGACGAAAGATGTGTGGGTGCCCAAGTAGAAATAGTTCTGCGCAACGCCATCAACTAGCACCGAGGGAGAAAAAAGAAAGGTAGAAAAGTGAGAAGCGAGATACTAAGACACAGCCCCACTTACGAAAGAAACACCCTAAAAAGTGGACACACCTATGCGTAGCAGAGTAAAATGTCCTGAACGCGGGAGCGCGCGCATGAAGAATCAAGCAAGGACGTGCATGCAAATGGCCGAGCAAGTAAATATATGTAGAGAGTGAAACTCTGGTGAAAAAACGGGCAAGCAGGAACCCGGATGGACAAACGAGAACATCATGACCAAACCAAAGACCACAAAAAGCATGACAAACTAGGCCAGTCTGCTACACAAGGTGAAGCCAGGGTGGAATTTAGATGTAACCCTGAACGGTAAGCCCATAAAAAATCTAAAGCTCTACACAAAATTCTATCACTAGACCGGTCAATCCACTTCTGCCTGTACCGTCTCTAACTCGATGGTTTTCTCTGCCACCCTAAGAAGTGGCAAGTGAATGCATGTCATGCCAAGTAGAGACCACTACGACGCGCAACAGCGGCGCAAGCCAAGTTTTCATTCCCAGAAGGCAGGAGCCCTCGCATACAAAAGTGCCAGTAACCCTGAACAACATACAAAACAGACAGCCGGGCTGTAGAAAACAACAAGGGAAACTGGCAGCGGGAGGGGAAGAGGAAAACCTAGTGTCGTAGCTAGTCGAGAAAACCGGAGGTAGAGTGCTCGCTATTTTCCGCGTCTTAGTTGGTTGCTCAAGGGTACAGGCGCCGGCTCCACCATGAGCAACCACGCGAAAAATACGTGGATATTACTGTTTACTATAGTAAAATATAGTTCGAACTTATCTACGTCATACAATCATATTTATATAGAAGCTAATAGAGATTCTCTCAGAAAACCAACGCTCTCAGTGTAAGTCAGAGATTCTCTCAGAAAACTAAGTGTAAGTCTGTCATGCAAAACATGCAACACTGTATACATTTGTCATGCTAGCCAGCCAAGCGAAGCGAAATTTGCATTTCTTTGTCATGCAGAACAAATTTGTCATGCTGTCACCCGAAGACACCTACACTAACACACTTTCTTCTCTTGCATATTAGGAGTCGTTGGTTCATCAGCTTCACCGGAGGGGGAGAGGAGGTGGGACATCTGTTATAATCGTTCATCTCGCAAAGGAACACCCCGGGCGGATGCTGGCCGGACCTGCAGGGACCGTCTTCACCCCTTGATGCGCCACCAGTAGTTCCTGCGTCCCAAGAACTACTACTAGCATCATCAAAACTTCTTCCAGCCGTAAGCACCGAACTAAAACCCGGGTGAGCATCAACCTTGGCGCCGATCGCACTGCCGCTACAAAACGTCGTAGAACTACAGGAGCTACTACTCGCGGTTCCTATGTAGTTGCAAAACCCGGCGGAAATCCCCCCATCTATCAAATGCAAATATGTCTGGGTCTGGAAAAGTGCAAGTTTGTCATGCTTGTCTCACGTGACTCTTGAACCTGTAATGCGTGAGCAGGAAAAGAGCCTCTTGCCTGTCATGCAAAAATGTAGTTTGTCATGCGGAAAGCGAAACACAAAGGCGCCCAGAAACTTGTCATGCGTGGCTGCCTATTGCAGTCGTGTCCCTACAATTCATAAAGTAGCATCACAAGTTTCCAGACCCAGACATATTTGCATTTGATACCATCTTCCTCCTCACAACTTGTTTGTTCCGGAATCGCTTTCGCGAACGCAATTTGGTTATGCAGTGCAAAAGCATAAGCATCGTACTACTAGTATAAATTGCATTACAAATTCGCTTAGCATATGCAAATAAAATTTGTAATGCGGATAAACGCAATTTAAGTACGAGTATTCGATACTTTTGCAGTTCATATTGGTTTCTCAAAATCTGCTCCCGAAATTCGTCCAGGGTCTCGGGAAAAAGGTTGGTCGGGTGGGTTAAGGGCACGAAGCTGAACGGCTCGCCGGTCATGGTTAAAATCTTCAGCATCTTGTGCTCGGGGGTGGTCGGAACTAACGTGAACTTAAATGTGTGGTTTACCACGGTCAACGTCGGGTGGGGTTTGTAGCAGTACTGCTTGTAGAGCTGCTTCTGCATTAGCGCCTCCTGAAACACGTGCTTCCCATTTTCTTCCTCTTTCAATATCCGCGTGTAGAGGTGGTTCAAGACCGGGTAGAGCAAGTCGTCTTTCATCAAATACGACCCGTACTGCGTGAATTCCCTGGGTAACAAAACCGGTGCCTGCAGCGCGTAGTTGACGGGCACTTTAAATTGCTGTAACAACTGCATCACCGTGACGGGCGGGTCGTCTAGCGCGATTAACGGCCAGTGCTTCTGCAAAGTGAAGCCAAACGGTGTCTGCACCGTGATCGCCAACATATTGTCGACGCGGTTCTTGATTTTATGGTTACAATCAAGTTTCGAGATTATGTAATTTGAAGCCGCACTGCTTGCTGTATTTCCTTGCAGCATCGTTGTTGTGTCGTTTCCTGCTTCGGTCCGTGTTGGTTTTTGCAATTTCACGCAGGCGCCGCGCTTGAACGGAATCCGAGAAGCGTTTTTTCCGCGATAAAATAAGGGACCATTATGCGGTGGCTGCTGCGGTTGCTGTGAAGAAGTAGAGGGCATTTGTGGTTCCTGGTCATAATGAACAACATGATGATGCGCCGCAGAAGCGGTATCTACCTCGCGGCTACTGCGTGTGGTGGTCGTCGCATGTGAATTATGTGGCGCGGCTGTGCTTGCTGAGGTCCTCGCGTGGGAGGTAGAAGTCTCCTGCTGTGATGACTGCGGCTGAGCGGCACCATTGCGGCCCCGTGCAGCAGCTTCAGAAGCTCTACTACCGTGCTGTCTACCTCCCTTTCCTTTCCCTTTCCCTTTACCAGTTCGCGGCCGGCGATGGAAAAAATGTTGCCCCGCGCCCTGGTTGTTCGCCGAACCTGCTGCATTATGCGCAGTACGACGACCGTCGCTGCTTCCAATTCCATACACCGGTGTTATAATTTCGGAGCCAACGAGGAAAATCCACCAGCCCAGGAACGCGAGAAGGAGGTCGAGGCCGCCACACCGGGTCTATGCATTGCAAATATCCCTGGATGTCTGGAAACTTGTGATGCTGGTTGGCGAATCCTGAGGACGCCACAAGTGACGGCTCAGCATGACAAGTTTCTGATCTATGCTAGGTGTTGCGTCTTCTGCATGACAAACTGTAATTCGGCATGACAGAAAAGTGCGGCTTTTATTGGGTAGCGAGCATCACAGACTTCGGGGTCATGCTAGCAGAGCATGACAGGCCTTCCATTCGTCCAGACCCAGACATTTTTGCAATCCATAAGGTCTTCTTGTTTCCCAGTGCAGCTGCAGGGCGTACCAGCGACATCAGCATGATCGTTTAATGTCCTTTCGGTTTCGGTTTCGCCCGCGCTGCGCTGGAAATTATAACACGTTCGTTGCTCTGTTGTTGGCAGAAGATGCAGAAGGCAGAAGCGCTTGGTGTGGTTCTGCTCGAGCAGGTGGTCCACACTTATTTCATCTAGTGTAAAGTTGAAGTTTTGTAGTTGTTATATCGTAAAAATCTTATGCAGGGAAGTTGTTCTTGCGTCGATCGTTCGTTTGTTTCAATAACTTGTCAAAATTTTTACGTCTGTAGTTGCATTTGTCTGATTGCACGGTCAGCCGGAGACAGAGTTTGACCTAACAAACTTTTTCTGCAGCATAATTCTCGTGCCTGATAAGAAGTAGTGTCCTCGAACAAATTTGTTTGAGAAAAATCCCGTCACCTGTAGGAGATTCCTATTCCAGCATGCGCAGGTTCCATAATATTGCCCCTTCCTTCTACGCAAAAAATCAATACCATTTAACTATTGCATTTGCGGATAGAGTTCCTAGTTGTACTGCTCCTGCTGGTGTTAGAAAGAAATAGTAAAACGTAGCATAGTCCAATACTCCCGAACTGGTTACTATCAATCGATAAAAAAAACCGTACGAGTGCTTGATATCATGAGTGCGCGAAATAATTCTTCGTAGCTGTTTACTCTACTACGAGACGAACGATAATTCCGTTTTTTTACTATTGCCGTGACACGTACCTGTCACTTGCCGATTGCGCTGCGCTAGCTGCTGCTGCAACCCTCTCTTCCTGAAGATCCATCGGACAAACAGAAACAGAAACAGATTCAAATAGAAATAGTCTTTGCATTTAGGCAAATAAACCAATACCTCTGATGTGACACACACAGGCTGTCGATCTTCACGCTTTTCATGAAAAATATAGTACAGCTTGTGGTGCTATACAGAGTTCTTCAACGGCATTGAGTTTGGTTGAATTCCAATAGGGTAATTCTTGAAAATCTTTTACTTAAAAAGTGGTGGTCAGAGAGCACTTGAAATTTACCTTTTATAAAAGTCTCTATCGCTTCTCCAAACGAGAGTAGGACTTTTGCTTTTCACAATAGTTCCTGAAATAGTTTTTTTTCACAGCGTATTTGTATTATCGTGCTTCTTGTAGCATGACAACATACGAACCTTCTGCATAGCGTACAGGACGTACGGACAAAAAAAGTCCACCGCTCTACTTCGTTACAACCACTGCACAACTGAGATCTTCCGAAACAGCACGAGCGGAGAGTGTGGTCACACCTGCGTGTACTAAACAAAGGTGTCGTTTGTAGATAGATCTCTTTCCAAAAGTTGTACAGGAACGTCTGCAATCAGCCGGTTCACCAACATGAAGATCTTACTTCTGCGAGTAATTGTTCAATGCGAAAACAACACACGACTGAGGTGATGATCTCTTGCTTCTTCGCTTGTCGCCGCCACTGACGATAAAATAGATCCTGCTCGTGCGGCGACGACTGAAACAGGTAATAAATAGACCCTGCTGCATCAGTCTATTCATTAGTGGTTCTTCACAAAAATGATGCTGACATCTGTAGCTCCATTGCGAGCCACTTGCGATGCTAAAATTATGGGCTAGACTTGGACTTTCACTTTCCTCGTTTCGATCGGAAAAAAAAAATCAACATCAAAAACGACAAAGAGATCTCCTCATGTGTAGTTCTGTTTGCAATGCAAACGCCAGTACAGATAGAGCTTCTTACGTGTTTTGGATCTCCGCGTAGATGAACTGTTGATGATGAACATCAGCAGATCAGACCCATCTTCATGCTCGCGAAATATTAAAATCATGTCCTACTGTCTAACCACAGGACGGATAATTTCATCTGAACAGCAGTACTACCCTCTGGTCGTCGTCGTGACATGGAGAGCATTTGCTCTTTCCTGTTACAGTCTACTACTTCCAGTCGTGGTCCTACACGACAGAAGTTTTTTCGCTTTCCTCGCCCCCACAAGAAATCGAAATCTGTGTGGCGTTAAACAAAAATGTTCGACTGTGGTGGTAAACAAGATTTTGTTTTCTTGTTCACCACTGCTGTTCGACAGGGAGGTGCTGATCGATAAGTCAACAAGGTCCACCCCACGTTCCGCATAAAAACTTTCGCTAGCACAATGATTGGAATTATGGGACCTCCTGTCACGCGACAACAATGCCGGTGGTCTTCATGAAATCCATGTGACTAGTACCATCGTTTTATAGCTATTTAGACAATTGTTGAAGTAGATGAGAAGTATGATTTGAGGATGGTACTAGCCGGGGCAAAATTGTAGATACAACCTCTTATCAAAGCATACACTGCCTTCTCCCTGAATTCTTGTAAACCTGCGCGACTAAATAGTAGTACAATTCGGATATTTATAGGCTCTCGGAAATTCATGTGAGAATCCATGTCTGAAAAAAAAAAATTCGCAAATTTCGAAACCCTCTGCGAATCTCATAACACGCGCCCAAAACCCAGCCCCGGCGAACCCCATTATGGTACCAAAGTCAACAAGGCCCCGAAAAGGGGGCTTCTAGAACTCTGAAAGATGCGCGCCGCTTTTCTTCCAGAACTCTGGAGCTTCTCTGTTGTGGACTTCGAACAAGCCGGCCCCCGATCCGGAGCCGGGTGATCCCCGAATGCCGGGGTTGGCTCCGCTGCCTAGTCCATGAGGTGCCCACCACGGCTTTGAGGTTCCGAAGCCAACAAATTCGACGCACTTGAATTTCTCAGGCTCTGAAAGAAAAACGCCTTTTTTCTTTCAGAGCCTGAGAAATTCAAGTGTGTCGACTTCGAACAAGCCGGCCCCCGGTCCGGAGCCGGGTGATCCCCGAATGCCGGAGCTGGCTCCCTTGTCTATTGCGCTGAGTGGGCGACGGAGCTCCGAAGCTTCTGAAACCAAGAAGTTCCGGAGCGCTGGGTTTCCAAGATCGGACCCGCAGAAGGCAGCTCGCCCTGAAGGCGAGTCGCCTCATGGGGATTTGACTCGACAACACAATCCGAAACATTGGCGAGAGACGTTCGGCAGAAAAGGAGCAAATTTCTGAGCAGTGAATTTCTGGAATTCAGAAAGAAGCGAGCCCGCTTTCTTTCAGAACTCTGGGAAATTCATGTGCGAGACCAAGTGCGTAAATTTAAAGTTCTCGGCTGAGACTCCTCGAAAAGAGTCCCCAGAAGGACCCTTTTTTTCGCTTCCCCCGATGGCAATAAATTCAAGTGCGTAAATTTAAAAGACTCCTTCGAAGGAGTCCTTGCAAGGAGTCCCCGCCTGGACTCATTGCAAGGTGTAGCCGGAAGAGTCGAACGCAAATCCAAAACGAAAACGATTCATCCCCAACAATTTGCACTAGCACCAGCAGATGCCCCAACTACCTCCTCCCCCAACCCCCGCTACCTCCCCTGGAGCCCGAGCCTTCTCCTTCCCAACCCAGACCACCTCCTCTACAAGTTCAGCCGCCTCCTCCCTGAGCCAGGTCTTCTCCTGTGGGCCCCGGCCAACTTCACGCGGAGCCCAGACCACTTCTTCCACAGCCTAAGCGCCCTCATTCGGAGCCCGGACCCCCTCCTTCCAAACCTACGCCACATTTTTCGGAACCCAGGCGACCCTCGTCCCAACCCGGAAACGGCCCCTGCCCTCCCGCTGCTTTCTTCTAAATTGCCAGAGCCGAGGCGCTTCAGCTTTGAAGGCAAAACCCATCGCCCCCTTCTGAGCTGAGCCCGCCCAACCCTTGCAGACCTACCTGCCCCAGAGGCCGAAGCTGGAGGAGCCTGGCTATGCTGGTAGCCACGTGGGGCCGTGTCATTTGTCTCTCCTCGAGCCACCTCGCAGTCGGGGGCGGGTTATACAAAAATGGCCTGAGTTGAGGCGCCTCACTTCACGAAGGGCAACCAGCTTGCCGAACTGAGGCGAAGGAGCTCAGCTTTGTTGGCATTGCTTGTCCAGGGCCCCGAGTGCGCGACTAAATAGTAGTACATCGGTAAAATGTAAATTCGGATATTGCAGTGATTGGAACAAGACACAGAAAGGGATAAGAAAGTTAAGTCATCTAGAACATAAAAATACTTGACTTGTTTAGTAGTGAGAAACCAAAATGCTACTGCATCATGGCACCGAGAATAAAATAGCAGCAGCCCAAAGATTTTCATAATTGCAGACCAAGAACAAATAATTGCTGACTACAAAGAACAACTTGCAAGCCCTGCTAGATTTATGCATGCAAGACCTGCTCGATTTATGCAACGAAAGAAAAACAATAGATAACCATAGCGGCAACATCAAATAGCACCATTCTACTGCACAGTGTCAAACGGCACACGCTGCTAGGTGGGCCGGAGCCGAAACCTCGTAGCCTCCTCCGTAATTAGATTCAGTACAGAAACATCACCGGCTCTGGATTGTAGGGCCACGTGCACACCCACTCTGAAAAGCACTCAGCTATAGCTTTTCTGGATCCAACATCCTTGCCGCGGTCAACACAGGCCTTAAAGTAAGTATCCTGTTCCCACCTCATTCGCCAATCTCGCCAAGCCGGGTTTAGCCGCTTCCCGCGGTCTCGCGCACACTCCTCCGCTGCGTCAACAGTAGGCAAGTTATGAAACTTGTGCGGATGTTTCAAACTCACACGCGGAGTCGAACCAATCATCTTGGGCTCGTGGTTGTAGGCGACCCAGACCTGATACCGGTCGCCCCAATGCTTGTACCGAGGGCCTGCGAAGTCAGGGCCGGCGTCGGTCACTTCTTTCATTTCTTCTGCCCACTTTTCTCGCCATGCTCGCCACTTTGGATTTAGTCGCTTTGCGTTTTCCCGCGTGTATTTCTGTGCCAGCTCGAGAGTAGGCAGCTCATCATACGTGTGCGGATGGTTCTCAGACACCATAAAGCGATGCATCTGCGGCTCCGGGTTCTTGCGCACCCAGGAATGATAGCGGTTAGCAGCAGGTTGAATGAAAATGATGCCGGGGCCAGCGGAAATGTTATCGCCCACCTCGGTGGTTCCTTCTTCAACCTGACTCCACTCCTTTCGCCACTGGCGCCACTTTCTCTTCAAACGCAATCCGTTAGCCCGCGCGTGCTCCTCTGCCTGCGTGAGTGTGGGCAACTCATTGTAATTGTGCTGCGGCTCACTCACTGACAGATTATCCGCCGATTGGGTGCTGGTGCTGGGCCTGGGGGAATTGGCTTTTTTATTTTTATATGATCCGCCTAGTACAACCGGCTCCTTCCCCTCAAGCTGAGCGCTGTTCGAGGAAATCAAATGCAAAAATGTCTGGGTCTGGAAGAGTGCAGACTTGTCATGCATATTTTCCATGCCCCATGAGGTCTGGAATGCACGACCTAGCATGACAGACTCGGTGAGAGTTTTATCATGCCAATCCTGCATGAGAAACTCCCTCCAAAGTTGGTCGAAAGTGGACAGCTTTTGGCACTCGCGCAACACAGATTTCTGCATGTTTCGGATTTAGCATGACAAGTTGCAATCTTCCAGACATCCAGGGATTTTTGCAACCCATAGAGGACTTCTCTCGGCAAATAAACGTGGTCTCCGCCTGCTCCACTTGGCACCCCAATGCGCCGGCTATCCCGAATAAAATAAACGTCCCCACCTCATAGTTGTAATGCAAATCGACATGCTGAAAATGTTTCTCATGCGGAGCTCCATGAGAGCCGTTCTTCCCTAGTCGTGTTTCGGATTTTGTCATGCTCCAAGAAGCGCGATGCGCTAGATCTGTGACGCTTCTGACAACTAGCTAAACAGGATAAAACTACTGGGCCAAGCTTGTCATGCGCAACGACCAAAGCTGGTGCATTTGTCTAGCAGATTCCGCATGTTGACTCTGGGCGGGTGGGGACGTTTTTACTCAGGATACCGGCGGGCAGAAGAGTAACATCCTCTTCGCTTTTCTCTACCAAGATGCCCTCCATCGACATCGATTGGTAATTGGCTCCTGAACGTCTACGACAATGTCGATGGTCCGAGGTTTTTAAAAGGTTGATGATGTTGAGGCAGTTGTACTACCTATGTACAGTTCTCAGACGAGTCGAAGAAAAGTAGTAGCTGTACTGGCGTATTAACTAGTGCTAGATGATGATGATGATGATGATGATGTCACCCAGTAAAGGGTTTTTTTGAGTTGTAAGTAGTGGAATTGCAAATACGTAGTCGAAAACAACTACGAAAGCGTTGTGTGACTGAGAAAAAAGCAATTTGGACTTGCTCAACTATGCTCCAAAAGGAGGGAAAATTATCCGAATAGTGGATTGCGCCACTTACGCGCGCCGCTTGCGCAAAATTTTTGGGGCTCGGAACAAACCAGCACCTGGGAGGGCGTAGTATTGGCACGGAGCAGGGATTGAAATGGTTAAACGACAGGAAAATACTACAAGCGCCCAATTCTTCTGCGTCAAAAGTTCAAAACACCGACTCCGACTCCGAGGCAGCCTCACTACGATGACTTAGTTGCTACAATAGATACCACACAATATTCACCGATAAAGATCACGCTAACTGTCCGAACCTGGTGCAACACAAACATCCCGGGACCGGTTTTCTTCTATCGCTTGCTGCAATCAAATCAAAACCGACAATAAGAATGATATCAAATCAAAACCGATATTACATCTACGTGCTCGTGCGGTTCCGGTTGCATGTGACGCGTAAAGGTATTCAAACAGTCTATGTGAAGAGTGGATCACAAACTGTTGCTGACGTGTGTAGTAAGTTGCGACGAGAACGTTGAGTTTGGCTTGATTGGGACGTTTTTCGTTTCGATCGAAAAAAAATGCCGTCATGTGTTCACATGTTTCCAGTCGTTCTGCACGGCAGGTTTTTGATTTTGTTGCTACATATAAGTACTTACATCAAGTTCTGGTGCCGCGCCGCGCGGCCTGTTCCCGCGCTGCACTTCATCTCCTGCAAGACGACTTGGTTCATCTTAGTGGTGCTTGAAACTACAAGCAGCTTGTTTGTCCAGGGTTGGGTTCGACACGCGTACGATTTTTCTACTTTTTCTTCTTCCCTTCATGTGGAGGTTCCTCATCATCCGAACCTTTTTTCCCCTCAAATCTACTCACCCCAGTGACAAAAGCTTCCGAAGATAAATACACGAAATACAAGTACACTAAGCAGCTAAATCCGCAAATAAACGTCATCGGAATCGCCGGGACGATTTTTTTCGGGTTTTTCCAGTACCGCTTTAGGAAAAAACCGGCCAAGATAACCGACAGCGCCGCTAACAACGCAGATCCGTTCCTCATATTGTTCGTGTTCACCACGGCGGTGCGAAAAAAGAAGTAACTCGTCCCCTCAATGAGTCCCGCGGTCAAAGCGCCGGCGAGGAGGGAGATGTAGGAGTTTTGCACCGTGTACCCAATCGCACCGCCGAGGAGGAACAGCGCGGCGTAAACGGAGGAGTAACGCACCAGCGGGTTGCCAACCGGCTCGTCTGGCTGGTCGTCATCTTTATTCCCACTCGCTGGTGGTCGTGTAGCTGTTGTGGAGGACATGATTGGGCTATCGAATTTGCTAACCTTCCTACGCGCCTTTATTATTCTGCGGAGATGAAGCGGCCTCGCATGATTTCTACTTTTTGCTTTTCTTTACTGCAGCGGACATCACCCGGAACGCCTTGCGCCAGCGACTGAAATCAAAGAAACCTGTAAACCAGAAGAGAACTTCGGCAGGTGATAGAACGAAGACAAAGTAGATCGTCGAAAAGCTCCAAAAAGACAGGAGGCACCTGGATCTGAAAAAAGACAGAAGACCATCGAATGACAGAATACAACTGGATCTGGAACACGGTACCGCTTTCGATATTTCCATAGAACCACGTCGCCATCGACGTGCCATGGATGACTGGGTAGTTTCAAAACATTTTTTTCACCTGATTCACCTGATAGATTCTTGCGTTGAGAAAAAATCGTTCACTTGCACGACCAGCAACCACGGCAGGACATAGGTCTCCACCAGCGAGCATGTATTAAGCACCTATTCAATGTCTCGCTTGCGCAAAGGCGACAATCATCCAAAACAAAAGGAAGAAGCCAAATCCCACCATCCCGTAGACCCAGGTCGGCAACGGCAACGCCTGCTCCACATCATAGTAATACGTCAGTATCGATTGAAAAACATTCGGATACGCCTGCTGCCCGATGATCTTCGCACATTTCGTGTTCATGGTGCACCGGAAGACGATTTCGGTAACTAACGGGTTGGAAATCCCATCTTCGGTGATGTTGCTGCACGAGGTCGACGCATTTGGTTCAAACGAACTGGGGTTGTACTGCAACTCCAGTTCGGGTACTCCCCTGCTGAACACCAAGTTCCACTCCTCATCCAAAGCTTCGGCGGTTATTTGCGGGTGGTGCGAGGATTTTGCTGTTGATTCCGTAGCAGTCGTCGAGGCTGTGCTTGTGGTAGACGAAGACGAGGGAAAATCAAAATTGTCGAATTCGCCTGCACCATCGGAGTTTTCGCCAAAAGCAGCTGCAGAGGATGCAAGAATCCCTTTCTGCTTTCGGTTCACCAGGTTAGTCTTAGTCGTTTTCTGTTCGTTGGTAGAAGTTCCTCCCGAGGTGCTGTTGCTACTTGCAGTGGACGAGCGGTTGGTGTTGCGCATGAAATCATCCTCCATGTGGTCCTCATCAGCAACGGACCTCAGCGCGTGAGATTTTTCGCCTGATCTTCCCTCCGAATCTGAAACAGCCTTGCTTTCATCTCCTCGTCCAAGAAATATAACCCTTTTAACAATCGCCAAAATCCTGTAAGACCACCTTTGCTGCTCCAAAAACTTTTCGTACCGTTCGTTGTGCAAAACCTCTCCGTCGAACTTCTTCCTCCGCACGTCCTCCGCCAATTTTTCCGATTCCCGCATTTTGTTCCGCTTTTCCTCCAACGCCTTTAACTCTTGTTCCACTGCCGTTCTCACTTGCCGTTTCACCACTCTTTCGAACTCTCGTTGGATCAACTGCTCATCCGCCAACCCCAATCTTTCCAACACCGACAAGGCGCCCTCGAAGCGAAATTCTAACCGCATTTTCTCATCGTTAAACCTCGGCTGGTAACCACGCGGCCCGTAGAGCTTGATTTTGTTCAAAGGAAGGTCGATGGAATTGTTATCCATCTGGTAATGATTGTTGCTCGGCGATTTTGAAAGTTTAAGTGTGAAGTTCTGGCTCGCGTAATCGGAAATGATGGAGAGTTCTTCCTGCAGTTTTTGTTGGGAAGATGAAGAGGATGATGAACTTTTCGCTTTTGATGTAGTTGTGGAACTCTCATCCTCTCCCACTTGTTTCGCGTAAAGCGCCTGCCCCAGTTCCTGCCCGGCGGTCACGTACAGCCAGCGCTGGCAGGTAAGTTCCTCATCACAGTTTGCGTCGTTTAAGGTAGGGGGGTGGGGAAAGAAACCGGTACTGGAGCTGGTACTAGCAAAGGAGGACGAAGGAGCAAAAGAGGTTGCGGTAAAGGTGGAAGACATTTTGTTGCTTTTTCTTTTGTCGTATGGGCGAGTACTACGCTACAAGTGGATGAAATGCGAGTGACACAAACCATAAGAAATTTCTCATCTTTTCGCCTTTGGATTTATGAGGGGAATAAAAAACAAAGTACCATTGTCGAGGGTAAAAAAAAAACATGGAAATCACTCTGAACTAGATTCTCGGCGTGTGTACTAAAATGCAATGTCACCTGGTGCGGGCCTGAAGAATTTATTTCAAACGCGGAAAAAAATTTTGACTACATTTTCCGTAATGAAGTAAGTACTATAACCGATGCAAGTGGTCGTGTAATGGTGAAACCAGATATCACTTTTGATTTCTGCCTCTTGTGCGAACACGGTGCCATCCGAACGGTTTATTTTCGACGGGGTAGAGGAGACCCCCATGTAGTCCCGACCATGAGTTCTTGGGACTGCGGTCGACGAGGCGATATTTTTCAAATTTCATAACAAAATGTGTACAGGTCGTAGTGGTCGTCTTTCTGGTGGTTTCTTAAGTGATTTAATTGCAACAAACTTTGAATACATAGAGAAGTTGTGGACATTCCGAAACAAAATTCTTCAGCTACAAAAGAAGCAATGGAACTAGAAAATCATGCTCTAGAAGTAGAGCACTTGTAAACATTCACAATACAAATCACAGTTGCGTCTGCGTGCAACTACTAGAAGGTGTAAAAATAAATCGGCTATAAAAAGTTGATACTGCAAATAAAGCTAGCAAGCGCTACCGGTGCTGCGGCCTTGCGTTTCTCTCTTGTAGTGCTCTCTTGTTTGAATAAACGGATAATTGTTCAGAAGCTAAGTGGTGCATTTCATTTCAAATACACGCGTACGATACGATAATCATAAAATTTCGGCTTTCCTCGTTCTGGAATAATCTCGTCTAACATCGACGTCCTCGGTAAAAAAATAATCACGATGCGTAAAAATAAAACTCAGTACGAATGAAGACTTCAGCTGGTAAATTTCGATTGTAACAATGTCCTCCAAAAGCTGATGTGTCTATCACAGTGCACTTCATCAGTAAAAAATCTCAAAATCTCGGATTCTCTGTGTTCCTTTCCGTCAAGATATTAAGCTGTGGGCGTGGTAAAAAAACGAAGCTTGGCCGCTGATCTAGTCTACTATGTGATCTCACACTTCTTGATTCCATGGTTACCTTTGGATCAAAACGCTTTCACCCTTTCCAGCACGGCCGCAAACTTTTCATCTAATTCCTTCTCTTTCTGATTCAATTCCGTTGTCAATTGGTAAATCAGCGCCTCAATCTTTTCCGCTTCCCTTTTCCCCCGCGCCTTCTCCGCCATGGCGTGGACGATCTCTAGTTTCCGCTCCAGCGTGTTGAAAGTTTTCTCCAGCGTGCGCAAGTGGTCGCTCGTCAATTCCTGTAGCTCTTCCGGAAATTGTAGATCCTTCTCTTTCGTAGTCCCGTCGGTCAACTTTGCGTTGTATCTAATGTAAAAATGTCTGGGTCTGGAAGATTGCCAGGTTTGTCATGCATTTTTCGCATGACGCCTGATGCTTGTAATGCATGACCTAGCAACGCAATTTTTAGAGGGCTTCCTAATGGCTGTTCCGCATGAGAAATGCCCTCTCCGCGTAACACAAACTGGAGTCCTGTTGCTGGTCATGCAATACAGATTTTTTTGGAATCCAAAGACAGCATTACAAGTTGCAATCTTCCAGACCCAGACATTTTTACATTTGATACGTTGGTAATTCTCGCCATCTCCGTCTCAATTTCCTTCAAATGCGTCTGCGTCATGCGCAGCACGATAGTCTTGATCGAGTCGTCCAGCAATTGCACTCTCCGCAGCAGGTAGTCGAACGCGAGCACGTCCCGGCGCTTCTTTTGAATCTCGGTCTCCTCAACTTCTTCTTCCTCCGAGCTCTCTGTTTCCTCTTTTTTTGGCTTCTTTCCGTACTTGCCCACCCACCGGCCGGACGTGTAGCCGAGGCCGTGTTCTGCATCGATCATGTCATAAACTTCCGTTTCTCTTACCTTCTTTTTTTTCTTCTGCGCTTTTTTCCCTTTTTTCGCGATCAAGTCGCTCACGGATTTTTTGCTGCTTTGCGCTTCTTTGTCATCGTCCGCAGCAACATCTCCCCCAGTCCCGTCGTCCCAAAACTCTTCTTCGTCTGCATTTCCCGCCGCTTCCGCCGCGCTGTCACGGTTGCCACGGTTCATCTTGCTGCTGGTGCGGTCCTTGTCTGGATCTTCGGAAATTTCCTCCTGGATAAACGCTATGCAGTGCAAAAGTATCGTACTCGTACTAATTGCGTTTATGCATTACAAATCTCTTTGTTAAGGCAAATCTGCATTACAAATTCAATTTGTGATGCTAAGTAAATTTGTAATGCAACTTATACTAGTACGATACTTTCGCAGTTCATAAACACCACTTCCACGTTCTCCCTGCCATGCCGGTCACTCGCGGTCGACTCGCGTTCGCCGCCGGCCAGGTCTCCAGAGACTCCGTACGGATTTTTCTTCGCCTCGTCTTCATCTTCCAAGACGGTAACCTGCAGCTCCACCTCTTTATTGTCCTTCACCACGAGTTCTTTTGCGTATATCTTCTTCACCCGCGTCAAAATGGTTCGCACTACGGACATATCAAATGCAAAAATGTCTGGGTCTGGCAGAGTCATGCCGCTTTTGCATGACACAGAAGGTCTGGCATGGAAGCTCTAGCATCACAGGTTTCGAGAAGCTTCCGCAATGCCGAACCTGCATCACAAATGCCCGATTAAGATGGCAGAAAGTGGGCAGCTTTTGCTGCCTATGCATGAGAGATTCTTATGAATGTGAATGTGTTGTGAAATGCGCATCACAAGTTCGCATTCTTCCAGAGCCAGACATTTTTGCAGTTGATAGGACAACTCCGATTCGATGATCGTTGCATCCGAAGCCAGGTCCTTTTCCAAGTGACTCGCCGCCTCGACAATCAATTGCACATCTGACTCCGCGAGCAACTGGGCATTCGGCGTGAGCTTGACCATCTCCTTGACCGTTTTCGAGAACAAGGCGACCTCCTTTTGCCGCTCCGTCAATCGTTCGCGAAAATTTTTCGCGTCGAAATTTTTGAACTTCGTCAGAATCCGGGCGTCATTGCCCGTCGCGAGCAGTCTTTTCTTTTTCAAGTCTTCCAGGAGAAAATCTTCCAAATCTTGGTACTCAAACTCGAATTGCTCTGTCAAATCCTGTATGAATTGCAGAAGTCTCGCACTTGTAGTAAGTAATCGCAGTCATGCTCATGCACCATTACAAATCTCCTTCTTAACCTAAGTCCGCATATACAAATTTCATTTTTCATGCTGGGGGAATTTGTCGTGCGAATTCTACTAAAGTACGATACTCTTTTGCAATCCATATCCTGCAGGTGCTGGTGCAGAGCGTGGTCCACGGCGTCCACCAAATCACGATCGGTTTTGTTTTCGATCAAATCATCCAAATTGGTCGCCTGTTCGGGATCCTCGGCCGCTTTTACAAGCATCTGCTTTACGTCCGATTTGGTCTGATCCGTCGTGATGTTATTTCCCTTATTTCCTGAGCCGTCGTTCTTACCGTTTGATGTACGGAGTTTCTTCGACTCCTTAGCAGTGCCACTTGGGCTTCGCGATGAACCGCGCGAGGACACCGATGTTTCACTTCGGCTCCCGCTCCGCTGCTCCTTCTTCTGTTTTTCCTTCTTTTTCACAAAAATAGTTTTCGTGGTTCCGTCGTTATCGACGACTTGCTATTCTGAGTAAAAACATCCCTACCCCAGAGTCCTCAACATGCGAAATCTGCTATACAAATCCACCAGCTTTGGTTGTTTCGCATGACAAGTTTGTCTTCGTAGTGTAATCCTGTTATAGATACTTAGTTCACAAGCATGACAGATCCAGCATATCATGCTGATTCCAGCATCGCAAAATCCCAAATACGAAAAAAAAATGCTTCTCATGGGGCTCCGCTTGAGCAACGTGTCTCTTTTAATTTTTGGCATGCAGATTTGCATGACAACTCTGGGGAGGTGGGGACGTTTTTACTCAGGATACTTGCTTTTCCTTCACTTGGTCCGCGACTATTGGCTTCTGCTTACTCAGTATCAAACAAAAAAAGTTCGTCACGATCACTCATGCGCATTCTTGCAATACAAAATTGTTTGTCATGCGTAAAAATGCATCACAGCCAAACTTTATTAGGGATTTCCCTAGTGTTTCTGCAACACAGAGGAAAGTAGTGATGCCAAAAAAATTTGTAATGCAAAACCCGCAAGTTAGTGACTGTGACAAACTTTTTCCTCTCCATACTCAGCTTCCCACCCGGGATGGAAATGGAAGACGGCATCAGCTGCATCGACGGTGGGGTATGTAAATTCTTGGTTTTGTACATGGCTGCATTCGGGGCGGCAGCGCGTGGTGAGCTGCCCCGCGAAGTAGAGCTCTTGCTGGTACTGTCGCTCGGAAGATTATTATTTCCATACGGCGTATCCCACGAAAAAAGTGTATACAGTTACACACTTTTTTATTGTAGTGAATTCAGCAACGCAAATTGCTCTGCATGAGAGAGAAAACTTGTAATGCAGCAATCCTACGGGAATAAAACATAAACACCTATGAAACGAGGCTCCTATGCATATCCTGCATGACAGAGCTTGTCTGTCTTGCTTGGCCTGCATAGACTATGTGTGTAACTGTAACACTTTTTTCTCGCGATACGGCGTCAAGGTTTTCACCACACTCGCGTTCACCACCGCCCGGTTACCGCGGGACAGTATCAAATACAAAAAATATGCCTGGATGTCTGGAAGCGTACAATTTTGTCATGCAGAATTTCCATGCGCCATAAGGTCTGGAATGCAGGACCTAGCATGACAGATTGTGCGAGGTATCTATCATGCCTCTATTCCTGCATGAGAAACTCCCTCTCATCATGGTGGTCAACAGAAAAGGAAAGCTTTTGGCGATCGCGCAAGACAGATTTTTGTGTGGTCCAAATGACGCATCACAAGTTCCATCCTTCCAGACGCCGAGGGCATATTTGCAATGCATAGACAGCGCGCGCTCCCGATTTAGCCGGGAAATTGGTCCGGTATAGAGAGAAAAAAGTTTGTCACAGTCACTAAGCTGCAGGTTTTGCATTACAAATTTTTTTAGCATCACAAGCTCTCCTTGTAATGCAGAAACACTAGGGAAATCCCTTATGAAGTGTGGCTGTGATGCATTTTTACGCATGACAGACAATTTTGTATTGCAAAAATGCCCATGAGTGATCGTGACGAGCTTTTTTCTTTTGATATCCGGTGGACCCGGAATACTCCGACCGGCCGCTCTGCATGAAGTCAAAATGCGCACTGCCCTCCGCGTATCAAATGCAAAAATCCCTGGATGTCTGGAAGGTGGCAAGTTGTCATGGTAAATCTGAATCACGTAAAAATCTGTCTTGCATGATTACCAAAAGCTGTGCATTTTTGACCAAGTTAGGATGGAGTTTCTCATCGACAGGATAGGCATGATAGGAATCTCACAGAATGTCTGTCATGCTGAGTCCCGCATTCCAGATTTCACGGGTCATGGAAAATCTGCGTGACAAGTTTACACTTTTCCAGACCTCCAGGGATTTTCGCACTTGATACCGCGTGCAGCTGATGAGCAATCGGGTCGATCATTTGATGATCGTAGTCAATGATGTGCATTGCAAATATGTCTGGGTCGAGATTTGTGATGCAGGACGTCAAGGACAACAAGATCTGTAATGCATGAATACCATTGGCCAGTTTTTTTGTCGTGCTGGATATGGTAGTTTGTCATGCTAAATGCGAATGAAATCCCCAAAGAATGCCGAGGGAAATTTCTCATGCTGTTATACCTACAAGCAGCAAGTTTGCAATGCAAGTATCAGCAACACAAGTTTATTCCAGACCCAGACAACATATTTGCAGCTGATAGATGATGCTCGCTTGCGACTGCGACTGTCCCGACTCCATGTCCCTACTACCAGGCTCGGGAATCTGCTCTGTGTATCAAAATGAAAAATCCCCCCTCCCGATATCAAAATGGAAATTTGTGATGCTGACTTGTGGTCACAAATCATCGTTGTCTTGCCTATAACGCAATAGGAGCCATGTGGCGCATTCCAAAGCAAATCTGTCATGCGCTTGCGGCTACTGTAAACCTGTTTTCCATGCGTAATTGCTAGCCTTCTGGATACCCAAACAGGCTTAGAGCATGCCGCCAAGCACTTTCTGCAAGACAAACCTGATTTGTGTTCCCAAATCCAGCATCAGAAACTTCGTTTTGATATGGGGAGGAGGATTTTTCCTCGCAATACTGTGCGCCGGGATGCCTCGGAGCCCTCCGCACGCGGCTGCCGGTGGTGCGGTCCTCCGGCGCCTATCCAGAAAAAAAAGTGTGTAACTGTAACTTTCTTTGAGGAACAGCATCACAAATTTACTCTACGTGACAGAGAAAACCTGTCATGCGTGGGTTGTAAGGCAAAACACACATAAAAAGAGGGCCTCATGGCTGTCTCGCATGACAGGTGTAACTCTGTTGCATGTTCTGCAACACAAATTTTTACTTCTTACACAGTTTTTTTCTTGCATAGCGCCCTGGAAGAAGTTATTGTTCGTCAGCTCGTCGGCCTCCGCAATGGTAGAATACAACCGCTTATGCATTGCAACAGTATCGTACTAGTAGTGATTTTTGCATGACAAAGTTGTCATCAGCATGAGAAATGAAATTTCTGATGCTGATTTACCTTGAGAAAGAGCTTTGTCATGCATAATTGCAATATACTATGAGTACGATACCTTTCCCCAGGATACCGGTACGCCGGATCGTTCGGGTGGATTTGGTTCGTTCCCGGGATCACATTCGGATGAATCATGGTTACACAGCTCGGATTTTTATCCACTGCAAAAGTATCGCACTTGTACTAATTGCGACAATGCATTACAAATCTTTTTCTTCAGGCAAATCCGCATGACAAATTTTATTTGTAATGCTAAGTCAATTTGTGATGCAATTTATGCTTAGTAGTACGATACTTTTGCAGTGCATACGGATGTTGAATCAGGACGTTTGGAGGTACTACTGTCGCGGCTCCGCCGGGTAGTAGTTGTGTCATTTTGTCCTTGTGGTGGTGATGGTGGTGATGATGATGCCCACTACTGACCACGTGACTCCCCGCTGTGAAGCCCGCCGCCGCCACTTGAGTCGTCGTTTCATTGTTCCCGACTGCAGTGGAAAATGTCACTTTTTTGTCCATTGCCGACTTCCGCTGCTCCGACGTGGTCAAATTGTCCAGTTGCGCCACCATGTTCCCGAGGTTATCAGCATGATCTGAATGCAGCAGCGACGAGGGTCGCGTCCAATCGCAGGACAACGCGTTAGCCGCTTTTTTCAAGTCCACCCCCGGCGGCGGCACGATCTCGCCCTGTGTCGTGTGAGCTCCTCTGGTCGTGCTGCCAGGAGCAGCTGTGTTATTTGTAGTGTGCACAACTCCCCTGCTTGTTTCTTCGTCCCCCCGCGGGGGGCTTTTGCTCCGCTGCGCAATCACTTCGACGTCTATCACGGGGCAGGCCACCTTCGTTTGACACAGCTGCTGAAATACCGGTAACAGCGTTCCGCTCGGGAGCAGTTTCGGGCGCGTGGCTATCAAAAGGAAAAGTCCCCCCCTCCCCATGTCAACACGAAGTTTCTGATGCCGGCTTTGTGTAGTACACAGATGCCAACTGTCTTGCTGGCGAGGACTGCAGGCACATACTAACTGTGAGTAGAGAGGCCTGGGCCTACGCGCTTAGCATGAAAAACATCCGCACTGTAGGCCCAACAGCATCACCAACCGCCTGCATAATGCGGCGAAGCCTGTGGAGTTGCCTTCTTGCAAGACAGACGTGATTTGTGGTCACAAATCAGCCACACAAATTTTCGAAAATAACGTACCTTGGCAATATGGGAAGGGGTGATTTTTCCTTACGATAATGGCGTGCGGCACGCGAATGGAAAAGAAAGTCGGAAACTGTGCTGCCGACTGTCTTTGCGTGTTCAGCAACTTGTTGATCTGTTGGGGCGGCGGCCCCTGCACGACACCAGCGGTGGTTTTTGACGTGGTTTGCGCTTGAGGATTCGGCGAGGTCGTGGCAGAGGAGATAATTATGAACTGCAAAAGTATCGTAGTCGTACTCGTATAAATGCATTACAAATTTCCTCAGCATGAGAAATAAAATTTGTAATGCTGATTTACCTTGAGGAAAAGATTTGTAATGCATGACTGCAATACGAATACGATGCTTTCATAATAATGACCATGTGCTGCTGCTGTGGATCCTGCTGTTGAGAAGAAGTCCCTTGTATGGATGTGTCAGAGTTGAAATCGACAAAGTTGAAATGATTTGCCATGCATAAAATGCGACACAAAGACTGACGCTATTGCTGAAGGCGCAAGGGAGGCAGATTCTAGTGCTGGTAAGGGTCAAGAATTGGGCTGCTGACTAGCATGACAGGGAGCAGCCACCTTTCCCTAAACAGCATGACAGACTTGCTTCAGAGGCCAGGAAAATTTGTCATGCGCCGATTGGAAACTGTGGGTGTCTAACTGGTATAGATTTTATGCATCACAAATTATTTCAACTTTGTTAATTTCAATCCTGACAGTTCCATACCTTGTTTCGACAGCGTACTAATTCTGCCGCTCCGGACCGGACTCACCGGGCTTTATCCTGTGTAAAAACGTCCCCACCCCATAGTCAACTTGGGAAATCTGCTAGACAAATCAACCAGCTTTGGCTGTTGCGCATGACAAATTTGGTCTCGGGGTGTAATCCTGATTTAGCTTGTTCAGAAGCATCACAGAGCTAGCCTATTGTGCTGATTGGAGCATTACAAATTCCAAAACACGATCAAGAAATGCGTGTCATAGGGCTCCGCATGAGAAACATTTTGAGCATGCAGGTTTGCATGACAAATGTGGCTTGGGGACGCTTTTACACAGGATAGGCTTCCCGGCGGACTGAGTGTCGGCAACGCCGGTAACACCATATCCATTTGCGATGGAGGGGTCGGCGGCGCGGGGCCGCTGGGCGGGGACCACGCGCCCAGAGCTGTGGCACCAGCGGCTGACGATTGCCGCCCTGGCACGGAGGAGCTCACCCCCGGCTTCGGGGAAGACGAACGGTAGTAGGAACCAGGCTTGTCAAACAATGAAGGCGGGACGGAACTACCCGGCTTTGCTTGCTGTTTCAGTTTCTGCTGTAGGCTGGTATTAGTATTACTGCTCTTGTCCTTGAAATAGTTTTGGATGCAGAACCCGACATCTAACTCGTCGTCTTGTTCGTGTAACAGCCCGATAAGCGGCTCGGTCGGTTTATGGAAGTGTCAGAATCGAAATTGACAAAGTCGAAAAATTTGTGATGCATGAAATCGATACCAGTTGGCGCCTCAGTTTCCAGGTGGCGCATGACAAATTTCGGGAGCACCCGAATCCAGTCTGTCATGCTGTTTGGGCAAAGAAGACTGCTCCTGTCATGCTACTCTGGCAGCACATTGCATGCCCCTAGACAGGCTTATAATCGGTCTCATTTACCTGCTTCCCAATACAGGCCTTCAGTGCCCTACATTTGACGCATCACAAGTTTTTCGATTTTGTCGATTTCGATCCTGACACTCCCATACGGTTTCACGTGGCTGTAGAGGTCTTCGCGACTTTCCAAAAACCTCCGCGCCCCAAGCTGGAAAAACGCCGCAGCCGAATCTTTATCCTTGCGCACCCCATGGTTTTTGCCGCCCAACCTCCCCGCTTCCCTTTCCAAAGTCATCGCCAGTTCTTCGATGTAAGCGTTCGTCTTTTCCACCAGTTGGGCCTCGTACTTCCCAAAAGCGTGAATTTCGGGATTGTCCATCCAGCCGTTAGATTGCTTGATCGTATCACATGCAAAAGTGTCTGGGTCTGGAACGTTGGAACTTGTGAAGCTAACTTTGGACTCTAAACAAAATCTGTATTATGACCAGCAAGAGGAGTCTAGTTTGTGCTACGCGGGGAGGACATTTGTCATGCGGAGTAGGCATCCGGAAGCCCTCTAAAAATCTGTGATGCTAGGTCGTGCATTACAGGCATCCTGGGTCATGCAAAATATGCATGACAAACCCGGCAACATTCCAGATCCAGACATTTTTGCATTTGATAGATCGTGATTCGGATCAACTCCAGCATGTTTTTCCAGCAGTGCTTGGTGACTTCCTATCCTCAGGAAAAACGTCCCCACGACCCCATAGTCAAGTTGGAAACTCTGCAACACAAATCCAGAAGATTTGGGAATTACGCATGACAAGTTCTTTCTCGCTGTATCGTAGTGCTGGTTAGCAAGGGGAGCCGCATGACAAAACCGCCCCCTTATCCTGTTTGCAGCATTACAAATGCCAAAACACGATTGAAAATGCCTCTCTACTTCGGGATGCGCATTACAAGTTGTGTGCCTGCGCTTGCAATTCTGCATGACAACTCTGGGCTGGGGACGTTTTTACTCAGGATACTTCCTGCAGAAAGTTCGTTTCCGCTTCGGAAAGGATCAAAAATTTGGCGTTGGGGAGAAGGTTTCGGTCTTCGTGCTGTTGCATTTCCTCGATCGACTCCGCGTTTTGTTCCCAGTACTCCTCAAACTCTAGGCGGAACAGCTTGGTGCAAAAGTCCTCGATCTCCTTCCGGCCCACCGGGTTGAAAGCGTATTCGCCGATGATCAAGCGGGACAAGACCACGCAGTACGGCTCGAAAAAAACCATGCCTAGTTCCACCGCGAGGTTTGTCTGCGCCGAGAACCGCGCGAACCGGCGCAAAATCGCGGACTTGGGCAAACTCAGGGCCCCGGTGGGCGGCGCTGTGTCCGAGGGGGCCCCGGTGAGCTGTGTCGCCTGCACCAACTGCTCGCACCAGTTGCAAAAGTTCAAATCTTTCGACAAAATTTCAGACTTGAACCGCTGCTGTTGCGAGAGCGACACCCGCTTCGGCGAAGTAGACGTGGCAGCTGCCTGCGTATCCAGCAAGGGTCTTCTAACGATCTCAGTCGAGGGACTTCTACTTGACCGTCTCGTTGGAGGTGGTGCCGTAGATTGCTGTGCAGCTTTAATACCATTCCGGCCCACGACGAAATCTTCGCCAGCTGCTCCTACTTCCGCATAATTAGAAGTGGAGTTCCTACCATACCTGCTCGGTCGGCTACTACTTGCTGCTTGTTCGGGCAAAACCGCCGGCTTCGCGGCGACTGCGAGCGCCCCTCCGTCACTGACCCTCACATTGATGTTCGTCAGGCTCTTGATAGTCCTACTACTGGCGTCCACTGGAACATTTTTTTCAGAAAAAGCCACTTGCTCCGCTGCCGAGGCCCTGGTCTCTCTTCTCCCCTCCCTTTTTTCAAGCACCTGCTGTGAGGGAGGACCCGTAATTCCGAAGTTCTGCATGTCGTAATCCTCGTAAAAGTTGTCACCTGCTTGTTCAACAAAGGTGTTGTCCTCAAATTCTTGTTTTAGTGCGCTGACTGCATCAGAAGGAGAGGTTCTTTGTGACGTCGTTTGTTCTTCCGGTGCGGCCGAGTCAGCACTCATGAAGACGTATTGTAAGGAAAAATCCCCCCTCCCCATATCGAAAAAGTATGATTCCGAAAATTTGCGTTGCTGATTTGAGACCACAAATCACGTCTGTCTTGCAAGAAGACAAGTGCAGAAACTTCCGCTCCATTATGGAAGCGATTAGGCATGCTGTTGCGCCTAGGGGGCAGCCGTTTGTAATGCTAAGCAACTAGACCCAAACGCCCCTACCTAGGCCGAGGATCTGGCTGCGCTGCCTTACTGCAAGACAAATCAGATTTGTGTACGCAAATCCGGCATCAGAAACTTCGTTTTGATATGGGGAAGGGGGACTTTTCCTTTTGATAAGACGCTCTCCTTGTTCGCGGCCACTGGATTGTCTTTTTTCTTGAACGCAGACTGCCTTCTTGCAGGCGACGACAGGGATATGGGGGTTGTTGTTCTTGCTCGGTTCCGGCCGTCCCCGGGTTGTTGTACTTGTGCTTCTTTTTCTTCTTCTTCTTCTTCGCCCTCCTCCTCCTGTCTCGTCCCCGAATAATTATCATTTTCCTTCGCAGAAGTCCTCGCTGCAGAAGTCATAATCGAGGCCACCCGCGCCGCGGACTCTCGTCCTTCCCAGACCGCCGACATAGCGACCAGCATGTCATCCTCCCCTTGCTCATCAAGAACGGGCTCTTGCTCCGCAGCAGCCTTGATGTTGTCCTCCGCTCGCGTACTGTTGTTGAGCTGCTCCGAGGCAGAGGTGTCTTCCCATTCAATGTTCGTGTTCCCCCCGCTGCTCGTATTTATTATTTTGATTTTCTCGCTGCTTGGTGGCTCCTGCTTTGACGGCGACGACGAGCTGGAGCTCTTCCCCATCAGTATGCTTTTGAAGGATCTGCCCTCGACCACCGCTTTCTCGCCCTCCGGCTGCAGGCGTGCTGGCTTCATGTTGTTGGTCCTACTGCGCTGCTGCTGGGTACTAGTTAAAGGCGGAGAAGTAGAAATAGAAACACCAGCAGCACTACTGGAAGAAGTACTACTTTGTTGGAACTTCGCCAACAGCCTACTGTTCAGCGGCGGTGAGGAGGACTCGAGGTCTTGCACTTCTACTTGCGAGGATGTTGTAAAAATGCGGTTTTGCAACATGCCAGGTTGTAGTTCTTGGTCCCCCGCCGGCTCCTCATCTTCCGTAGACTCCCACTCTTGGTCGTTGTTGGACTCGTTTGTCGCACTGCCTGCGGGCTGTACCATTTTCTGTTAGAAGTACGATTTGGTTTCACTACTAGACTTTTGGTGGCTGCTGTGACCTGTAGTTGACATAGACTAGACCTCTATGATCCTTTTTAATATCGAAGTACGTATACGAGTACTTCTAAAAACTCTGAAGCGCCATACCTAGTTTTACGAGGGTCGAAACTCGAACTCCTCCAGGTCGTGCAGATGAGATATTAAACACGACAAACGACCAGTTACGCCTTATCTGCTTCACCACAGCTGCAGCTCATAGCACTAACGAAAAAAAATTCAACCACCCGTACTGTTCTTTTCCCAGTTTCATTTCCGAGTTGTTAGATTGTGATACCTCACGACGTAATGGATGATCTACCTAGTTACGCCCAATTTTCACGACGAAGTAGATGAATTACGACAATGCTACGAATCTTGTTCCCTCCAAGAGCAGCCCACGCCGAAGACCTGTTTTCTTCTAACGTCGTTGGCCGATGTGGGCAGCTCTTGGACCACGATGTGTTGCGGTGGAAGACGATGTTTCTTCTATTAACACACATGTTGGCAACTATAATCAACGAAAGCTTGAGCTTTTTTTTTCATGTTATAAACAGATCGATGAGCTGTGCGACGGTTGATTTTAGACATATCGAACAAGCAAGCAAAAACGATTCTGTGACGTCGAAGTTCGTAACCACAACACGTAAAAGAAGCGAACAGAAGATGTTGATGATGAAACAACGATGGTGTTGTAGATGTTTGATCAATGTTGGCGTGCAACAATCTCCGCGTTTTGGAGTTTGTAATGCAAATGGGCGCAAGAGGTTTTGATCAATGTTGGTGTGCAACAATCTCCGCGTTTTGGAGTTTGTAATGCAAATTGTCACAGGATGTTTTATTTTTCACAGTTATTTGAACGTTCGAAAAACGAAGAAGATGATGATGAGAAGAAAAATCTGTGTTGCTGTTGTGAGGTCTTTCACGTAGCGGCAAACAGGCGCACATTCTCGAGTTTTTCGAGATACACGACGACGAACGACGACCCCAGTGTCGTGATCCTTCATTTCTTCACTTTTGAACATGCGCATTTTCTCACCGAAACTAGGAAAGGACAGTACGAGAAGCACCGCTCAAAGTACGTCGCGGCACGGTGCAACAGCAAGAATTTTTCGCACTTTCTTGATTTGCCATGCTGTTTTTGAACCGTTACTATAGAAGCTCTCAAATTCTCAACCGGAAACTGAAAAACACGAAAATATGATGATGAACGACAGCGACTTGCGCTGAGGTTTTCGGCCGTAATCTTTCCCTGTTCACGACAACGACAACGAAGACAAGAAGATGAATATCGGTGGCGCACAAGAAACGATGATGAATAAATCGGACTAGTTATGCTGTAGATGCAAGCAGAGTTTAGACATATCGAAGCAAGCATACACCATTCTGTGACGTCGAAGTTCGTAACCACAACACAGCACTACTGCCTTTCACCGAACACGTCGGGATTGCCACAGAACAACCCGTATGCCTGGTATCACGAATACAAGTTTAAAAAAATCATTTGCGATAAAGCGAGAGCGAGTCCTCAACGAACACAAAAAACAATTGCAGCAGCAACAGACTTGTGTCAGTAGCAGCACGACGACCGTTGTTCATTTTTATTCTCTAGTACCGCATGATTGTACAGGTACACTTCACACCACGAGACGACCTTTTCGTCCCAAAAGCGAGGTTTTCTTGACATGTTGAAGCCTTGAAGTTTGTAGAGTCGAAGTGAGCAATATGTTTGCAGCACCGCAGCAGTTTTACTCTCCGATGGGCATGGCCGCACCCTTACCGGGTGTCGGAGAATTCGCGGGTCGAGGTGCTGGCGCAGCATGATTTTTGTACGCAGCCGCTACAACTGGTGGTCCTACTTTTCCCCTGCTCCTGCTCTTGTTACAGGATCTAAACTTGTAGCAAGGGTTTCCATAAATGAAGGCTCACCCTGCCAACTTCCCGGAAGCACAGTCGACGAGATACTGCTCGCAAGCAAGCCAGTTTCGGGAATCGCAAGAAAAAACTGTCGCAGGGTCTCAAGTTGTAATGCGGGGGCTCCACTTGAGACGGTTTTTTCTTATGCTCGACATCGACATGAAAGACATCTTTCAACACTATATGCGTAAAACATGTTTCCTCTAGTGTCCTCTGAAGACGTCGCATCACAGGTTTATTTACGTGTCATGCTGCGCGAACTTGTGCTTTGCTGCGTCCGCGAAGACAGTTTGAGGCTGAGACAGTTTTTGCGTGATGTGATATCGGGTCCATAACGAGGACAACTCTGTTGTTTCGACAAAACGACCCTGAAGTAGACTCGTTGGGGTTGGCTCCAGCTGCTGCGAGCCTTTTAAACAATCTGCTTGCTCTACTCGCAGCTCCAGCTGCGTACCCGCACCGCTTTGAGCAGTATAGAAATTCGAGTAGTACTGCTGGGTCAGTTCCAACCGTCGCAGCTATGAATTGCAAATATGTCTGGAAGAATGCAACTTGTGATGCTAAATCTGAATCAAGTAAAAGTCTGTGTTGCATCATGATTACCAAAAGCTGTCCACTTTTGACCTAATCGCGAGGCAGTTTCTCATGCAGGATAGGCATGATAGAGACCACCGCACAGAATCTGTCATGCTATGTCCTACATGCCAGACCTTATGGGTCATGGAAAACCTGCATGACAAGTCTGGCATTCTTCCAGACCCAGACACTTTTGCATTTGATAGCAGCGCCTGCGTCACAAAGTGGTCATCGGAAAGCGTAAGCGCTTCTTCGCTGCGGCGCATATGCATTGCAAACGTATGATCTTCGCACCTCGTTTACTTCTAATCGCCATCTCGCATGACAGATTCGGTTTGCTTATGCTTTTCCTTTTGCTATAATCTGAGTATGCATGACAAATTCCATTTTTCCTTCTGACAAAAGTTATGATGCACCTCAAGTACTACAGGTTTACGACCGTCTTGCAATGCGTAGCGCAGCAAGTCCAACAAGTTTTCCCTCACTTCTTGCGGCATTATCAAATGCAAAAATGTCTGGGTCTGGAAGGTTGGAACTTGCGATACTAACTTTGGACTCCAAAAAAAATCTGTATTGCATGACCAACAAGAGGAGTCTCGTTTGTGCTACGCGGGGAGGGCATTTGTCATGCGGAGTAGGCATCAGGAAGCCCTCTAAAAATCTGTGATGCTAGGTCGTGCATTACAGACATCGTGGGTCAAGCAAAATACACATGACAAACCCGGCAACATTCCAGACCCAGACATATTTGCATTTGATAGGCATGGTTCTCCGACATGTCGCCCCCGGGTCTGAGGGGTAGACACTGTACAACTGCATCGCAGGGTCTATCCTGTGCAAAAAATAAAAATAAACTGTAGTTTACAATCATTCACTCCACAAATCAGCAGGCGGACGTGGAGGCACGTTTGAACTTGAAGGTTATCATCTCCCAGGTTTTCAACTACAATAATAGTGTTTTCGAGCTGAAGAGAAAAGATCGAGAAATGAGTAAAGCAAAAAATTATTGCTCATTCTCATTCATCATGACGTTTTTTTCTATAGATGAGTCTGTAGTTCCTTATCATCTGTAGTATTCGGGATCGTACACAACTTGTCCTGGTAGGCCGTAATGGGCGTAGCATGATGTCGTGGACCTGAATAGCACATAAAAGTCAATTTCATTTTTCACACAGGATAGCATTGGTAAGAGCCTCTTCTTCAGTTGCAGTCTTGGCTGCCAGTTCGGTGCAGGAACTTCTACCCGTGGAAGCGCTTGTTGTCACGACCAGGCTGTCATCGATCCTTTCGCCCGAACAAGCCGTTGAAGTTAGACAGCTTGCTTTTATTTTTCCGCAAGAACTACTACAACCGACAATAAACGGATCAAAAAATTCTTCCGCCCTCCTGCAGACCGTGCACTGGCAAACAAATCCCTTCTGCGAGTACAGAATGCGCTATGAGAGTGCACAGCTCCCCCTCCCCCTCGTTTGCATTGCACAAACAGCAACACAAGCGTCTGCAAGAGCGCAGGTTTCGAATGACAAATCCACATCGGACTGTAGTACTGTTTGAGGTTCCAGAACTTGTCATGCGGAAAGTGCCAAGAGGCAAAGGGTGGATTTGGTATTTTGCATGACAAATGAGGGGGAGCGGGAGTTGTGCACTCTGATATGCGCCGGCGCAGTTTCGCGGACACGTGGGTCATATCAAATGCAAAAATGTCTGGGTCTGGAAGAGTGCGCGATTTGTCATGCTGCTTTTCCATGACCCACCCATGAGGTCTGGAATGCAGGACCTAGCATGACAGATTCTGCGAGACCTTTCTAAGGCCTATCCTGCATGAGAAACTCCCTCCCGACTTGGTCAAAACTGGACGACTTTTGGTAATCATGCAACACAGATTTCTGCATGCTGCAGATTTAGCATGACAAGTTGCATTCTTCCAGACCCAGACATTTTTGTATTTGATAGGTCAGGTGCGGTGGCAGGTAGCACGCAAGAAGGAGCGAGTCAGGCGGAATATCTTTATCAACTGCAAATATGTCTGGGTGGTCTGGAACATTGCCATGTTTGTCATGCATATTTGGCGTGACCAAGGATGTCTGTAATGTTGCATGCCCTAGCATCATAGATTTGTACAGGGCTTCCTGCTGCCTATTCCGCATTACAATGGCCGTCCCCGCGTAGCACACACTGAACTCCTCTTGGTCTTGCTGGTCATCATGCCATAAATTTTTTTAGAGTCCAAAGCCAGCATCACAAGTCCCAACTTTCCAGACCCATACCTCTACATATTTGCAATGCATAATCTTGCACAGCCGTCCATTTCCCAACCGTCTTTACCGCGTCGGAGCTGTATACCACATTCGGGTGCAGACAGGTGTGCGCAATCTTGGTTCCCAGGTCAAACAGCGCGGCCTGTTGGCCCTGGTTGAACGAATGCGCATTGATCGCCAGGACACGAAGTAGTTTGCTGAGGATTTCGTGCGGAGTAACGTTTAAGTTGGGCGGATCAAGAAGTGCAATATGACCTGCTGGTGCTGCAGCACGACCATCGGAATTTCCATCTTCTGACGTAGTTGTTCGGTCACTTGAGGTCGTCCTTGTGTAATGAACATCTAAGTCTCCGGCTAAAAGTTTACTATTTTCTGCTCCCAACTCGTGCAACTCCTGACGCACCTCGCTGGAAGTCGAGCTGTGTGGGGTCGTCGCGGGGGATGTGGTCGTCGGTTCTGCAACTAACTCGACGTCCCCTACTGTAGTCCAGGGCGCCCCCCGAAGCCAGAGCTGCGCCGTATCACGCGGAAAATTGCCAGCATTTTTCGCAGGTGTACTTTTGTCCTCCTTACCATGCTGCACCAATGAACTTCAACTTTATGCAATCTTACCATAATAAAACTCCTTTTCCTTCATTATAGAGCAGCGGCCTAGTTCTTGCGCTGGAAGCTGCTTTTCTTTTGGTGTGGTAAAAATATGTCCTTGCAAAAAGATGAAGAACTCTAGTACATACTACCATAATGATAGCGTTTTTTCTCCCCGTCATACTCCGCTGCCAAGGCACAGGAGCGCGCTACTGGGTTGATCTGATCATAATTCATCTTGTTCACCTCGATCGTACTTTTAGTTGCACTGCTGTTGCACGGCGTCGCTGAAACTACGCTCGTCGTCGCGGTAGTAGACGCAGTAGAAGGTGACCTCGTACTACTGCCTTCCTCCTCACTCCACGACGCTAGTGTAGCTGAGCCCGCTGTTTGTGTTTTCATCATCTTCAACACAGCCATTTCTGGAACGAGACCACGACCAGCCTGACGAAGCTGAGGCTGAGGACTTTGTTCTACTTCAGGACGACCCAGATCATGTGGTCTTACGCGACCAGCACCCAACATGAGTTCTTCTTGTTCCTCCAGTACTCCTTCCGTGTGGTCAGTTGCAACGACAAAATCACGGTCGCAGCTGCTCGGACGAGTATCATGATCCACGCCGTGCTGACCCTGACCCGGCTCCGCGAAACATTTTATCTTGCAAGAAGGATCTTCAACACTCGACGGCTCGCAAATCGCCTGGTACGAGCCCTTATGCATTGCAAATATCGATCCGTGTCTGGAAGCTGAATGCAAGATTTGTCATGCGTGTCTGGCATGACTCTGGTCTGAGGTTCTTTGTGATGCGTACGCACGAACGTACGCACGAACAGCCCCTCTTGCCTGCCATGCAAATAAAACGCCATTTGCCGTGCAGAATACGCAACCAACAGACCGGGACGTATTTGCATTTGATATCCCTCTGCCAAGACGTACCGCTGCGTCTGCGGATCTGCGTCCACGAACTCGAGCGCCAATGGGATTAGGTTACTATGCATTTTTGCAAATATTGTGTGTGGGTCTGGAATACAGGTGGAACTGGAACTTGTAAAAATGCATGTCTGGCCTAATTCCTGGAAAATCTGAAGATCGTTCCATGTGTCATGCGAAATAAAGAACGCGACTGGTAAAATGCGTGCTAGGCATGATCAAAAGGCGCTGCAAAAACTTGCCATGCCTGGCTGCCATTGCAAGTGTTGCAAGCATTCGCAACTCAACATCACAGGTTCTTTTCAGAACCAGAACTTCGGTATTTGCAATGCATAGTTCCGCGAATCAAACGACGTGTCCTGCGGCCAGGCGGTGGGGCTGCCGAGCAGCTGCTCATGCTCCGAGGTGGACTTCTTGTATTCATTACACTTTATGTGTTCATCTTCATCCCCTGCAAAAGCACAGCCTGATCCATTTATTCCCTCCTCAGGACGACCGACGACCAGTCCCACCGTCGTGCGCTCCCTTCCGATCGGGGCAAAGGCCGCAATCGGGGGTAGGGGGTGGTTGGAGGTGAGCAATATGGGCTTCTCCTCCAGCACAACGTCGCCTTTTTTGACAGAAAATCGGTTGAAGAGACAGGTGCCGCCCAGTTCCGGGACGAACTGGGTGTAGACGTGGTGATTCATCTGCTGTTTATTCCGTTCAGAACCTTTTTCCATCTGTGGGCCGCGAGGATGACCAGTGTTGAGATCACCGGTCGAAAAATTATGTTGGGAGGAAAAAGTACTATCACCCCGCGCCATACTCAAAAAGGATTCCCCAGACTTCGTTTTATTCGCGCGTAAATAACACTAATACTAAAGCTAAACAGAAAAGAAAAAGAACGGGGGCAACAGTATGTTCAGGGTAAGTAGGTCCTGCAAGAACTGCTATTTCTTTGATGTTAAGTACTTACATCCTCAAGGAGGTGGTCATTTGCAAGGATATGAAGCACCATGCTGCTCGCCACCACATCGATATCAAATGGAGGGTGAAAAGAGTCAAAACGAAGACCAAGAGCTGCCTCTAGAAGTAGTACTCGTCGTGAAAGAAGTTGTATAAAGATTTCAACCGAGGAGCGGGAAATTTTAAAAACAACTCGAGCAAAAAACACTATGCACGATACCGACAGGGCCTGCTTTTCGTGATGTGAGCCATGGTGTGTAAAATATCCATCTGCCTGTCGGGAAAGCTTTGTATCTTCAGAGTACAAGAACCGAATGAAGGCACGACAGAAGCGGGCACCGAGAACATTCTTGTCCAACACTGTTTTCAACAGAACCAACATAGCACTACTAGTAGAAGGAACTACACCGACATGCTGGCAAAATTCACAACGAGACGAAACCGAAAGCAGGAAGTCGAAGTACTAATCGCATCGGTAAATAAAATTTCTACCGAAAGTGTCGACGCGGCAGACGAAGCAGAATTACGAACGCTTGCTTTAGTATTTCAAGCTTGCTTCTGGTTCTGCAAAACTGGTAGCTGTTGTATCAGAGCGACACATGACAAGCTTATACAGTAAACCGATAGCCTCGTCAGCGTTTTCGCGAATCATCGAAGCTCTCTTATTGGACAAATCGTACAGGCAGTAGCTTCTACCAAGTTCGAAGCCGTGACTCTCTTTATTCCTGGTACAGGCATTAAGCGAAACCAGCATTACAAAGTTACATGGGCCACAATCTATCGTGATAGAGTAGGACTACTACAACATTAAGGCATACATTTTTGTCATAGCGACGTCTTCAGAGAAGTAGAAGTTCTTTTTGTCATATACAGTGTCGCGAAACGTGGCAAGCACAGCTATTGTTCAATTTCTTTACTTTACGACCACAGCGTGCAGTTCGGATTTTTAAGTAATTCGATAAATCGATACGTTGCTATAGCGAAGCTATCACGTAGAGTGCTAATTATACGAAGATTGGAAATTGTGAGCAAGCGAAGCACGGCGCTTTCTGTTGCTTTCAGGTTATTAATGACACAGAAGTAGATTGCGTATTGAGACACGACATCGAGAAAAATTGCTAGTCTTTATTTCTATCTCACCATCAGGAGCCAAGAATTTTGATTTTCTGGCAGCACTACTTGGCAAACCTCCACTCTCCCGTCCTCAGCATGGGGGGTTGGTCCAGTCAAAGATCTTGTTTCGGTCCGTATTATATCCATTGCAAATCTGTCTGGGTCCTCTGAAAGGATGCAAACTTGTGATGCGGATTCTGGAACAGACAAAAATCTGTATTGCGTAGTCAGCAAAAGGCACCCGATTTTTGTCTCCAGAAGAGGGCATTTGTCATGCAGAATAGGCATGGAGAAGCTGCCACAGAGTTTGTCATGCTCTGTGTGCATTCCAGACCTCTTTGTAGATGTAAAAAATGCATGACAAATGTCTGATTCCTTCCAGACCCAGACATATTTGCATTTGATATATTGTAGGCGTAGGGTGCGGTGGTCCGCCAGGTGTCAAACGCGCTCGGCTATCCTGTGTAAAAACGTCCCCACCCCAGAGTTGTAATGCAAATGCGCAATGACCGGATCGTTTGTAATGCGCAGCTCCATGAGAGGCATTTCCAGTCGTGTTTTGGAATTTGTAATGCTGTAAACAGGATGAGAGAGTGGCTTTCTCATGCGACTTCCCTTGCTAACCAGCACTACACTGCAGAGACAAACTTGTCATGCGAAACTCCCAAAGCTTGGAGATTTGTCTAGCAGATTTCCCATCTTGACTATGAGGCGGGGACGTTTTTGCTCAGGATATCGGCCCTTCGTTGCCCACCAGATTCGGTGTCATTCCGATGGTCCCCAGGGTTGGATTGATGGACGCCAAGCCGGCGGGACGGACATCTGTCAGGCGATTCGGTTGATTGTCATGCATCGATGACGATGACAAAAAGACAAAAAGACCTATATTCGTCTTCGAGTTGCTGCAAGACAAAATGCAAAATGTGTCAAACGCGACAGGTTTCAGCTTGTCTATGTCTAGCTTTAGCACTAGCACGCATAAACGGAAAATAAACTTTGAATCATAAAGGTACCTCCCATCCTGGCTTTCAATTTGGAGGTTAGCTCCTCCGACTCCCTCGTCCTCCTGCCAATATGAATGTGTCAGGTTTGAAATCGTCAAAGCTGAAATAGTTTGTCATGCATAAAACGGATAACAGTTAGACCTACAGTTTGTTGTCGGTGCATGACAAATTTTCCCGGTCCCGGAAAAGAGTCTGTCACGCGGTTTAGGGCAAAAGAGCTGCCTTCTGTCATGCTAGTTAGCAGTCCAACTTTTGACCCTTACCAGGACTATAATCTGCCTCCCGTGGGTCCTCTGCAATAGAGTCACTTTTTGTATCGCATTTTATGCATTACAAATTTTTTCAACTTTGACGATTTCAAACCTGACGCTTCCATAGCCAATGTCGTGGCCGTAAATGTACGGATTTTCGCTGAACTCACGAGCTATACCCCGCTCAGGTGTTACAATCTCAAACGTTACAATAGAATATGGAAATCTGTGACGCAGGAGTGCATGATCTGGCCAACTCTCATGAGATTGCGCATGACAAGTTCCAGAGCCCCAAACCCCACTACAATCTGTCGAACTTTGTATTGCAGAAAGTGGAACGCTCTGCAAGTCTGTCATGCTCATCAGGCAAGACATCAAGTCTCAGACTCTATTGTAACGTTTGAGATCGTAACACCTGAGCGGGTTATACGAGCTGTCGCGGTTTTTTGGTTCTCCCTCATGACCTATCAAATGTAAAAATGTCTGGGTCTGGAAGATTCTGAGACTTGTCATGCATGTTTTGCATTGTCCATGATGTCTGTGATGCATGCCCTAGCATCACAGATTTTTTGAGGGCTTCGCGATGCCTATTCCGCATGACAAATACCCTCTCCGCGTAGCAAAAATTGCATTCCCTTTGCTGCTCACGCAATACAGATTTTTTTTGGAATTCAAATTCAGCATGACAAGTTGCATTCTTCCAGACCCAGACATTTTTACATTTGATATGACCCGCATGTACTCGTCGTGCCCCGGATTGTTTTTTTCTGTGATAAAATGATCATGAAGTAGTTTGTTGAGTTTTTGTCATGCTAAACCAACAAGCAAGAATCACTTTGTCATGCGAAAATTACAATATTAGCACCACCTCTTCAAAATCAACACATACCGCTTGCGAAGTCCCTAATCTGTATTGTCGCGCGGGCCATCTGTATGCCATGAAAAAACTGTTTCACTGTGGTGATTTTGCAAGATCTGCATTACAAGTTTGTTACAGATGACACGGAAAATTTGCGATGCGCGCTTTCCAAGGGAAAACACGCTTGAAAATCCAATGTCTTGCAGGTGTAGCAAGACAAACACTTTGGTGCTCCGTTTTCTGCATCACAAGTTCACAGTGAAACAGTTTTTTCTTGCGATAATCTGCGTCCTGTTGAGCGGCCGGGACATTTCTTATGGCGTTCTCAACTGTTACACGCTCAACTGTTACATGATTTGTCATGCAAAATGACCATGAGCCGCCAGACGATCAAGCTGATTCGCATAAGAGATTATCGAAGGGCCAAACAAGATCTAAATCTGTGCCGAATTTGTGATGCAAAATTTGCAAGCTTGCCCCTTTCCCTATGGCTCTTTTAGCATCACAAATTCGTGTAACAGTTGAGAATGTAGAATTTGAGAACGCCATATCTCTTTCGGAAACGTTGGGACTTGGATATCGCGGACCAACTTCTCACCCGGCCGAATTTCGTCGCGCCCCACGTAGGGAATCTGGCAGTTTTTTTTGTCATGCGAAGACGCGCAATGGGATGGGAAGAACTTGCCATCCAGAAACAAAAACTACAAAAACATTTTTTGAAACGACGAGCTGACATAAACATATCACTAGTACGTATTGCACGTGCCCTTGAAAACCGTGGCCCTGCCACCTCTCGGACCGGAGTTCGTTATCGATCACCGGTTGCTGAATATCGTGAGAAAAACCTGTCTCAGTCGTACTCCTAAATTTTTGCAGTTTCAGCATTACAGATTCCCTCAGAACGAGCATGAGACGCAAATAAATCTGTGATGCGTCAAATGCAAGAGGAAACGCGTACAAAGTGCCTTTGTTTTTCTTGGCTATCGAGCATGATAACAAACTGTGTCGACGAAGGTCCGGATCACAAGTTGAGAGTGAGACAGTTTTTTCTCTCCATACTGAATCAGCATGTTGTAGTAGTCCTTGGCGTATCAAATGTAAAAATGTCTGGGTCTGGGAGATTCTATGACTTGTCATGCACGTTTTGCATCAGCCATGATGTCTGTGATGCATGCCGTAGCATCACAGATTTTTAGAGGGATTCTTGATGCCTATTTCGCATGACAAATTCCCTATCCGCGCAGCAAAAATTACATTCCCTTTCTTGCTAGTCATGCAATACAAATTTTTTTGGAATCCAAATGCAGCATCACAAGTTGCATTCTTCCAGACCCAGACATTTTTCCATTTGATATGGCGTCCGTCCGTTTTTCCCGACTGTATTCTCGGTGCATGTCGAGAAACACGGGGGCCGGGTTTAGACTGCTGTACTCCTTCGTTTCCGCCGGTCCATGATGTCCCGGCTTCGAGGAGGAGGAGCTGCTGCTACTACCGCCCGTCATTTTTATTCTCAAGTACCTCTAATATTTTACTTCGGATTTCTCTTCTTGCGACTTCTTGAGTGCCTATGGGTCAGTCTTTATGCAGTGGTACTAGGAGCGGTTTTTAATAAGAGTACTGCCACTCGAACAAAAATGAAAGCCTAATATCTTCGTTGGTTTTATTTTTCACATGCACGATATAAAGCACTGCCGTTCTTGCAGCTGTTTTTTAAGGATTAAACCACGCCTTCGTTTATTATTGCCCTCCAAATATATCACAACCTTGCGTTCATCGTATCTATAAAAATATTAACAGACTCAGACTCGGAGTGCATTGCTTCGATTTTTCGATCGAGACTATAACTTGCTTCGATCGAGCACACACCGACTCGAAACCAACTACAACTCCGTAGTCATTTCCTCAATCGATATTGTTCTACTTCCCTCAAGAGTGCTGCCGCAGAGTTCAACACGTTTCAGCAGCAGCTACAGATGACGAACCTAATGCGAATCTCCCTTCACACTTCGATCAGAAACTACTGACAAACGATGTTTCTACGATTGGCTGCTCTATCTTTACCTACGACAATCTTATCTTTATGTACGACAATCTTCATGTCCGCAGCAATGGTCGTGCTCGGGAACCGCGATGTGATTTGACATTTATCACGTAGTACAACTTCTACAACACTGAGTCTCTCTCCACCTCTTAGGATGTTGCACTACAGTAAGGCCGATGCGTGCGCTGGTTGATAATCTTCATCCTCTTCCTGCCCTTGTATTTGTAGAATTCAAGTCCTTCGCAAAAATGCAGCTTGGTGCTGCACGAGGGCTACACCTGCTAAATCTATCATGCTGTGTTTCACACCGGAAAAGATAAAAAGAAGCCACAGGTCACACTACGGAGTCAATTAAAAATCAAATTCAATTGGAAAAAATAACGGATCCTCCCAAGTTCAGCTGCAGCATCACCGATGGCGAAAACGTGTGCGTTAGCTCACAACAACTTCATCACTTCCTCCGCATCCTGCACCGCTTCCTGCATGATCTTTTCGTTCCGTCCCTCCGCTGCTTTTACGTCCGGTTTCACGTCTTCCACTTCATACTCAGTCTCCGCCTTCTCCGCCTCGATCGGCCCCTGGTAGCCGAGATCCTTTCTTATCCTGTGAAAAAACGTCCCCACCCCAAAGTTGTAATGCAAATCTGCATGCTTAAAATGTTTCTCATGCGGAGACCCACGAGAGGCGCTTTCTCATGTTGATTTGAGACTTGCCATGCTCTAATCAGCATGAGAAAGAGAATCTGTGATGCTACTGCACTAGCTGAATACGATTAAATCGCTCGCCCAAGTTTGTCATGCGCGACAGCCAAAGCTTAGGGATTTGTGTAGCAGATTTCCCATCTTGACTATCGGGTGGGGGCGTTTCTCTCCAGGATATTTCTCGCATCGTCATCATCCCCCTTCACCTCCGCCGGCGGCTCGGGCACATCCACGGTCTGGTCCACTGGTTTCTTCTATCAACTCCAAAAATGTCTGGGTCTGGAAAGACGAAACTTGTGATGCGCATCTCACAACACACAAAAATCTCTCATGCATAGACAGCAAGAGTTGTTGCCCATTTTTGTCACCGTAAAAATAGGCGATTGTTCGACGTCATGCGGATAGGCATCGACGCAGCTACTTCTCAATAAAACCTGTAATGCTAGACCTTGCTTGCCAGACCTGCCGGTGGTCATGGAAAAACAGCATGACAAAAATCTGCATCCTTCCAGAGGACCCAGACATATTTGCATTTGATATCTTCGGGGGATACGACGCCTCACACGGCGCGCTGCTCGCTCCCGGCTTGCACTTCGGTTTACACAATTCCAACTTCCTCTCACCCTCCACGCCGGACTGGTTACTCGCCAGCGAGTCAGTGACAAATTTCTTCCCGTTCGGTTTTTTTCCCTGCTCGCACTCGCGCAGGCAGAAGAAGGAGAGATCCAATGGTTTTTTTCGCGAGTCCTGCATCAGACACTGCTGCCGGCCGGAGGTATCCGCCAACCCAGTGCGCAGGTTGACGCACCGCTTCACAATCGCGTTCTTCTTCTGCGGCGTAAACTGCTCTCGCGCTATCCGCTCCGTGTCTTCGACCTTTTGATACGTTTTGAAAAGACTGGAGTCCCCGCCGGTGTTTGCGTCTGCGTCCAGGATTTTTTTTTCTTTGATCTCCTTGTCCCCAACCTCCGCGATCCTCAGTAAAAACGTCCCCACTCCGGAGTTGTCGTGCAGATTTGCAATAACAGGAACATTTGTGATGCGCATCCGCATGATAGGCATTTCCAGTTGTGTTTTGGAATTTGTATTATGCTGCAAACAGGATAAGCAAATGGATTTGCGATGCGGCTGTCCTTGCCAGCAACCTGTACTACACTGCGGACTGCAACTTGTCATGTGTGACTCCCAAAACTTCTAGGTTTGTGTTGCAAAATCCACATCTTGACTCCAGGGAGGTGGGGACGTTTTTACATAGGATATCGGCCACGACGTTGTTCCCTTCGCGAATCTCCGGGGGCAGCACGTCACAGACAGGTGCAGCTGCTTTCGTGGTTGTTTCAACAACATCCTGCTTCGACGACGCTGTTGTAGTGATAGACTTTCTGAACAAGAAAGACAGCACGTTGTCCTTCGAACTCGCAGTCGTCACACTTGCCTTCTCCGAAACGAAACAGCACTCGCAGTCGCAGGGTGGGGTTTCCAGGTTGCCGTTAGCCGGATCCTGTTCATTCACTAGATCATCCAACCACTCCTGCTTCGCAACCGGAAAAGCAGACTATGAGAATGCGCAACTCCTCCCCCCTCATTTCTTGTGTTGCATGACCAGTACCACAAGCGGAAGCGCGGGCAAAGATGCAGCTTTTGCATGACAAATTCCTAGAGGATTGTAGTTCTGTTTTGCCTTTCGGAATCATGATCTGTCATGCAAAAAGTGCTATCAGGGAGAAGGTAGATTTGGGATTTTGCATGACAAATGAGGGGGAGGGAAAACTGTGCACTGTCATACAGACTCGCTGTCGTCCGCAAAGACCTCGTCTGGGCTGTCGCCCGTGGGCTCACTCTGCGTTATGACGTCCAGCGGGGACGGGATTTGTCTTACCGTTTGTGGAAAAGAAATTTTGTTGCGCTGTACTTTTTGTCTTCCTGCTGCGCCTTGAATGTGAGAAGTAGTAATTCTGCTCCATTCATGATTCCAATGGCCCTCCTCCTCCAAACCGGGTAGGCGGAGTGCAGCTGCAATTAGAGTAGAGGTAGTCGTTGTGGTGTGCAGAAGCTGGCAAGAAGAAAGCACGACAGACACCACGCACCGGAGGTCGGTCGGTGCGACCATCCATCTCTTGCGAGAGGACTTCATCCGCATTGTTTATTTTCTAGTATTGCATCTGATTCCGATTCTTTCGTCTCTCCCTCAGAGCTTGCGCACCACCACCCGAGCAGCACTTGCATGCACTCCACCGGAAATATTAATCACAAGAACTAAGTACAACACTCTGTTGTATCTATTATTTCTCATCGCGCTGATGCCACTCTTCTCAACATCTCAGGGGTAGTTCATCCACTTGTAGGCACGCTTACAACCCTTGTGACCGCCTCCTCGCACAGCGCGGCTCTCGCTTGCGACCCTTGCTTAATATCGCACTAGTAGAACACGGAAAAATGAAAGAACGGAGGGAAAAAACCTATATCTCCGCCCCTTCTATTTTCTTCCTGTGTCTTGTTGTTTGTTTGTTGAGGATGGTCATGTGGAACCGTTTGAAAGTTGCTCTTTCTTCTCGTCACATGGTTAGCGCTATAATTTCAACAAAAAGTACTTACTACTTGGCAGAGCTGCTTTGGCTTCTGCCTTAGAAAAAGGAACTGCAGGTAGGAGGGAGAAATTCAAACTCTGTTGCTGCCCAAGTTTTTTGTAAAACTTAAAGGCAGCTGAAGGAGCGCTCAAATTATAGAGAGATAAAGAGCGCGAAGTGAAAAGCTACTGTTGACTAGAAAAAGGAAAAAAACTGCCGTAAACGTGTGAAAGAGTTGAAAGTCTAAATTTTGTCGAGCCAGAGGTTCGATGCTTTTGAGGTGATGCTGTACAAAGTTACCTTGTCCTGTGAAAGAGTTTGTGTGCTCATGTTTTTTGTCTTGTGAAAAAGTTCTTCATTTGTCTTACTACGGTTTCGGTTCAAAGTTGCTACTACGATTTATTTGCAGCCCCACCTACAAAAACAAATCGAGGCATTTTTATCAAAATCAACAGCAGACAAAGCCAGGGGGTGCCCCCATTGATGATGTCGTTGACGACGTACTAGTTGTCGCATTTTTCCCACTTGTTCCTCCCATCTCGTATCCAGGAAAAAAACTGTGTAAGTGTAACTTTGTAAGGAAGAGCAGCATCACAAATTCGCTTTGCACTACAGGGAAAACCTGTCATGCGCAGCTAGTAAGTGGAAACACGTATGATAGTAGCCTATGACGCACTTCCAGCATGACAACTGTATACTGTTTTGCATTTTCTGCATCACAGATTTACACTTACACAGTTTTTTTCTTGCATATCTCGGGCGCTACAGACACCGGAGGTTCTTCGCTTCCGACACAGGCTTCCAGCCGACACACCTGCGTCCAGTGCAGCGGCCCGCAAGGTATGAACTGCAAAAATGTCTGGGTCTGGATGAATGCAGGTGTTCGTGTTTGTGATGCCGGTTTTGCATGACCCAGAGTGTCTGGCATGCAGGACCAGCATCACAGGTTCTTCGAGAGGAGCTTCACGATGCCTACTCTGCATGAGAAATCGGCTCTCACCATGCCCAAACATTCGCAGCTTTTGCTGTTTGTGCAAGACAGATTTTTGCGTGATCTGAAATGCGCATCACAAGTTGCAACCTTCCAGACCCAGACATATATATTTGCAATGCATACAAGGCATTCCAGCCCCGCTTTGTTCGATCAGCACCCTTCGCGTTTGTTCGTAGCTACCCTCGCCACAGGTCACAGAGCAGTCCTTTTCCGCGTCCCCTTCCCACGAGGACACCACGCAATCGATTTCTATGGGAGTGTCAGGATCGAAATCAACAAAATCGAAAAACTTGTAATGCATAAAATGTATGGCACGCAAGGCCTGTATTGGGGGGGCAGGCAAATGAGACCGATTGCAAGCCTGTTTAGGGGTATGCAATGTGCTGCCAAAGTAGCTTGACAGGAGCAGCCTTCTTTGCCCAAACAGCATGAGAGACTGGATCTAGGTGCTCCCGAAATTTGTCATGCGCCACTTGGAAATTGACGCTCCAACTGACTTCGATTTTGAGCATCACAAAATTTTCGATTTTGTCAATTTCGATTCTGACACTCCCATAATGTCAGGAGAGGGAATAGTATTACCGGTCGTGTTCGCTCCACCTGTAATACTTGTATTCACGACCGGGCATGCCTCCAAATTGCACTCTTCCACGACTTCCTTGGCCTCACAGCTCTTCCCGTTCCCCGTGGGTGAAACGGAGATGCTCCGTCGCTTTACGTAGTGCCCACTTCCGCACGTAACCGTGCAGTCGGCCACAGGGTCGAAGGGTGCCCATTCGGACATGACGCAGTCGAGATCTTCTTGTTCACCTCCGGCTGGAGGGGGGCTATCCGTAGTCGTACTCGTTATCGGGCATGTCGTCTCTGCGTCGCACGGTGTCTGTTCTTCCAGGGTGAACTCATCACACGGGCGGCCGGCGCCGGTGTCCGCACTGATGATCTCCCTTGTCCGTGTAGTCCGCATGCCGGCCCCGCAGGTGACGGAGCAGGCGCCGCTGCTGTCTATATCAAATGCAAAAGTGTCTGGGTCTGGAACAAAGCAACTTGTCATGCGAGATCTGAACCATGTAAAAATTTGTGTTGCATGATTACCAAAAGCTGCCCACTTTTGAGTTAAGTAATCGAGAAGCAGTTCCTCATGCAGGATAGGTATGATAGCACTCTCACAGAATCTGTCATGCTATGTCGTCCATACCAGACCTCATGAATCATGAAAAACCTGCATGACAAGTCTGGCACTGTTCCAGACCCAGACATTTTTGCATTTGATAGTCCACCCAGTCCGACAAAACGCAGTCCACCGGACAAAGAACCCCGAGGTTGCAGTCCTCCCACCGCGTCCTCTGCGCGTCGCAGGTCTGGCCGGTACCGACTGGATGGACCTCGATTGTCCGCTCTTGCTGGTACTGGCCGATTATTCTGCGGGAAAACGTCCCCACCCCAGCGTTGTCATGCAAATCTGCATGCCAAAAAAGTTTCTCATGCGGAGCCCCATGAGAAACATTTGCTAGCCGTGTTTTGCGATTTGTGATGCTAGCATCAGCATGCAATGCTTGGTCTGTGATGCTGCTGAACTAGCCAGACAGGATTACACTACAAGGCCAAACTTGTCATGCGGAACAAACAAAGCTGGCTGCTTTGTGTAGCAGGTTTTCCATCTTGACTCTGGTGTGGGAACGTTTTTACTAAGGATACCGATGCCCCCGCAACTAACCGAACACTCTTTCACGTCGCCCGCCCACTCACTCAGCACGCAGTCCTATGCATTGCAATTATCGATCTGGGTGGTCGGGAAGAATTTTTATGCAGGTTTGTCATGCTTGTCTCACATGACAGTTGAATCTGTAAAATGCGCGAGCAGGAACAAAGCCTCTTCCCTGTCATGCAAAAGTGCAGCTTGCCATGCGGAAATCGAAACACAACAAAGGAGCCCAGAAACTTGTCATGCGTGGCTCCGTATTGCAAGTATACGCCCACCATTCGCAAACTAGCATCACAAGTTCTTTCCAGAGCCAGATCGATTATATTTGCATTTGATAAGTCCACGGGGCACGCACTTAACTCGCAATTGCGGAGCCGCGACCTCTCTGTGCTGCAGGGAACGCCGGCCCCCACGGCCGGGGTGACGACCGACCGCGTCTGTGTGTACGTCCCGGGCCCGCAGGTCGGGGAACAACTACTGACGTCGCCCGCCCAATCACTCAGGACGCAGTCCACCGGCTATCCTTCGGAACAAAGACGTCCACACCGTAGAGTCAATGATTGGGAACTCTGCAGCACAAATCTACATGTTCTGAGAGTCACGCATGACAAGTTTTCTCTGTATTGTGGTGAAGGTTTTTAGCACCAAGGAAGTCGCATCACAAACGCATGTCCTCAACCTGTTTACAGCAATACAAATGATCCCAAAAGCAAAACTCGATTGAAAATGCCTCTCATGGGAATGCGCATTACAACTGTTCCTGTGATTGCAAATCTGCATGACAACTGTGAAGTGGGGACGGTTTTGCTCAAGATACCGGTGCGGGGGTGGTTGTCGTCGTGCGACAGTCGGGGAGGCGGTAAACGCCCCACTTCGGATGCCCGTATCGTGAGGAAAAATCCCCCCTCCCCATACTCACAATGGAAATTTGTGATGCTGATTTGTGACCACAAATCAGCTTTGTCTTGCATATGAGGCAAATGGGAGCCGTGTGGCGCATTCCACAGCCAAGCTCTCATGCGCTTTTGCCTACTGCAAAGCTGTCTGTCATGCCCGAGTGCTAGCCTTTTTCATACCTAATCATGCTTAGGAAATGCCTGCAAGCGCTTTCTGGAATGCAGAGCTGATTTGTGTACACAAAATCCAGCAATAAAAATTTGCGTTTCAATATGGGGAGGAGGCTTTTTGCACTTTGATAGCCCGGCGTCCTCCGTCTCGATGGGGTGCGTGTCAAACATCGCCTGATACCGCCAGAAGCAGCCCGTTTGATCGTTGGAGAGAGTCCCAGCACCTGCGTCCTCCTCCGTCGGGGACAACCGGCCCCGAAACTCCATCCGCAGCCACGTGTTCAGGGCGGGCGAGCCGCTGAAGAGAAAAGGAACGTCTTCGTTCTATCCTGATTAAAAGCGTCCCCACACCAGAGTCAAGATGGGGATTTTGCAACACAAACCTAGGAGTTTTGGGAGTCACGCATGACAAGTTTCAGTCCGTAAAGTAGTGCAAATTAGCAAGGAAAGCCGCATCACAAATCGACCTGCTAATCCTGTTTACAGCATTACAAGTTCCCAAAACACGATTGAAAATGCCTGTCATGGGGTTGCGCATCACAAATGTTCCTGTCATGGCAAATCTGCATGACAACTCTGGGGTGGGGACGTTTTTCATCAGGATACGTTCCACTTGTTTCGGCTTTTCCACACGTGTCGATTCGGCCAGTATGCATTGCAAAAATCATGTCCGGGAGGTCTGGAAGGATGCAAGGTGTGTCATGCTTGTCCGGCATGACTGAAGAGTTTGTGATGCGTGTCCAAGAAGAGACCCTACTTCCGCTCGTCATGCAACACGCAGCTTGTCATGCCAACACTAAGACTTGCGCGAATATTTTATTTCTCATGCTTGGCTGTGCATTACAGACGAGAAATCACTATTCACAACTCAGCATTACAAGTTTCCAGACATCCAGATCGATATTTGCATTTGATAGCCAGCCGACGTTGCCGTGCATGTGCCCGTTTACCACGGCAATCACACAGCTGTCGTCCACCAGGTCGTTGATAACTTCGTGCGTCATCCCCTTGTGAGCAGCGCCACGTGTGAAAATGTGCAAAAACAACACCGCGTACCGTGACCCGTTAGGACTCGACGCCTGCCACTCCGGGTCGCCGCAGGTCTTGCGCAGCTCCTCGCGGAGCCAATCGACACTGTGGCGGAGGCCGTTCAGTGTACGGCAATGCGCCGTGTTGGTGTAGTGGTAGAGGCTATCCCCCTATGGATTGTAAAAATGTCTGGGTCTGGAAGAATTGGAACTTGTGATGCTTACTTTGGTCTCTAAAAAAGTCTGTATTGCATGACCAGCAAGAGGAGTCTAGTTTGTGCTACGCGGGGAGGGCGTTTGTCATGCGGAGTAGGCATCGGGAAGCCCTCTTAAAATCTGCGATGCTAGGTAGTCGTGCATTGCAGACATCCTGGGTCATCCAAAACATGCATGACAAGTCTCAGAATCTTCCAGACCCAGACATTTTTACATTTGATACCCCCGTTCTCCCGTCGCAGGCTTCCACACCGTACGTGGACCACTGACTCGGCGACCGGAAGTATCAAAATGAAAAATCCCCCCTCTCCATATCAAAACGGAAATTTGTGATGCTGATTTGTGGCCACAAATCAGCTTTGTATTGCACAGAGGCACTGCGGCCAGATCCCCAGGCTAGGTCGGGGCGTTTGGGTCTAGTAGTTCAGCATGGCAAACGGCCCCCCTTTAGGCCCAACAGCGTGACAAATCGCTTCCATAATGGGGCGGAAGCTTCTGCCCTTGTCTTCTTGCAAGACAGATGTGATTTGTGACCTCAAATCCGCAACACAAATTTCTGAAAACATACCTTTTCAATATGGGGAGGGGGGATTTTTCCTCTCAATAGGAAGCAGTCGGCCCCGCGGCCGCGCTGCGCGCACGTACCTTCATAGGCAGGGTGCATGTGCAGGGCAAACATGCGGAACCGGCCATTGTCGTGCGGATGGGTCCAAGCGTAGGACCCGGACTCCCGGTGAAAAGCGTCAATCACGGAGTTTTTTCGGAAGGTGTCACTCGCAGTACCGAACTGTTCCGCACTTTTCGTCGCCGCCCTTTTTGAGACGGGAAACCGATTCGAGGCCGCGAAGCCGGATTGCGTGTCACCGCTCGCCGGATCCCGGTCGGCCGTCGATACCAGTGTTCGGATGTACTGCAACTGACCCATCGCTCTTCCGTTCCCGCACCACAGGCGCCCGACCTGCGCTTGCTCGTACAGATACCCATACGTCACCTCATAGTCGTGGTTGCCCAGGAGGGGCAGCACGTACCAGTCCTTGCGTGGGTTAAACTGGTGCAAAAATTTGGAGAAGTACTCTTCAATCTGCGGCTGCGTTCCGAGGTGCGTTAAGTCCCCCACCACGACCACATCCTGCCGTGCGTAGTTGCCCGGGGGCAGCGCCGTTGTCCCAGGTAAATCGACGAGACCCCCGCCGTCGTCGGCGGGCAAATTGTGGGCCTCATCATGCTATCAAATGCAAAAGCGTCTGGGGCTGGAAACTTGTGATGCTGGGTGGCGTATCATGAGGAGGCCACAAGTGCTGGCTCAGCGTGACAAGTTTCTGAGCTTCTAGGTGAAGGTGTTGCCTATTCTGCATGACAAACTACGTTTCTACATGACAGAAAAGTGGGGCTCTTGGGTAACGCGCATGACAGATTTGAAAGTCATGCCAGACAAGCATGACAAACATGCACTCTTCCAGACCCAGACATTTTTACATTTGATACATGCCACTGACAGCCCGCGCGGTTCGCTTTGCAGGCCATGACACCTTGGGTCACAGCGCCCTGCACGGTGTCGCTGTGAAAAAAATCGCACTTATCCTGTGTAAAAACGTCCCCACCTACCCAGAGTTCTTGTCATGCAAATCTGCATGCTCAAAATGTTTGTCATGCGGAGCCCCATGAGAAGCATGATTTTCTGGTCGTGTTTTGGAATTTGTATTGCGCCAATCAGCATGATATACGAGATCTTCTGTGACGCTGCTGAACTACCTCAAACAGCACTACAGTACACTGCGACTCCAAATTGTGATGCAAAACAGCCAAAACTCGTGGACTTGTCTAGCCGATTTCCCATCTTGATCTTGACTATGGGGAGGTGGGGACGTTTTTACATAGGATAACGCTCGCTCGCCTGCTGCGTCGCGTACGAAGAGCCCGGCAAGACCTCGAAGCCCTTGAAAGTGCTCTTGTACCCGAATTGCACGTCCCCGACCACGAAAAGGTCGTAGGACTCGTAGTCCTGCTGTCCGGGAGAAAAGGAAGTTGGCGCCGTCTGAAAGTAGTTGTAGTATCCTGAGTAAAAACGTACCCACACCAGAGTCAGGATGGGGATTTTGCAACACAAACCTAGGAGTTTTGTGAGTCACGCAGGACAAGTTTCAGTCCGTAAGGTAGTGCAAGTTAGCAAGGAAAGCCGCATCACAAATCGATCTGCTGATCCTGTTTACAGCATTACAAGTTCCCAAACACGATTGAAAATGCCTGTCATGGGGTTGCGCATCACAAATGTTCCTGTCATGGCAAAGTCGCATGACAACTCTGGTGTGGGTACGTTTTTACTCACGATATGTAGGACTCGATGCTCCCGACTTGCTGCTCGCTCGTGGTGCAGCCTGCGGTGGAGAACGTGCCACTTTCCTATCAAGTGTAAAAGTGTCTGGGTCTGGAAGATTGCCAGGTTTGTCATGCATATTTTGCATAACCCATGATGTCTGTAATGCCCGGCCGATCATCACAAATTTTTAAGGGGCCTTCTGATGCGTATTCCCCACGAGAAACGCGCGCTCCGCGTAGCACAAACTGAACTCCTCTTGCTGGTCATGCAATACAGATTTTTTTTACCTTCCAAAGACGGCATGACAAGTTGCATTCTTCCAGACCCAGACATTTTTACATTTGATATTTCCTGAAAATAGCCGTCTGCGGTGCAGTATTTCACGTTGCGAAACTATCCCACGAGAAAAGTGTTACAGTTAAGTACACATTTGTAGTGAATTCAGCAACACAAATTTCTCTGTATGAGAGAGGAAACTTGTAATGCAGAAATCCTACAGGAAATAAACACCTATGAAACGAGGCTCCTATGCACATCCGGCATGACAGAGCTTGTCTGTCTTGCTTGGCCTGCATGGACTATGTGTAAAAACTGTAACAGTTTTTTCTTGCGATAGAAACGCCAGCTGTCTCTGGTTGCTGCTCTCGGACCCGTTCTGCTGGTCCAGGCACCAACACTTGCTATGCCTGATTGCTTGCTGTATCAAATGCAAATATGTCTGGGTCTGGAAGTTTGTGATGCTAAAATGTGCAAGAGGAATGCACTCCCTTCATGCAGGAAAGCATGACAAGTTTACAAAGAACGCTTTCTCACACAAACTCCGCATGGCAAACTGCGTTTTTGTATGACCACAGGAAAGGCTACCACTTTTGTTGGTCATGCAATACAGATTTCACAGGAATGCAAGACGAGCATTACAATTTCCAACTTTATTCCAGACCCAGACATATTTGCATTTGGTATGCTGAATGTCGCGGCTAACCGAGTCCGGCACCCAAGCACTGCTCCCCGGAACGGGCGAGCAGTCCACGCCCTTTAGCTTTTCGAGTTCCGTATTTTTCATCTTCATCTCTAGGGTAGAAGTGCCAGTGCTGGCCCTTTGATTCTCCAGCCGCTCACGCACCTGTTCCTTTGCAGCGGAAGTAGAAGCCCGCGACGCAGCAGCCAGCTTCTGGAGCAGGGATGTAGAGCTTGCTCTGGTCCTCGCTTTGTTCGAACTAATCCTGCCGAGATGTTGTGATCGTGCTGTAGTTCTGCGGCCCATGCTAGAAATTGTTCCAGCATTGTTGTTCTTTCTCCCTCGCGTTCTCTTTGTTCCCAGCAGTTGTGCCTGGTAGGCAGCGGCAAACGGAACATCAAATAAGCCGTCGACATTTTTATAACTGGAATCTGTTGCCGTAGAATAAGTGGGGGAAAGTGAATGGATAAGTTTTGTGGAAGTTGTTTTTGCGGGAGTGAACCATAATGTCGAGAGCCGATGGAGAAGATTAATAGTGGTACAACTCGGGTGGAGCCACACAAGGAGGACAATGGTTTTTTTGACCATTACTGAATGCTGATCCACAATTTTCTTTGGGAGAACAACAATATTAAACATCATGATAAAGATACAACTTTCTATGGGGCGACAAAGCGTCTACAGACGAAAGACGACAATAAAGACAGGAAGACAATAGAATACTTTCTGTTTCTGAAACGGTCGGCGGGGTGCAAATAAATTTACACGGTTGTAAGTAGCATCCAGGTTCATCTTTCTGGGAGGATTTCTTGCCTGTGAAACTGAAAAATCTCGGTGGATCATCACGTCGCATCATCCAGTTGGTGGAGCTAAAAACGACATAACCACCTACGATGCAGAAGATTGCTTGGACGATCATGGAGCAGTACGAGTACGACTACGAGAGCTGCAGGACGATTAAAAATTATTGGACGATGTATAAAACAAGAAATAAGTGCGACACCACAAGGAACAAGCGAATCATGTTGAGAGGTGGTTGTAGACACGATGATTTCTTTTTCCGCTTGATCAAGAAATACTGTCTGATACATTGACCCGACCACGCGTAGGGTCGTGTGGTCATGGCGCGATCTTCAGTATTAAATACTGTTTATAGGTTTTCAGTTTTGATGTTGTCCAAGAGCAAGTATTCGGAGTAAATTCGCTTCTAATTCAGTGGGACGACGAGAACTTACACCAGCCTTCATTTCAGAAACCATTAACGAAAGCGGCGCGAAACTGCAACTGCTGCGCCTGCGACGAGTACACGACGGAAAAAATACAAACAACGGATTGGAATTGCTGGACGATATTATTTGCTCATTCTGGGGTCATCCTCGTCCACCTCTAACAGCACAACCCTGAATAATCCGGGGGGTCTCCTACAGCAGTAGCGCCATTACTTTCCGTGCTCAAAACTTCTAAATCTCCAGCTGCATTGGAGATGTTAGCAGGGACTAGATCGGGAGGTGTCGCGTTCGTCGAAGAAAAATCTGTTGTGTTGTTCTGCAGACCACTAGGTGTAGAAGTTGTACCATCTTCAGTGCTGCCAGCACTACTGTTCGTAGAAACACTACTAATACTACATTCCTGCAAAACTCCTTCACAGGCTTCCTCCTTTTCCAACGCAAAACCGCTGCAGGGACGCCCACCCCCAACCGCGTCACTGAGCACTTCTCTCGTCAGTCGGCGCACCCCAGCGCCACAGGTTACGCTACAGGAGGTTGTAGTACTGCCACCCCACTCAGTGAGCTGACAATCCCTGTCCACCGGCGTAGTTGGTGGATCATCTACGACAGGAGCTGATGTCGACACGGTCGGGGTTGTTGTCCCCCCGTCCTCGTCGCGACACGCGGGGAGCCGAAACGCACCGTGCCGCATAATGTTTGCTTCGTCTGGATCTGCTTCCACGGGCTTGGTCTTGTACATGCTCTGGAACCGCCAGAAACACTATCAAATGCAAAAATGTCTGGGTCTGGAACTTGTGGTGCGAACTTTGGACTCTAAAAACGTCTGTATTGCATGACTAGCAAGAGCAGTCTAGTTTGTGCTACACGGGGAGGGCGTTTGTCATGCGGAGTAGGCAGCAGTAAGCCCTCTAAAAATCTGTGATGCTAGGTCGTGCATTACAGACGTCCTGGGTCATGTGAAACATGCATGACAAGTCTCAGAATCTTCCAGACCCAGACATTTTTGCATTTGATAAACACGACGCGGCCGGAGATGCGGTGTCAAGAACCTCCTGCTCTCCGCCACTATCAGCCTCCGCGCTGGCGCGGCCGGTGAATTCCATGCGCAGCCAGGTGTTCATGGCCGGGGAGCCGGCGAAGAGAAAGGGCACATTATTAAGAGGAAAAATCCCCCCTCCCCATATCGAAAACGAAAGTTGTGACGCTGTATTTGAGTACACAAATCGACTTGTATTGCTAGAAGGCCAAGAGCCGCAGCTGGGGCCTCGTTTGCAGGCAATTTGTCATGCTGTTTCCTACTTCCAGCTGCCTCCTGTCATGCTGAAGATGCAAGGCTTTCCCAAGCCACCCAGCACTACAGTCAGAATCTTTTCCCTTCTAGCATGACAAAGCTGATTTGTGACTACAAATCTGCAACACAGATTTCCGTTTTGATATGGGGAGGGGGGATTTTTCTTCTTGATACACATCGTCGCCCCACTTGTTAACGCTTTTCCACGAGTTTTTGACCTCCCACCCAATCCGCTCGTGGCAGTGGCCGTTTACAACGGCGACGACGCAACTGTCGCGCACCAAATCGTGGATCACGTCCGCCGTCATTCCACTCTCGGCGCCGTGGTTCTTCCCGTTTTTAAAAATGTGCACGAATAGCACGGCGTACCGCGACCCCTTGTGCCCCCTCGCGGCCCAGGTCTCGTCGTCGCACGTCTTCAGCAGCTGGTCCCGCAGCCAGTCCACGCTCGGCCGCAAGTGTCCCAACGTGCGGCAGTGCCCCGTGTTTTCCTTGTGATACAAGGCGTGGCCGTATCCTGTGCAAAAGTACTATCGCACTCGTTTAGTGATTGCATTTATGCATTACAAATCTCTTTCGCAAGACAAATTAGCATTGCAAATCTAATTTGTAATGCTGGGCTAAAACTTGTAATGCAAATTAAACTAGTAGGATGCTTTTGCATTGCATAGGCCGCGCACCCCGTCACACGCCTCCATGCCGTACGTGGAAAGCTGTCCCGCTATCGTGAGGAAAAATCCCCCCACCCCATACCAAAAAGGGATACTTGTGATGCTGATTTGTAGCCACAAATCGTCTCTGTGTTGCAAGCAGGCCAATCCAAAGACTCCTTCGCATTGTGCTGGCGGTTTCTGATGCTATGGGGCCTACAGAGTACACATTTGCCATGCTACGCGCCTACGTCAAAGCCCTTCTACTTAGGCTTGGTATGGGCCTGCAGTTCCCTACTGCAAGACAGACCTGATTTGTGTACGCAAATCCAGCATCAGCAACTTCGTCTTGATATGGGGAGGGGGGATTTTTCCTTTTGATACCCGCGCATTCTTTCCCGCCGGGCGCGCACCCCGCGGAGGGCGCCTTGCCGGCATTGCAGTTTTCTTGGTTACACCCCTCGGTCGAAAAACATTTCCCGTCGGCGTTCACGTACCCCCGCTGCGCACAGGTGCCCTCGTAGGCCGGGTGCATGTGCAGGGCGAACATCCGAAACCGCCCGTGGTCCTGCGGGGGGGTCCAGGCGTAGGACCCCGACTCGCGGTGAAACGCGTCAATAACGGAATTGTGCGCCCACTGCGGGTGTGTATCCAAAACCGCGTTCGCGGCGCGCTTGGTCACCGGGAAGCGCACAGACTGCGCGCATCAAAGTGAAAAAAGCCCCCACAACATACGCAAAAGGCGATTTGTGTTGCTGGATTTGTGTACACAAATGAGCTTTGTATTGCAGCGAGAGTTTGTCGGCATATTCTAAGCCCATTTAGATACGCATCCGGCTAGCAGCTGCGCATGAGAAACAAGGCTGAGATAGGCGAAAACGCATGACAGGCTGGCTGCACAATGCGCCACATGGGTGCCGTTTGCCTTGTACGCAAGACAGACCTGATTTGTGGTCGCAAATCAGCATCACAAATTTCCTTTTCGATATGAGGAGGGGGGATTTTTTCCTCGCAATAGCGCGAGGGGGTGATGCGCCTCGTCTATGGATGTGTCAGAGTTGAAATCGACAAAGTTGAAATAATTTCCCATGCATAAATTGCAAGGCATGAACTGCCTCTCTTGCAGGGACGGCAAGTGATGCCGACTGTCAGCCTGTTTGGGGTCTGCGATAGAGCTACTAAAGTAGCACTACAGAAGACGCCTTCTGGGGCCCCTAAACAGCATGACAAACTGGATTTGGACGGTGCCAAAATTTGTCATGCGCCGCTTAGAAATTGGGCTTCCACCTGGTATCGATTTTATGCATTACAAATTATTTCAACTTTGTCGATTTCAACTCTGACACATCCATATCGTCGGATATTGGTGTAAAGTCCGCGGTCGTGAGCATTACCCGAATGTACTGTAGTTGTGCCATGGCCCGACCCACCCCGCTATCAGATGTAAAAGTGTCTGGGTCTGGAAGAATGCATGTTTGTCATGCTTGTCTGGGATGATTCTTAAATCTGTCATGCACGTTACCCAAGAGCCCAATTGTTCTGTCATGCAGAAACGCAGTTTGTCATGCAGAATAGGCAACACCTAGAAGCTCAGAAAGTTGTCATGCTGAGCCAGCACTTGTGGCGTCCTCCTGATACGCCACTCAGCATCACAAGTTCCCAGACCCAGACATTTTTGCATTTGATACCCGCACCAGCGGTGGGCGTCTCTGTGCGGGAACAGGTAGGGGTAGCGGTTCTGGTAGTCGTGGTTGCCCAGCATGGGCAGCACGTACCAATCCTCCTTCGGATCGTCAAATTGATGCAGAAACTTTTCGAAATACTCTTCCAACTGGCTCATAATGCCCAGATGCGTCAAGTCTCCCACGACAATGACGTCCTGACGAGGATGTGCAACCATTGAAGCCGAGGACCCAGCAGGACTTGCCCCCGAGGATTCAGGGAGCTGAACAATTGTGGTAGTAGTTGTTGTAGTCCCAGCAGATGACTGGTCTTGTGCCTCCACTAGCCTCATCGCGTCCGCGTGCCACGTGCAACTCCCCCGGTCCGCCTTGCAGGCCTTCACGCCCGCGTCGAGGGCGGCGGGTATGGTTGTGGTATCATGGGGAAACGACTGTTTCTCCCCGTTTTCGGTCCTCTTTCGCGTTGCGGACTCGGATTCGGGGGGGTCCAGCTCGAACCATTTGTCAAAGTGGCTTGTGTAACCCAGTATGCATTGCAAATATCCCTGGATGTCTGGAAGGTGGCAACTTGTGATCCTGTCTGTGGATTCTAAAAAAATTTGTCCTGCATGAGGAGGAAGACGAGTCCAGCTTTTGCTACGCGGAGAGGGCATTATTTCTCATGCGGGTTAGGCATCAAGAAGGACTCAGAAAATCTGTGATGCTAGAGCATAATACATCAAACAGACATCATGGATTATGATGCAAAATGTGCATGACAAACTTGGGCTCTTCCAGACCCAGACATATTTGCACTGGATACCCAGCTGGGGATCCCCGATGACGAAGAGATCGTAGGAGGAAGTGGTCCTCAACATCGATATCATATGTAAAAACGTCCCCATCCCAGAGTTGTCAATGCAAATGCGCAATGACAGGAACATTTGTAATGCGCATCTCCATGAGACGCATTTCCAGTCGTGTTTTGGCATTTGTAATGCTGTAAACAGGATGAGAAAGTGGCTTTCTCATGCGGCCTTCCTTTCTAGCCAGCACTACACTGCAGATCGAAACTTGTCATGCAGAACTCCCAAAACTTGGGGACTTGCGTTGCAGACTTTCCATCTTGACTATGGTGTGGGGACGTTTTTACATAGGATAATCGAGTGCTGGCCATTATTATACTCGAGGTCCGTGTAGTCGTAGGACGTAATCTCATCATCTCCGGAAAAATTATCCCCCATCGCCTCCCTCACATCGTCACTGTAGCCTATTTCCTTCTCCGAAGTGGTGCACTCCGAGGCGATGCCCATTTCATCACGAAAGTACCCGTCCCCTGTGCAGTATCGGACAAACGTGAACGCCCTGTCCAGCACCGCCTGGTCCCTACTCCAATCGCCGTCTTGCTCGCCAATGCACCAGCACTCGGTGTGTGCCAGCCCAGCAATCCACCGACCAGTATCCCACAGAAAAAGACCGACAGGTCATATTTGTAATGCAAAAATAAATACACAGGAAAATCTGTCATGGGCGAGGCCATAACATCCTGTTTAGGGCATGCAATACAGATTTTTTTGTCTATTTATTTTTGCATTACAAATATGACCTGTCGGTCTTTTTCTGGGGGATAACCAGCTTCGTTTGCACACACCGGCGCGCCGCTAGAAGAAGTTGCAGTACTTCTTCTTTTACCCTGCGTGCTGGTGGCGGCCGTGGCGGTGGCCGCAGCTACTGTCTGCTGCAACAAAGCTGCTTTTGCCTCCTGGTCGCGGTGGACGTCGAGAGGATCGCTTTGCTGGTCGGTTAAAGTTGCAGCCACCTCAGCCAGTTCCTGCTCCGATGTTGGTGTTGCACTGGCCCTCGTTCTTTCCCACTTTTCCTTCGTCCGCCCTGGCATCAAGGAGGCACTGGACGTGGAGGCCGAAGAACCTCGCCCTGCGAGGAAAGTAGAAGATGTAGAACCTGCAAAAATTTTTGCGCCACCACCTCTACCAGCCTTAGAAGTTGTGCTGGTTTTCATTTTATTGTTGCTCTGGTCGGCCTCGCCGCTGCGAATCATGTTGTTCACCGCCTGTTTCACTTTCGTATTCATCGTCTTGGTAGAAGTAGTAGTTCTCCATTTTTTCTCAAGCAAAACCTTTCCAAACGCAGCTCCTGTAGTTCCCGAAGAGGTCAATTTTGCAGACCTTTTTGCACCAGCAGCTCCACCTTGTACTACGTGGCTCGACGCACGAAGGAGCTTCACGGTCTTTCTCGAAGATGACAAGGGTGAAAACCGAAAGGCGTCCGCTGGCAAGAAAATGTGAAGCTGGTAGTGTTGTTGTTTTGTTTGGTGGGGAAGAAGACCTCCATGCCGGTCCTGTTGTAGTACCCACTCCGGAAGAAGACCGAAGGTGTAGTTGTTGCCTTCATCCAGCGCATTAAGAACCACATCAGCCACAAAGAGAATAGATAAAACCAATGCTTTCAGTAGCAGCTTGTGCTTGTTGTTGAGTACTAGTGACATTAATTTCCGGGGGAAGTAGTTCATCTTGTGGGGAGTTCCAAAGCCAAACCGGAAGCAGGAGCACGGTGTTGAAGTTGTAAAACTGATTCTCATCTTACCAGAACGGCTGCAGCGCGAAGATGAATTAAGAACTAGGAAAGCACTAAAAACCTAAAACTACGTCAGTATGGCTATAAATATTTATCTCAATAGCATCCAGATTGTGTGAAGGGAAACAAAATCTAACTTGTTTGATGTGCGTTTCGGTTTTTTAAGCCTTAGTGACATACATATACTAGGTTGTAAGCATATTATTCGAGGCGGGCCCTGGTGAAGTTGTCGTAGAAGATGTGTAACTACCTCCCTGCTGATGTTTCTTTCCAAAACGACGACGGACACAAGCACAACTAGAGCTGAACTGCGAAAGAACGCTATTACTTAAGATAGCATTTTTAGAAACAGACGACGTGTGTGGGACGAAGTTTCACTTACGAGTTTGTTCAGAACGATAAAGACATGAGTTCGACGCGTTGCACGATTTTTTATTTGACGAGGAGCGAGCTGTGTACCACGATATGGAGCTGTGTACCACGATATGGAGCTGTGTAGTTTGTTAGTGTACGATCTGGGTCTGGAACAGCGCCGGTTTGTCATGTTTGTCTCGCAGGAGTCTTACCTCTGTGAGGATGAATGAGCAGGAAATAAAGAGCCTGTACTTAGTTGCCTGTTCTTTCTTTTTCAGGTAGTAGACACGCGGTAACTGCTTGATCCAAACTTGGCAGTCCACTTGTTGTGAGAACCTTCCAGAGGCGGCGCAGCACCTCCCCGCGGGGTCACTGATCAACGCGAGGTAGTTGTGTGCCGATTTGTTGTTGACCAGTTTAAAACACACTTTCATCTGCCATCCAGTGACCCACACGAGAAACTACTGCGCTCCATTTGCAAATGTAAAACGTCAAGTGCCGCCGTCAATACAGAGAGCGGACAGCTGCACTGGTACAATCTTGCAGGCTTCTTGCGTGGTGCCCCCTTAGTCTATCTCGCGGAATAATATTGATCCAAAAAGAGGAAAAAAAAGCAGTATAGAACCGGATACAGAAACAACCACTATCGATGATCGAATGTTCGTCCTGCAATAGCATAAGTGGCTGAAAACATCAGAAACTACTGACATCAAAACCTTTAGGAGCTTAAGCCGAACAAAATCTCATACCTGGGAGTTCTTGTTCTTTCAAAAAGAGAAAAACTTACTTCGCGTCAAAAATACAATACAGCAGCAGATTTGCAAGCTGCTGTAATTTTTAGAATCGGATAAGTAGAAAATCACACGAAATACATGCATGCGGTGGTAGGTACACTCTTACTCATGGTGGTCCTGCTGCCCGTCAGTTGCATCCGGAGCGAATTTTTATCGTACGGAAATTCATTTCTTGCCCCCAACTGGAAGTAGAACCTGGTCGACCCACGTCACTTGGCTTAGTGTTGGTGGAAAGTTGTATTTGTAAGTAGTTCATGCATATTGGATACTTCCACACACTGATTTCGATTTCTTTACAAACCGCCCGTAGTTCAAGTGCTTCTCACGAACTCGCGGTTCCTTTTGAAGCAATGCGACTACATGCATCAGAAGTTAGTAGTATTACGAAGAGGCCGCGCAGGACGTATTAGTATAAACCAGATTCCTCTTCCATCTGGGGCGATTATTCCGAATTTCAATTTGCATAATTTCTCGTAGTTTTCCAGGAAATTCTCCACCCATTTGCCGAAATCTGAGTTTGGAATTCATTTTTTGTCATGCTGAAATCATAATGCAGAATTTTTTGTCATGCGAAAACAGCCAACTGGAACACGACGGAAAAGAAAAAGCAAAAGCTATAGAAGTCAGTACCATCCCGCGTGATCTTGTTGTTCAGGGCAACCACGTCTCCATTCTTGTAGGCGGTAATCAGGTCCATATCTTCAATCAGGTCAAACTATGAATTGCAAAAGTATCGCACTCGACTCGTATAAATGCATTACAAATTTCCTCAGCATGAGAAATAAAATTTGTAATGCTAATTTGCCCTAAGAACAGGATTTGTAATGCATGATTTCAATACGAGTACGATACTTTTGCACAGGATACAAACGTAATGCCCTTGGTCGCCAGGCCGTTCTTCGAAAACATGCGGGCAAGCTGTTTGGATAGATGCATTACAAATTTTCCCAGCATGAGAAATACAATCTGTAATGCGGATTTACCTTAAGAAAAATATTTGTAATGCAAGATACAATTAAGTACCTGACTCGCAGCTCGCTTCTCCAAGTACGCCTTTTCCAGTTCGGAGTACACAATGAAGCCGTCGCCGTTGTGTATGACAGTGCACAACCCCCCTCCGCCTCATTTGTCATGCAAGAATCGAAATCAAGTTGCTGCCTTGCGGCACTGTTTGCATGACAAATTGTGGAATATTAGCCCAAACAGTACTACAGTTCCAACGCAGGAACTTGTCATGCACAGGCTCCATGGCTGCTGGTGTTTGTATTGCTATTCATGCCATGTCCAAATGTATGAGGGGGCGGAGGGGGAGTTCTTGTGCACGGTCATATTGTCGTCAAAAAACTCAAAGGCTTCGTCCGCAAATTTCTGCACGCCCGCCGCATTCGCCCCGCTAGAAAAGCACCGTGCGATCTGGGCGTTCTGCAGGAAAAACGGCTTTTGGGTCTGCGCGATAGCAGACAGGTTCGAAGCGGCGGGCGCGGTGGTGTGGGTCACCAATTTTCGGGACGCAGTTGCTGCCGCCCCCCGGTTGAGGAGGAGTCTCGTCGCGCCGAGCATGGACATACTTTCAAAACTTCCTGTCGTGAAAAAAAAAACGCTATTTGGTTACACAGGTAAAGAAGTCGGGGCGGTGCTGTGTATACTTAAGTTAGTTCAGATGAAACTTCTTCGATCGATCCAGTGTACAACTAGCTGGGGCTTAATTATAAAACGGCTTGATGTTCTATCAGAACTGTCGTCCAGCCAGGTTGTCGCTTCTGTTCTAAGTACCTCGGGGGAAAAGGGGAGTGCTGGAGGTCCTCCTGTTTTATTGTTTGGGAGCGGTTAAGGATGTGTGAAATAAAAGCGAGGTGGCCCTGTGGCTGTGCCATCTTCTCTCTACAAAGTGAAATTTACTACTATACCACGACAAAAATAAAGAACACCGATAGAGCGCTAGGCTTTCTGCACTCATAGTTCTCGTGCGACGTGAGGAAAATGAATTTGATACGACAAAAGCAAAACGTAAACGAAGGACCGAGTCTTCTACTTCACATAATCACGAAAAAAAACGACCGAGGATTCCATTTCCCACGCTCTTCAGAATGATGATGTAGGACTGCTCAAAGTCAATAAACCGATCAAGAACTAGTTCTTCGCTAGTACAAATAAACCGACGGCACAACTTCCGACTCGGCGGATAGTCTTTGTAGTTATGACGAAAAGGCCACTTGATAGATAATTTAGGGCTGCAAGAAAACACAAGTATACTCGACAAATGCATTATACGGCTGCAGGCGATAACTTTTCCACCAGCCTCATCGATTTAATGATTTTTTATTTTTGGCTCTAGATTTCTTGAAAAATAGAGCAGGATGCATCCATGTGAAGACATTCGTATGTCGTCTTTTTTCGCGCACGAGGTCCGTTCGTCCTCGCGCGCTGCTTTTTTGATTTTGCACAACAAAAACAGCGCACCTCAAATTATCCTATCTCCACTTAGCGTCGCTTGTAAATGCAGGCTTTCGGTGCGGTCCAACCAGCATTTTTGTCCCCACTGCCTTTCCCGACGGCGCGCTTCCCCTTGTTTCCCTGGTCGGAGCTCTTGCCGCCTTTACTTTTGTTCTTCCCACCCTTTCCTTTACCTTTCCCCTTCTTGCCTCCGCCGCCCTGTGGTTTGTTTTGCCCTTTAATATGATTCTTGCCTTTGCCTTTGCTGTTACCCTTCGTCTTCCAGGGAACATCAGTAGATCCAGATTCAGCACAAGCTCCGTCCTTTTGCTTTTCCCCAGTTGTACTACTAGTAGCTGCCGTTTCCTTACTCCCTGCAAGAAACAGTCCCCACCGGTAGAAGCCCTTGATAAAAAAGTGCGTGTTTGAGTTCTCCTCAAACAACCGGCTCTGTTCCCGCTGTTTCATGCGCCAGCAGTTTCCGTTCTTTTCCACATCCGCGACAAATTTCTCCACGCCGGACTCCTGAAACCGCGACTGCACCTCCGCGATGAGCAACAGACCGGTCTTTATGCAGTGCAAAAGCATCGTATTAGTATAAATTGCATTACAAATTTCCTCAGCATGAGAAATGAAATTTGTAATGCGGATTTAACTTGAGAAATGAATTTGTAATGCATTAATGCAATTACTACGAGTACGATACTTTTGCACAGGATAGTCTTCGGCTTCAACAACCGACTCGCTTCCTTGATCGCGTTTAGACAGTCCGTGCCCATCAGCGCGAGGTATCAACTGTAAACATGTCATCTGGGTTTGGAAACTTGTAATGCTGCGTTCGGAATAGTGAATGCCCTGTGATGCACAGCCAAGCATGAGAAATATTGTCGCGGCTTTCTTAGTATTGCGCTTTTCGCATGACAAATTGCGTTCTATTGCATGGCAGGCCAAAGGGTCTCTTCTTGGCCACGCATCACAAACTTTTCGGTTATGCCAGACAAGCATGACAAACCTTAGTGCAACATCCTTCCAGACCCAGATCGATGTTTGCATTTGATACGAGGCACAAAATCACAACGTCCTGGGTACCGGTGGCGAGGGGCACGTGCTGGTTGATATTTGCGGCCTGGATCTTGATAGTGGTGGAATTGGTTTTGAGATTTTTACCATCACACGACGATGATCTCTCGATCTCCCTGCTGACCAAATCAAAGTTGTGAACCTTGATCTGTTTCTTCGTGACGACCTGGCTTTTTCTGGTGGAGCCCTTCTGACCCGAAACCTGATCTACTTGTTCTGAACCACCACCGGTTGTACCACCAGTACTCTGGATCGACACAAACCGGCCTTCCAACTGTCTGGCGATTTTCGCTTCGCCGCATCCCAAATCGGTAATGTTGAAGAAGGATGAAGTAGTACTACTAGAAGGTAATGATGTCCCCTCCTGCTTATTTTTGCTAGTAGTGGTCTGACCCGCGGCCTCGTCGTCTGAGCCGCTATCGGCTGCTGACTTGGTTCCCTCCTTGTTCTTTTCTTTCTTGGAAAGCACTGCATCTTCGTCTGAACTAAGACCCTCTTCCTCCTCCTCCTCTGACATTTCATCGTCCAAATCTACATCCGAATCCCCGCCCAGGATTTCCGCGTCAGACTGAGAGAGTGCAGAATCTTCCTCTTCTAGCTCCTCTTCCTCTTCTGATTCAATCGACATGTCGTCTCGGTCGTCGTAGGAAACTTGCTTCTTGCCCTGCACCCGTGCATGACGACCCTCATCGCTGTCATCATGCGCCACAACTCCACTAGTCCTCATAGTACCGTTTGAAGCAGTCGAGATCGAGAATTTCTTTTCCAAAAACTCAATCAACACGTCGACCGGGTTCGAGGGCCATTTCCGCACCTGCTCCGCAAACCCTGCGTGGTATTTTTCGAACAAGTGGGGCTGCGATTTCCACCACCGCAACGCGTTTTGCCCGGTGGAAGTGTAAAGCTGCTCGTTCAACTCCCGGAACCTGGCGGCCTGCAGTTTGGCGGAGAGTTGAGGCTGTGGCGCGGCTGGAGTTGATTCGCCGACGGAGGCATCTTCGTCTTGCTTTGAAATTTTATTTTTTCCTTTATTTTTGTTCTTCTTCGTCTTCCCCGCGGTCTCTCCTCCCGCCGAAGGTTGTTGATCACGCTGCTGTGTGCCGTTTTTATCACGACCTTCTGCACCGCCGCCTGCAGTGGAGGCTCCTGGGCCTCCCAAAGTAGTAGATATCGCTGGTTGGTCCGCGGCACCACTACCGGCTACGACCTCCGTCGGCTGCGCACCTCCATTCTGCCTCGCTTTCAAGGATGCGAGTAAGCTGGACACCGCAGAAACCTTGGGTTCTTTCGGTTGGTCGACGATAACACTCGGTGCAACGCTCCTACTGGCAGTCGTGTTCGTAACTGGTGCTTTCGTCTTTTGCTTTTTCAAAGGCGGTTCGGGTGGTTTCTCTGTTGCGTTTTTCATCTTCGCTTGTTCCGCAATATTTTCATTATGCTGGGTTCTCGCTGTTTGGTTCCCATCTTTTTTGTCTTTGTCCTCACCGGTCGTGGTCGCGTTCTTCCCGGCTTTGCGCTTCTTGGACTTCTTCATGGACGAGGGGAGCTTGGATGTTGACGCTGCCTCGGAAACAACAACTGAGGGCACCGTAACTGTTGCCGTTATCTTCACATCCTGCTTTTTACTCGGCGCTCGACCCACCGCTGCAACAGCAACGGTACTGTTGGTTTCAGTTGTACTGGAAACAGTACCCTGTCTCTTCTTCTTCTTCATCGCCTTCTTTTTTGTGCCTGGATTGTTGTCACCCGCACCAGGATCCTCCCCACCCCCAGGGAAACTGAACGCCTGGCGTGCTTGGTCTAAAGACGGAAGCTCTGCGAACAGAGTTCGCAACTCCGCTTGGAGGTCGGTCTCGCTCGTCTTGATGGGCATGGTCTAAAATTTGCGGGCCGAGAAGGAACAGAAGTAATATCAACGAACTAAAAACGCAGAAATGCTATATACCCACTTCTAGATGTCACGGACAACGTGCGTCCTAAACAAACAACCTGCGGTAAACCTACTCTATGCCCTCGCTGATCATGTAGTTGTCAACCGTCGAATTCATGCTTCTTTTGTCGCTGTGTCAAAAAAAATTTTCTTGCAAAGATGAACCCAGGGACCTTGTTTCCAACTGCAGCTACGTAGTAAAATTTTCTGATCCGGGAGTGAATCGCTTTATCTGCCCTTGCGCTTTTGCTTCGCTTTTTCGATCATAAACCATTCTGTTCTGTAGAGCTGCTGGACCCACTGCTGGATCCATGTTGAATGCGAGACTGCATAATTCATAAGGTTACAACTGATGGATCATTGTGTGATGTGAGATATCAACCACTTTGCTCCCGGCCTTGTAAGGTCGCTGCGGCAAATGATAGCAACTTTTTCATTCACGTCGCGGATCGTCCTGTATCCTTCAGAATTCCACTGTGGATCCGAGCGTTATTTCGCGTTGGATTCCACTTCGATAGCATTTTCAGAACCACACGAAAGAGCATTTCTGTGACCACTGTAGACATTTACTACGACCGACATCCTCCACATTCAGCAGTACATCACGGTGTAAAAGTACTTCAGGTAATTTCTAACTTACGTGCCCACTGTCGCTTGAGATCACCACTACAGAGCATCAAACATGACTGTTTCTCCCACCTGCAGGGCGTCCTCACGAGGACCCTGTCTGATTTGTAAACGATACTTATTCATCATCCTACCGTCTCTCGTTGAGTTGTTGCCGTTCATTTTATTTTTTCATCCTCTTCAAGACCATTGCTCTGTGGCGCTGCATGGTGATTGTTCCGCCAATAATGGGTCCTCCAACAAGAGTTGTATTGTTGTGCAAAAATTCTCAGAGCATGAAGTTTCGCTATATAATCCTCTTCTCGACAGATCAAAAATTATCTAGACTTGATGTGCTGCTTTAGAAACATTTCCACAGCAGAGCTCCGGTATTTTCTATTCGACAAAATATCTATTCAAGTGTGTGTGATTGTGTTCTAGTTTTCGATAAAATACAGTGTTTTCGACGATTAAAAAGTTATGTTCTAGTGTTCGATAAAATACAGTGTGCTAAAATACAAAATACAAGTGTGCTTGTGCTAAAATACAAAATACAAGGGAGAAAAACCGTGGTAAATCGCTCTGCTGTGGTTTTTATAGCGTTGTCAACAAACTAGAAAGTGCCACCGTCTAGGAAACTCAAGTGTGATTGTATCAGAAGGGGATTGTCGTGTGAAACTTAACAATAAATTCAGAAGCCACTACTTAAATATAAATTCTTCAATTTTACAAAAAAAACTCAACGGAGCACTGCACTAGACCACTTTCCAATCCAAGAAAGCTTTCCAGCTTTAGCGGAACCGCTTGAAGAGCTTCTTGGCCGCCTTCTTGGCCTTCCGGGCCGCCTTCTTCGCCTCTTATCAAGACGGAAAATCCCCCCTCCCAAGGTCGAAAACGAAACTTGTCGTGCTGTATTTGAGTACACAAATCGACTTGCAATGCTACAAGCCCAAGAGCCGCAGCTGCGGCCGAGTTTGCAGGTAGTTTGTCATGCTGCTTTCCACTTCCAGCTGCCTCCTGTCATGATGAAGGCGCAAAGGTTTAAGTATTCCCACGCCACCCAGCGCTACAGTGTCAACACCTTTCCGCCCTAGCATTACAAAGCTTCCTTGTGGCCACAAATCAGCATCACAAATTTCCTTTTCGATATGGGCAGGAGGGATTTTTCTTCTTGATACCTCGCGCTTCGCCTTCTTGGCGGCCTTTTTCGCGGCTTTCGCGGCCTTTTTCGCCGCCTTCTTGGCCTTCCGGGCGGCCTTCTTCGCTGCCTTGGCGGCGCGGGATTCCTTGATCTTGTTGCCAATCGCCCCTGCCTATGGATTGCAAAAGTGTCTGGGTCTGGAAACTTGTGATGCTAAAATGTGCATGATGAAAACACTGCCGTAATGACAGTCCGGCATGACAACTTCCTCCAAAAACGCTTCGTCATAGGCAATCCGCATGAGAAGCTGCGCTTTGGCATGAGAAAAGAGGCTGCGGCTTTTGTTCATTACGCAACTACACAGACTTTATTCTAGGAATGTGGAGCTAGCATTACAAGTGCCAACCTTCCAGACCCAGGAGACATTTTTGCAGTGCATACTGCCGCGCCCTTCAGCTTGTTGCCGACGGCGGTGGCACCGGCCTTCACCTGCTCGCGGAAGGTCATTTTCGTGGCGGGCGACTCATCCGAACCAGTGTCCTCATCCGAACCAGTGTCATCCGCGGCGTCCATCGAGGTCGGCAACGGCGTCGTGGTCGTGGTGGTCATCATGCCGTCGGGATCAACTGCAAATATATGTCTGGGTCTGGAAGAGCCCAAGTTTGTCATGCACATGTTGCATCATCCATGACATCTGTGATGTATACTCTAGCATCACAGATTTATTCCTGCGGCCTTCTTGATGCCTTTATTCTGCATGACAAATTCCCTCTCCGCATAGCAAAAACTGGACTCGTCTTCCTGGTCATGCAAGACAAATTCTTAAACATAAAATCAAAAGGCAGCGTCACAAGTTGCATCCACTTCCAGACACAGACATATTTGCAATGGATACTCGGCCTTGGCGGAAGCCGCCTTCTCCTCCTCACTCATTTCGGCGCACTCGGTCTTCTTGTCCTTACCGAAGGTGATCTTCGCATCATCCCCGCAGCAGAACTTTCCGGTCGGGCACAGCTGGTCTGGGGGCACCATGCCCTGGCAGCACTGCTGAAACTTGTTGGGGTGGTCCTCGCAGATGGGGTTGCCGCTGGCGCAGGCGGCGTCGACGACCTGCGGGGTCGCCTCCGGGTTGCCGGCCAGGAAGAGGATCTGATACGAAAACGAAAATGTTGATTTTTGTCATGCGGAATTAACATTTCAGAAACACACTGTCATGCTGGACATCAATCACTCCACTAGTCCGTGTTTAAAAACATAAAAACAATAAAAATCTAAATTTCTCATGCGGTTTTAACACTACAATAAACCACACCTACAGAAGCACTACTTATACCCTTGAGCACTCCTCGGAACCATCGGGCAGTCCGCCGGCCTCGCCCTCCATTGCGTACGTCCAGTTCTCGTCCTTGGTGTCCTCAATGGTGGTGGTGCCGAGCTTTCCATCCTCCACTTTCTCGACCGTCTTGGTACCGAAGTGCCCCATCACATCGTAGGCGAAACAGGGTTATGCATTAGTAGAAGAGCATCGTGTGCTTGGTGAGAATTTTTGCATGACAGATTTCATCTTTAGAACTGAAAGTGAAGTAATCGAACTTTTGTCATGCGGAGTACGATACTTATGACAAATCAGATCTGTCATGCAATTTTCCCAAAAACGACTACGACACTTCTTACAAGCATAGCTTTCTTTGGGGGATGATGTCGCAGGACTTGGAGTCGATCATGAGCTTGACACACGCGGCGCAGGCTTGCTCCTTCTTGCTGTATTTTTCGGATTTTTTGATTCAACTTGTCATGCATAAACTACACGATTGAACAAATCTGTCATGCTTTTCTCGCATCGCTGTCGTTTTAACAAAGAAACAAAAAATATCAAAAGAAAAAAGTTCGTCACGATCACTCATGCGCATTCTTGCAATACAAAATTGTGTGTCATGCGTAAAAATGCATCACAGCCAAACTTCATTAGGGATTTCCCTAGTGTTTCTGCAATACAAGGAAAGTTTGTGATGCTGAGAAAGTTTGTAATGCAAAACCTGCAAGTTAGTGACTGTGACAAACATTTTTCTCTCCATAAAAAAAATTATACCCGTACACCCCCTCGCCTTCCCTTTCGCCCGTAGTTCCATCGTCGGGCAGTGCGGGCTTCAACACCTCGTCCAAATTTGAGTAACTGGCCGACCAGGCGGTCTCGCAGACTGGCAAAGCAGAGGTGGTCGTGGCGGAAGAGAGCAAATATCAACTGCAAAAGTGTCTGGGTCTGAAAACTTGTGATGCAAGTCCGTGAACAATAAGTACGCTGTGATGTGCCGCCAAGCATGACAAGTTTTTTCGTGCTTCTGTACTGCGTATTTCGCATGAGAAACTGCGCTTTTGCATGACAGGCAAGAGGGCCTCTTTGTGGCCACGCAATACAGACTGCAGAGCCATGCCAGACTGGCATTACAAATCTTGCAATCTCGCAGACCCAGACATTTTTGCAGTTGATAGCAAACCCAAGGTTGCGACTGTTGATCGCATTTTAGACGAATTGGAAGTTCGCATCTTTAGAGGATCTACTTCCGGGGTTTACGACGAGGAAGCCTTCCCTAAATTCCGTAGCCTCGCTGGATGGGTAGTGCTGCTGGACACTACGCTATTCGGTCTAGGGTGATGAGAATTTTTTAAACAGAAGGTTTTGCGACAAAAGATGAAGGACGAAGTGGTTTTAGAACATTTTGACACTGGATTTTGGATCTTTTTCTGCCAGAAAGACGGCGGAGACGAATAAAACTTGATCCACATAAATTCCGAACAACGAACGGAAGAAGAAACGGAAACGCTGACAATGAAAACCGGAAAGTTTGTCATCGTCAAATCTAAAAGATGAAATATCCAAAGGACACGCGAAATTTTTGCTGCTCTCCGTTGATAGAGAACTGCTGAACACAATTGGTAGCCGCTTGTCAACACCACCTAAAAAGTAGTGGCACTAATAATTTCGCTTTTTAATCTTGTTGCACCAAGTCGTATTATTTCCTCTGCAAAAATAACGGTTCTTTAAACTGCTCCAATAAAAGCCAATTTATCATCCTTCTCTGCGCAGCCTGTTGGTGATAAATAGTGTTTATAAATCCTTCCAGTGTGGTTGTTGGTGTTTGTGATTGTTAATAGAAAAAATCTAGTGTCGTGAAGACCGTTTTAGTCGTGATGATCGTGATGTTGTTCACTGTCAGTATAGTACCCTTGCACCAGAAACACGGCCCAAGCATACTTAGTACATCAGCAGGCCCTCTCTCGCAGCGTTCGGTTCTTTCGCAAGAGAAAGTACACTCCTTTGTAGTTTTCGAAAGCAGTGGTCGTTCTTTCCTGTACAACTTCCGGGGGTTTGAAACATCATCCACTTAGTACTTCGAAGGCGCGTTCCACCGTACCAGAAGAGCAGTCGGCGAAGAAATGGAGTGGCGGAAAATTATCACGAACAGCCGAACTGTTTGAGTTCTGATGTGTCCTCGTGGTTATTCTTTTGTACTGGATGATTCTGCTGCCGGTTTTTCTCCTGCTTCACGCGAGCAGCTACTGCTGCGGCACACCAGTGTTGTACTATCTCCATTTTCTCCGTCTACTCTGCGCCAGTTGTTGAAAAAAGAAGATCAAACTGCGTGGTCGTGTTTTTAGCGTGTTGAGGTGGAACAAGTACTATTTAGTCACTGCTGTAGTTCCTCTTAGCGCCGCGTGGAGAGGAGCAAGACCCGCAGACACAGGTACTTCTCCGCTTATTTTCGATGCTCCAATAGTATTAAAGAAGAGTCTGTTGTTCATCCCCCGGTCGTGAAGGTAGAGCTGCTTTACTCTGTTTCATCTACCGCGTTCTTCTGCAACTCCGGTAAAAATACGACGAGTTCATCTTTACAGATCATCGTCCTCATCATCGTCAATCGGCACTGCCGCGGCCGCCGCCGCTTCCTGCTCAATCCGTGCGATGTCCGCGGCGTCAATCTGCACGACGGGCGGCTTCGCGAACTCCTCCACAAAGACCAAATCCTTGTTGTTACAGAGTCGTCGCGCGAGCCACAGGAAGGGCTTCTCAAAGTTGAAGTTGGAGCGGGCGGAGAGATCGTAGTACCTGTTATAGATAGGTTTTTAGGTATCACAAAGCTTTTCGTCATCTCCACTTGTCATGCAGAGTGCAACTTTGTAATGCGTGGTTTGCAATATCCTTCACATTAGTCATGCATATTTGGACACCAAAAACAAATCAATTTATACTGCAGATTCCTCTTTCTGTGGAATTGGATGTTTCGTGCCTTCACCTGCCGGTCCTTGACATCCACCTTATTCCCTACCAACACGATCGGGATCTGCTCGCACACTCGCACGATGTCCTTGTACCTGTGATAGAATGTGGTGGTTTCCATGCTTTTTACTTTTTCTGCATCACAAAAATCTTTTATCCCACCTTTTCCGCATCACAAGTTTTCCGTTTCTGATGAATCTGAAAATTGAATAATTTCAATTTGTCATGCTACAGTAACACAAAGACACTATTTTTCTCATCCTGAAACGCGCATGAAGAGAAATTTGTATACCATTCCGGGACGTTTTTGTAGGTGATACGGGAGGTGACGTCGAACATGATGATTGCGCATTCCCCCTGGATGTAGTACCTTTAGATGAAATTTGTATTGCTGATAAATTGTTTTGCTAAAAGAAACAAAAGGTTTGTCATGCTGCTTTCGACGCTATGCGGTATCAAGTTCCAGATGGACGACACGATCTGTCATGCGTCCTCTCCAATGAACCGCAAGCAGATATGCTTCTCTTCTGCCTTTGATCCCTTTCCCGCATGACAAACAAGCCGCGTAAAGAATAAAGTATACCCGTCCCTCAATCCGCCCATCTTTTCCTGTCCTGCGGTGTCCCACACATTGAAGCAAATCACACCGCAATTTGTCGTGAACTTTAGGGGGTGCACCTCCACACCGAGCGTTGGAATATACTTCTTCTCGAATTCACCTGTGATAAGTAGTAGAGTGTGTTGCATGTTGACAAACTTGTGTTGCGATGGAAGGTTGACAATACTAAGTACCCACTTTGTCTTCATGCACGACATCGCATGACAAATATCAGCAGCATGATGAGATGAAATGGAATTTGTAATGCGGGTTGACCTTAAGAAAAACATTTGTAATGCATGGCTGCAATACCTGTCAAGTGTCTTTTCACCAAAGTCGTCTTTCCTACACCGCCATCCCCTACCAACACCAATTTCCATTCCGCCTCCACCTTTGGTGCCTGCGGTACCTGCTGCTGTGGCTGTCCGAACATTTTGCCTGGTTGGAGCTCTTCAGGAAAGCGAACTTCAGAAACGGTTGTAAGAGATTGAATTTTTATTTTCGATAGGAAAGAAAGTCGCTTTCAACAACAGTATGTTTATTTAAACGTATAGTGTAGTTCAAGCTATCAGGTCGTCGTAGTCTGCAAATTTAGAAACTTAAACCGCAAAATAAAACAATCTTTGGCCGATAGAGCTGCACCAGAAAAGGTTTGCACTAAGAGTGAGTGTCGCTGTCGTAACTAATAAAGTGGTCCTCGTGCGTAAATGAACTTCTGTTGAAACACCGCTGGTTTTCTCTGACGACGTTAAAGTAAAGGGGCCTGTGTGTATAGTTGTTGAAAATTATGGTTCAAGAAATGTGCAAAATTCAATCCAGTTTGGCAATTTCAGTGTGTCCCTTTCTACAGGGTATAATTACAACTTGCAATTTGTCGATACTACACTGCAGCTATGAGTAAACCTACTTGCAATTATTCAAGTCTAGATCGCGATTCAGAGTAAGGTGGACCTCCACACGGCAGGTGCACTACGGGGCTGAAGAAATTTCTCCGCCACTAGACCGGCCGTGCTTTGACTCGAATCACACCTCCTTTGGTCGGAAAAAAAAACCCTTTCGCTATGTTTGATTTTGGCGAAGATTTTTTGCGATAGAATTTGTATTTCTGATCGGGTGAAGAAGTAGATCCGCTTGTGTTGACTCTGGTGCCACTAGAACCGTTTTGATATTTCACTACCTCCTATTCACCAGATCGCGATCTTCTTCTTCTCACACACACGCTTGAGATGAAACGCACTTTGTCTTCGCTTCGACACATTTTCGCACGTTAGAAGATGGATAAGTACTCACCTACTAGTGCACTCGTCAAGAGCATCATTTGTTTCCACCGCCTCGAGGTGGATGATCTCGTTTTAAACCAAATGATTTGCTACCTTGTGGTGCACCACAACAGTAGTTAGAGCTGCTTCTCAGCTAGCTTCTCTCGCCACAAGTTGTGTTCCAACCTTGTCCTCTTTGTTCCTCGGGTAGTCGGAGGCGCAGCAAGGCACCTTGTGATGTCGGCAGCTGCGAGGACACGCCACAGCTACCCCTTGCTGTTTGTGCGGCGCATTTTGGTTTCCATGAACTACCGGGGTCTACTTCTTTTCCGTCTCTTCATCCGCTAAAAGTCAAATTTTCTTAATCTCTTCTCCGCATTGGTGTTTGATGACCTAGTGTGGTCTGTAGTGTCGTCGCATAGTGTTCTTGTGTAACAAAGGTTCGCTCGTAATCCAATATCATATGAGCACATTGTGTGTGGGTCTTCGTAGCGAGTGAAATCGAAAACCTATGACAGCTGGCTTCAACACTGCATATTATCGTTTCTACTTCACGATGACATTTTCAACCAAAGGAATCAGTATTGTGCTATATAAATGCAGTAGTAGAGCCAGACTACACCTACGTGGTCTAGTACTTCATACTAGGTAAAACAAACTCGTTGCATTTTATTTGTCACGATGTTTATTTGATGCACATCACAGTACTTCTATCCGCTATAGTGTAAAAATTTTTGTCGTCTATACGTTTCCGATAAATCCATCAAGGCAAAATCGAGCTGCTGTACTGAAGACTGTTTCATCTTGACAAAAAATGATGTCCGCATTCTTTTTCCCTTTCTTTACGAGAAATCAAAATTTTGAATTTTTTCCATGCCCTCGCCGAAGGTCATGTTGTTGTCGTCTAAATTTCCGAATCCCCCCATGCCGTCTTCCGCTTCCGACTCACTATCCGGGAAATATTTCGTTTTGAACTCCACAAATTTGTCCAGCAGCGGTTCCAGCTGCTTGTTCTTCGAGTTGTGCAACCGGGTGATCAATTCCTCGATCTTCTCCGCATACCCACAGGTCGCCGCGATCTGCTGGTAGTGGTCCGCCAGGGAATTCGTGACCTGTTGCGGTTATCGAGTGCAAACATGTCTGGGTCTGGGAGATTGCGAGATTTGTCGTGCTAGTCTGGCATGACTCAGGAATCTGTATTGCGTGGCAACCAAGAGCTCCTTTTGCCTGTCATGCAATAAACACGCAGTTTCTCATGCGGAATACGCAACTCAGAAGCATGAAAAAACTTGTCATGCTTGGCGGCGCATTACAGTGTGGTTATTATTCAGTGACCTGCATCACAACTTTCCAGACCCAGACATATTTGCATTTGATAGCGGTACGCCCGTGCCGTCTGGCTGCATGGTGGTAACTTGTTGCGTCGAGGACAATACCTTGGCGGAGCTATCGACCAAATTCGACAACAGCGGGGGCTCGAGCTGTTTGTTGTGGAATAAGTGGAGGAAAAACGTCGCCTGGTGGAAAAACATGACCGGGACTTGCTGGTACTTTTCCAAGCCGTACGCGTTGGTTTTCAGCGTGTTCTCCGTGACGAATTGAAAGATGGTCTGCAGTTCTGGCTGGTAGTTCGGATTCCCCTGCTCCTTCGTCGTCATCACCTGGACAATCTGTTCGGACAGGAAGGATACGTCGTTGGTGGCGAAATAGTTGGTGAAGCAGTAGATCAGCTCTTTCACCGTGTCATACTTCATCTTGGACCAGGCTTCGTTCTGCTGAAAATTCTTATGACACTGCACAACTCCCCCTTCCCCTCACTTGTAATATTCCATGAACCGCAATACAAACACCAACACACATGGAGCCTGTGCATGACAAGTTCTTCATGCGCCTCGTGTAAGTCGTACTGTTTGTGCTTCCGAAATTTGTCATGCAAACAGTCCCACAGCCCAGCAATTGGATTCAGGGTTTGGCATGACAAATGAGGGGGAAGGGGAGTTGTGCACTCTCATAATTTTGCCCGAGCTCCGACATTATGTCGAACACGTTCAGGTACTGGTTTTTTTTTTGAATTTGGATTTGGTTCTCCGCAATACAAAAACGCTTTTTCATTCGCTATTCGCATGACAGGTTCTCCCACGACTGCAGTCTGTGAACAAGCTGCGTGTTGACCACGACGCAACTCTGTGATGCGAAACAAAACCATCAGGAACTACAAGTAGAGGATTATCAAGATCCGGAGAAGTACCTCTGCCGGCGGTGCTGGTGGGTCTTCGGTTGGCCACGTGTTCGATGGATTCTCAACTCTCGGTATCAAAAGGAAAAATCTCCCCTCCCCATATCGAAAACGACGTTTCTGATGCTGGATTCGTGTACACAAATCCGGGCTGTCTTGCTGGGGAGGACTTCTGCAGGCCCATGCCAAGTGTGGGGAAGGAATTTCTTGCCTAGGCGTCCAGCACGAAAAACGTCCGCGCTGTAGGTCCAGCAGCATGATAAACCGCCTGCACAGTGCGGCGGTTGTCTGTGGAGTTGCCTGCTTGCAAGACAGACGCGATTTGCGACCACAAATCCGCATCACAAATTTCCGAAAATATTATACCTTTTCAGTACGGGGAGGGGAGATTTTTCTTTGCGATACTCGGGTCCTGTATCGGGTTCAAGCTATGATGGGAAACAACCTGTCCTCCTTCCCATTCATGATAGCTGGCGACTATCATACAAAATGGAGTCAACTTCTACTTACACAGCAGGCTGTGTAGTCATGCAAAATGATGATCATGATGTCGCAGGAATCTTTTGTCTCTGATCGCTTTTCCTCTTGGCGGACCGCGTGTGCATGACCTATTTCGGCGAGGATGAGGACCAATACCAAAGCAGCACGACTATCTAGGGGTTTGCTGAGACGTTCTTGTCATGCAGAAGTTACTTCTCGAATGCACGGGTACTAGTCCTATAATCTGTGTTGCTGCAGAGGGTCGTGCAGCAATATTAAACAAACAAACATCAAAGGACGACATCAACGGACGACAAGTTGTATTTTTTTTTTCCATACAGGTTGGAATTCGGCGACAAATCGTAGGGGAGAATACTTGCCAAAACCTGATCCGGCAAGGCTGCGAGTAGATTGGACACCAGCCAGCAATATGATATGCAAAAGTGTCTGGGTCTGGAAGAATGCAACTTGTCATGCTAAATCTGAAGCATACAAAAATCTGTGTTGCATGATTACCAAAAGTGGTCCAGTTTTGACCAAGTCGGGAGGGAGTTTCTCATGCAGGGTAGTCATGAGAGAGATCGCACAGAATCTGTCATGCTAGGTCCTGCATTCCAGACCTCGTGGGTCATGGAAAAGGTGCATGACAAATCTGACAATCTTCCAGACCCGGACATTTTTACAATCCATAAGCAACCTTCTTTCCTCGCCTGTGCGTGGTCGATGACGCGGAGCATTTTCAAAACCGCTGGGAGGATCCCGGATAACAGGCACACGTCGGTGTACTGTCTCGCTTCGGCGGACACGAGCTCACCTAACGCTTTCAAATATCAAATGCAAATATCCCCGGAGGTCTGGATGAAACTTGTGATGCTAAAACGTGGATGATATTAAAAACAGCTCCGAATGCAACCTAGCATGACAACTTTCCAGAACGCTTTCTCGTACGTATATCCGCATGAGAAACTGCGTGCTTGTGTGTACAAATGAGGCTACGACTTTTGTTGGTTTATGCAATACAGATTTCCTAGCTATGGAAAGCTAGCATTACAAGTTCCAAGCTTCCAGACCCAGACATATTTGCAATGCATATCAACGCGGGGATGCGGATGTCTTTCGTGTAGGAGCCGTCGTTGGGTTCGCCGTTCACATACCGACCCGTCCACACGGGGGTGCCAGAGTCGCGGGAAACCTGGACGATTTTTTCGATCGTGCGATAGTCATTTGTCATGCAGAAATTACCTGATCAGAATGTACTAAAACGGGTACGGGAACTGCTGCTATGCGCATATTTCTTAAAACGTTTCATTTGCAAGAAGCCACCGCATGACACGTGGAACTACAACTATCTATCATGTGGTGTCTCTTATATCTATACCTCTGGCTCCATTTTTGGCTCAATGATGGCGACCAGGCACCGCAAGAGCTGATTTGGTTCGACTAACACACCATTGCTGGAATCCTTCTGTCCCGCCATTAAAAAAGCATCCAATCTCACGTTGCCCTCGTCCTGTTGTTTTTGGTTGTTGTTTATCTGCATCCAGCCATTTTGCATGACAGAGAGGCACTTTTTCTTTCATCACGATGATTCTGCAAGACAAAAAATCCTGTGTAGCTGTAGGTGGGTAGAAGTAGTTCTTCCCAGCAGCACATAGGTGAAGGATACTAGCACAGCAATTATCAAAACAATACCGCTCGCACGTTCCCCTGAATCGCGTAGAAAATTCCCCACAGTGCCTCGGATGCTAATGTGTCCTTCATCTTTCTCCCCACCACCTCCGCAAAGACTGTCAAAGCGTATCCCGGGTAAAAACGTCCCCACATCATACTTGTCATGCAGATTTGCGATTACAGGAAGATTTGGAAAGCGTATCTCCGTGAGAGGCATTTCCAGTCGCGTCTTGGAATTTGTAATGCTGTAAACGGGATGAGCAGACGGATTTGTGATCCACGGCTGCACTTGCTAAACTACACTACAGCACGGACTGGAATTTGTCATGCGTTGCTCCCAAAGCCTCCGAGATTGTGTTGCTAAGTTCCCAATCATTGACTATGGGGAGGTGGGGACGTTTTTACATATGATAAAGCCGGCTGAATCTTTGCAAACTCGGGCGCGGGCTTCCCCCGGCAGCAGTTGGTCATCACCCACAGGACGTTTTTCAAGTTGTTTTCCTTCTCCGTTTCTGTCCAAGGGAGCTCGATGATGCCACTGCAAATCGATTGGAGAATCGGGATGATGTTTTTCTGCACCAGTTGGTCGCGCAGTTGGGCGCCGTCACCCGCGATGTTACCTGATGTAATTTTTTTGTGTATTATGCATTACAAATCTTCTTCTTAAGGTAAAGCACTGCATTACAAGTTTTATTTCTCATGCTGAGGAAATTATTTGTATAATGCATTTATACAACATCGTAAAAATTATGTACCTAATCCCCACACCGCCTGTTCGCACAGTTCTTGTCTCAGCGCTTTATCAAATGCAAAAATGTCTGGGTCTGGAAGAATGCATGTTTGTCATGCTTGTCTGGCATGACTCTTAAATCTGTCATGCACGTTGCCCAAGAGCCGCATTTTTCTGTCATGCGGAGACGCAGTTTGTCATGCAGAATAGGCAACACCTACAAGCTCAGAAATTTGTCATGCTGAGCCAGCACTTGTGGCCTCATCATGAGATGCCACCCAGCATCACAAGTTTCCAGACATCCAGGGATTTTTACATTTGATACGCTTGCTTTGACTGCAAGATGGATAAAAACGCGTCAATGCCACCCGCTTCCACTACATAACGGGTAAATTTGGAATCCCCAGACGCGATGTTGGTCACGGCCCACGCCGTTTCGAGGGTGAGCCTGATAATTTTCATTTTCATATTGTTCCCATAAATGATCCAGTTTGATGCAGGAGCTTCTGCACTTCTCCCAAACAAGCAGAAGCATAACATGAATATATTCGTATCCCGTCATCGACAAAAATAAGCTGATCACAATGTAAGTAGTAGTTCAATCAAAACTTCGTTGTGTGACGATTTTCATACTTCTAATACAGCATGACAAATTGAAAAATCCTAATACTTTGGATCCGTAGAGACCCGCATCAAGTCGACTAATTTCGGCGTTAAGTTTGCGGCGACCACTTCCTCTATTGGTGGCGCTTCTTCCTTTGACAACAGTTTTCTGACCACAATCACCGCTTCGAGCTGTGTCTCCGCGTCGCCGTCGTTAAATATCGCCTCCGCTAGTCTTGGCAGTTGCTTTTCCAATTTCTCTCCCTGGGGAAATTTCTGCCCGGGCGTCAACATGTTGGGCTCCGTTGATTGGCTGGCTGTTTGCTGGTTACTAAATTGCTGGACCTGCATGCCGCCATCTTGCATCGAGGAAGATGTGCTCTCGGCCCTGTTAAAAAGTTTTATTGTTTTGGGATTCACATTGGTTCCTGTTGCTTGCTCGATACGTAATTAATGACGGGTTCTTATTTCCTCTTCAGTTGCATCAAAGCTTTGGAACATCAATCGCCGATGATGTGGATAGTAGTTTCTCATCCAAGTCAAAAAAACCTACTGCGCAACATCAGAAACAACCTCACATCTTATGATGCAAAGCTACACAAATCAACAAATTTCCCTATAATGTCCTTAATACCCTGGTGTGCTGGTTGAGCTGTTGGCCAGTATCAAATGTAAAAATGTCTGGGTCTGGAAGATTAGAACTTGTCATGCTAAACCTGAATGATGCAAAAATCTGTGTTGCGTGAGTACCGAAAGCTGTCCGCTTTTGACCAAGTTGGGAGGGAGTTTCTCATGCAGGAAAGGCATGATAGAGACCTCCAAGAATCTGTCATGCTGGGTCTCGCATTCCAGACCTCATGGGTCGTGGAAAACCTGCATCACAAATCTTGCATTTTTCCAGACCCAGACATTTTTGCATTTGATAGCCAGCATATTGTCCCCAAACTGCTCCGCGATGGTCGTTGCATTTTTGTTATGCATTGCAAAAGTATCGTACTCGTGTAAATGCATTACAAATTTCCTCAGCATGAGAAATAAAATTTGTAATGCGGATTTACCTATAACAAAAAGATTTGTAATGCATGATTGCAATACGAGTATCAGATACTTTCGCAATTCATAGTTGTTTCGCTTCTGCGCCAAAATAGCTTGTTTCTCCGCTTTTCGGATCTGTATCAAAAGGAAAATTTCCCCTCCCCATATCAAAACGAAATTTCTGATTTTGGATGGCTAAGGGCTGGGTGTCCCTGTTTAGACTATACCTAAAAAACTTAAACCACATACCCGGTAAACTCTAGTAGGATTATTTGGACGATGTGATTTCTACCGAAAGACAGCAACAACAGCTCCTGGGAAGGCGGCGTAGTGAGCTGTGTTGTTATCTGAGTAGAAATAACTTCGTACAAATGTGCCCACTAGCACCGAGGCCCAAAACGAAATTTCTGATGCTGGATTTGGGCACACAAATCAGCTTTGTACTGCAGGAAAGCATTGCGGTCAGGTCCCCAAGCTAGGGAGGGGCGCATGCGTCTAGTTGTTCAGCATGGCAAGCGGCTCCCCTTTAGGCCCAACAGCATGCCAAATCGCTTCCATAATGAGGGGGAAGCTTCTGCCCTTGTCTTCTTGCAAAACAAATGTGATTTGTGACCTCAAATCAGCAACACAAATTTTCGGCAACATGTCTTTTCAATATGGGGAGGGGAGATTTTTCCTCTCAATAATCTGCACCTCGTCTTCCTCGCGTTTCCGTCGCACGTCATCCGGGTCCGCGGTGGCCTTGTACTGGTTTTTATCAAATGCAAATATGTCGGGATCTGGAAGAACGCAACTTGTGATGCCGCATTTCGATTCCAAAAAAAACTGTATTGCATGGGCAGCAGAGAGAGTGTAATTTTTGCTACGCGGTAAGTAGTAGGGGCATTTGTCATGCAGAATAGGCTTCAGAAAGCCCTGAGAAAAAAATCTGTGATGCTAGAGCATGCATCACAGATCGATCAGCACTCATGCAAAATGTGCATGACAAACCTTGTTCCAGACCCAGACATATTTGCAATCGATATTTCTTTCGGTCCTTGCCGAACTCCGACATGGTGGGCTGTTGGGTGGTCGTTGTAAAATGCCAAGACAGATGAGATGAAGCAAAGCAATTACTGTCGCCGAGTTGTACAAGCACAACTCGTCACAAGAACGTGGTGCAGACTACGGCCTCTCGTCCGGTCTCCCCTTCGGCCCATGCACTCCTGACAACTATCTTCCCCTGCTAGTGCTGATGTTCAACCGGTCATCTATCTGCGGTCTAGTACAACTACAACTCAAGACCCGTTATCAAATTTTTACCACGCTTCTATGTCTAATTCAGAATTCAGAATGGTACTTGCTAAAAGGGGAAAAAGTTGTAGAACGGAAAATAAATTCCGGGGGATCTTCGCTGTGTCGTGTGGAACAAATCGGAAAATAAATGCTGGTGTACAACGGAAGTAGATGAAAGTCGATCAAACTTTATTTTAGCAAGAAGAACTTAAGCATGTTTAATACTACAATGCCTTGTACAACAACAATATCTACGTAGTAGTGCCCGAATAAACCACTTTACAAACTTCTTTTTAGAGGTCCTGGAAATCATGTTCAAAAAAATTTGGCGGTAGTTTTTGATTCAATTTGGCGACGAAAATTTGGAACTGCGCCGCTGAGAGATGATGACTTCTGTGCACAGTACTAGTTTCTGATCTTTTACAGTCGTATTCGTATAGGTATTTTCTCTTCCAAAGACATTTTTCGATTTCGAAAGAGGAAGCAATTTCATCCCGCAAAATGCTGGATGTAGAATTTGGGGACAAGAACCATATTGCATTTTGTGACCACTACTTCGTCTGCTTCGAAGCTATAATTTTCAACGAAAGCAAAAATCCTTGTAAGCACGTTGAGTGCTTTTTACACTTGCACTTCTGATCGCTGTCATTTTTGGTCCCAGAAATGGTGACCAAGTTGCTCAAGGAATAAAGCTGGATCCTTTCAGGACGAGACCTGTTCCTGACTTGAAGTAGTAGTATTTCAGAAACTGACAAGGAACAACACCTGGACCTGCTGCTGTGCGGTTTTCAAAATAGAAGGGTCGCCGCTTTGTTTTGCAACTACAATAAATGCTCTTCGCTACTAGTGCATTGTGTTTCATCTCACAAGAAAGGTACGAAGTTCTGATCATTTGTTTTTGTACTGTCATCCTTTTCAAAAAGCATCAACCGGATAATTCCACCTGCATGTTGAGCCTCCTTCGTATTCGTTGTCGACTTCTACAGGAATATATTTCGCCTACTTAAGCTGACCGAGTAGGAAAATTCACACGACGCTGTTTGCCGAGCCACAGTTGAGACGTTTATCGATACTGCAGCGCTACTGGAGGAAATCCTTTGGTTGCTTGTTCGTTGTATGAAAAAAAACTTTTCAGCGATCATGAAATCTGATACATAGAATGTTGTAGGTCAAAAAGAAAAGCGCTTAAAAGGTTTTAGGATTTTTGCAACAGGGGCAAAAATCGATCGTACTGTCACATTACTTAATTTGTGTGCGTATTTATGAAATTTTAACAACTTTGAGAAGGCTTAGCTTGCGATAAAACAAATCTCTGATACATATCCCAGCCTCCGGCCCGCTCGCATGGCCTACTGCACAACATCATCATTCATCATCATCGTCACCAAACGGAGAAAAGGATTTTGATTGCTCCTCGTCTGCCACGTTCTGGCAAAAGTGGTCGACCACCGGAGCCTATCAAATGTAAAAGTGTCTGGGTCTGGAAGAATCCGAAACTTGTTATGCTGTTTTTGCATGACACAGAATGTCTGTCATGGAAGCCCTAGCATCACAGATCTTTCGAGGCCTTCCTGGTACCTATTCCGTGTGACAAATGCCCAACACGCGTAGCACAAACCGGACTCCTTTTGCTGGTCATGCAATACAGAATTTTTTAGCGTCCAAAGTTAGCATCACAAGTTCCAACCTTCCAGACCCAGACACTTTTGCAATCCATAGAGCCTCCTTCGCATCCGAATACACATCCGGATCTTCCATGCAGTTTACGAGCCGAAGGTGTTCGACGGATATGAAATGTAAAAATGTCTGGGTCTGGAAGATTGCAACTTGTGATGCTAACTTTGGAATCTAAAAAAATCTGTATTGCATGACCAGCAAGAGGAGCCACATTTGTGCTACGCGAGGAGGGCATTTGTCATGCGGAAATGGCATCAGTAAGCTTTCCAAAAATCTGTGATGCTGGGTCATGCATTACAAGCATCACGGGTCATGCCAGACAAGCATGACAAGCCTTCCATTCTTCCAGACCCAGACATTTTTACATTTGATAACAGATTTCGAGTCACCAATCGCGTTGTCAAACTTGTACTTCTCCTGCATCTGGGTGAATGGCTGCGACGTTTTTTTCGCCAGATCGCACCACTGCCATTCCGCGTCCTTTGCCGTTTCGTTGACGAGGTGGTACTTGGTCGCCCAACCAGCAAAGCGCTCCTGCTCCGCGTATCAAAGTGAAAAATCCCCCCACCTCCCCATATCCAAACGGGATACTAAATTTGTGATGCTGATTTCTGACCACAAATCATGTTCTCATGCTAGAGAGCAAAGGATGCGGACTGTAGTGCTCCTGGCTGGCGTGGGAGAGCCTGGCATCTTCAGCATGACAGGAGGCAACTGGAAGAGGGAAACAGCATGACAAAAAAATGCCTACAATTCAGGCCACAACTGCGTCGCTTGGCCTTCTAGCAATACGATTTGTGTACGCAAATCCAGCATCACAAATGTCCTCTTTGATATGGGGAGGGGGGATTTTTCCTCACAATACCGCTGTGCAGTTGTTCGCCAGGCGTTCCAGGTTTTCGTCGGAAATCTCTTGCTTATACCTTGCAAATATGTCTGGATTTGTGATGCGAGATTTGAAGCACAGCAAGATCTGTGATGCATCGATAGGAGGGGTAAGCAAAGTTTTCTTGTCGTGTTGGGAAACTAAGGGCTGAAAGTAGCCAGTCTGTGATGCTAAACGCACTAGAATAATATATTATTCGCGAGAAGCCGAGATGAAGCGCCACTTGTCATGCTGTTTCTAGGCCGCACTAGGGAAATAGCCCCTGCTGGCAACATGTACTTAAGGACCACGATGACAAATTGTCTGAAAAATCCTTGTTCCAGACCCAGACGTATGTATTTCAGTTGATATTCCTTCGCTTTCTTCCACCACTGGCGAAACTGTCGCCAATAGTCCAGAGGCTTGATGCTGTTTTTCTCTTTCAACGCCTTCTTGACCAGCTTCTCCTCCTGCCGCTTTCGCCGTGCCTCCCGCAGTCTTTTCTGCCGCTCTCGGTTATCCAAGAAAAAAACTGTGTGAGTGTAACTTTGTACTAGGGACGAGAGCAGCATCACAAATTCGTTTTGCATTACAGGAAAAACAAGAACCTGTCATGCGCGGCTAGTATCTTCACTGGAAGAACGTGTGAGAGTAGCCTATGACCACGCAGATCCAGCATGACAAGTGATAGCTGTTTTTCATAATTCTGCATCACAGACTTACACGACTCACACAGTTTTTATTCTCTTCCATACCGGTACCAAACGCGGACCCGCGCGAGGAGGTTTTGGTGCTTGATGTATGCATTGCAAATATGTCTCGGTCTGAATTTGTCATGCGACTTTGGAAAGGCAGAGAGATCTGTAATGCATGAATCCGACGGGCCAGTTTTTTTCTCGTGCTGGAGGCCACTTCTTTTTGATGCGTTTTTACGAAAGATCATAATCTGCAATGAGCCTCGCAAAGTGTCTGATGCTGGTATTTTGCCGTACCCGTACATACTGGGCTACTCTGCAAAAATGCAAGCTTGTTCAGCAACACAAGTTTATATATTCCAGACCCAGTCCAAAGATTTTACTAAGGGAGTAGAAGCATCACAAGTTGCATCCTTTCAGACCCAGAAGACATACTTATTTGCAGTTGATACAGGAGGGTCAGCAGGAGCAACGGGTTATCAAATGTAAAAGTGTCTGGGTCTGGAAGAATGCAACTTGTCAGGCTAAATCTGAAGCATGCAAAAATCTGTGTTGCATGATTACCAAAAGTCGTCCAGTTTTGACCAAGTCGGGAGGGAGTTTCTCACGCAGAATAGGCATGAGAGAGATCGCACAGAATCTGTCATGCTAGGTCCTGCATTCCAGGCTTCATGGGTCATGGTATAAAAGCTGCATGACAAATCGCGCATTTTTCCAGACCCAGACATTTTTACATTTGATACAGGTGGCTCAGGAAGAGCAACAGGGGCGACGCCGCCAGTTTGGGTTATGGGAGTGTCAGGATTGAAATCGTCAAAGTTGAAATAGTTTGTCATGCATAAAATGGATGAAATTTGTAACCCAGTTTCCAAGTGGCGCATGACAAATTTTAGCGGCGCCTGAACCGAGTTTGTAATGCTGTTTGGGTAAGGAAGACGCCTTTCGTCATGCTACTTTAGCAGCTCTATTTCTACCCCTCAACAGGCTCACAATCTGCCTCCCTTGCCTACTCTGCAAGACAAGCACTTTGTGGGTTGCATTTTATGCATCACAAACTATTTCAACTTTGACGATTTCAATCCTGACGCTTCCATATGGGTCACCGTTGAAGTAGTTGGGGCTTGTTCAACACTTTGGTCAAAAACTGCAGTAGTTTCATGCGGCTCAGGCTTGGCGGAAGCAGGTGCTTCACCCGCTGCCGCATCTTCGGTTTCGGTGGTACTGGGATTAGGGGCCGTTGCTGCTTCCTGGTCGGCAGTGGTTGCAGCTGCACCGCGTTTTTTGTAGTTCTCCTTCTTGGTATTCCGTCCCACGAAGAGACCCGCAACGCGGAAAATGACGACGCCCGGATGAAGTGATAAACTTGCTGTCCCTTATCAAATGCAAATATCCCTGGATGTCTGGAAACTTGTGATGCTGGGTGGCGTATCATGAGGAGGCCACAAGTGCTGGCTCAGCATGACAACTTTCTGAGCTTCTTGGTGTTGCCTATTCTGCATGACAAACTGCGTTTCTGCATGACAGAAAAAAGGGGGTCTTGGGTAATGTGCGTGACAAATTTAAGAGTCATGTGAGACAAGCATGACAAACTTGCATTCTTCCAGACCCAGACATTTTTGCACTTGATATCCCACAGTACAGGGGGACGACGGCCGCCGCGCCTAAAATGCCCTTCAAGGGTTTCACTTTCATGTTCCTTCTGAGAAAGAAAAACAAATCGAAACCAGAAAAAAGTTCAGCAAAGTTATTTTACACGGCTTTCAGAGAATAAATACTCATGTTGACGGGTCGCAACTGGCAGGGATCTGAAAGTTCGTTGTAGTGGTTCTGGTTATTTTTTCTGCAGGTTAATCATAGATAGTACAAGTAGTTGTAGCAGCCCGCTTTAAGAAATAAAACAGCTTGCAAGCATGAACTATTGGAACTAGCGGAAGAAGATTGCAGCATAGAAGCCTTGTTCTGACACTTTTCCTGCACAATCTGCATGTAGGTATTGACTACTTACACCGATGGCTGCTGCATTCACAGACGTCACACCGAAACCACCGACGAGCCGGAAGCGGCTACGGTGGGCCATATTGACTGCTGCATGAAAATACAACAACGACCGACAGGTGTGCGGAGAAGGAACAAAGGGACCACCGACTTTGCGCAGAAGGTGGTCGTGGAACTACCGACAATACATACTGAGAAGAGCACCACACCAAACCGATCATTGGATTACACAGTGGCAGGGCAGCTGGAGCTGCCAAATGCAAATATTAAAAAACCGAGCAAAAATAATAGTTGTAAACAAGTTCTTAAACTCACCGAGCCAGCTGCCAACGGCAGAACTTTCACAACGCTGAACAACTTTTGTACTACAGGCCTGGTGTTCATCTTCTCACGGCCTAAGGGCGACCGACGCGGTTAGCTGCTCGCGTCAGCTCCTTCCGCTGGTTCGTGGTTCCAATACGTTCTGGGGGAGAAATAGAAAATGAAAATGATATACCGGAAAGAGCATCAGATCGACTGAAAACAACACAGGCCGCAATAGTTTTTCCGATAGGTTTATTATTTGTAAGCTCTGCAAGAAACTAGTGGGGGCCTCTATTTTCTTTCCGAAACTACTGCGCGTTGTTGAAATCAATCGAGCTGTGTTGAACTAAGTAAAAAAATGACAGTGTGGGGATACTAGTCAAGACTTTTGACGGTCTACTGACTGAAATGGGGGGAGTGCTACTTGAAAATTAAATCCGACACCACCCTCTCGCGCGTTCCCTTGCAGCTCCTGTTTTTGTACTACGGAATAAACATTGTCCTAAAGATAATTTTCCTTCAGAAACTGTGGTGCATCGCCTAGACATAGTACGACTTAGCGCGGTTCTAGTAAGGAAACTAGCGCGGTTCCAGTTCATCCTCGTGCGTGGTGTACTATTGGAAATAATTTTGATTTGAAATAACAAATCTTCCGTATACGTATTCGAATGGGATACCTTCGATAAGCTTTTATTTTCGGGATGTGCTAGAAACAAATATGGAAACCGAAACATCTTGAAAACGACCTGTGCGAGAATACTTGTAAGAGTGCCTAGTACTTGGGGACGACTACTTGTTGTTCAATGGGAATGAAATTACTTATAGAAATTTAGGGTTACTTGGTGATAGCCTATGCTGTATCGTTGACAATGCGGTGAAAACGATGCTTTACTTCTTCGGGGAGAGCTGAAAAGATGACGTGGTGAAAAAAGATGACTCGGGGAAAGACTAAAATTACGAGCGGTGAACATGCAAAAATGTTTTATTGGGTACTACTCGGAGGTTGAAAAATGAATGCTGTGCAGTTCTACTTTTGCGCCAAATTGATGGAGCAAAATTCTGGGGAGGTAAAATGCTAGTACTGCGGAATAGAAAGCAAGATTGGGCTTTTTACATAGGCAATATAGAATTTTTCTAGTTCCTGGGAAGTGCTGGTCTACTTTGTGCTGTAGGGTTAACTACTAGAAAAGGGTACAGCTACCTTTATTTTGCGATACAAAACTGAGTTTAGGGCGGGATACGTACTATGTGAGCAGTCAGGAAACAAAAAGTAAAAAGCGAACAAAAACCACGGTAGAAAAAGAACTGGGAAATAAAATGTAGGAAAAATAGTTCGCTCCTCAGATGAAAAAATAACCGCCTTGGCTTCGTACCTATGCTACACTTCTCCTAGCATGTAGCCTTGTTTGTTTCCGTGCTGCTACAGCCCGTAACAACACCTCCTTAACACTCTCCTTTGTTGGAACGAATCCTGATAGATGGTTCTTGCAAAAAATGTAACAGTAAAACCGAAAAATGTAGATGTGAATCGAAAGATGCAAATAGGAAATGTCAAATGTGAAAAAGCAAAATGAAAAAAATTGAGTGAAGCTGTAAACTGGTGAAAATAAAGTGATAGATGTACTTTTAAACAAGAAATCTTCGTGTGATGATGAAATGATGAAAATGAAAATCGAAAAATTGAAAAAAAAGTTCGTACGAAAGATGCCCGATGCACTATCTTACACAAGAACCAGACAAGGAAGAAATTTGTCTCTGTCAAAACGCCGTGTGTAGTGTCTCCTTCACCTCACCACGGGCACTATCATATGTAAAAACGTCCCCACCCCATAGTCGTCAAGTTGGGAACCTAGCAAGACAAATCCAGATCCACAAGTTTTGGGAGCCACGCATGAGAAGTTGCAGTTCGTAGTACGGTGCACGTTAGCAAGGACAATCGCATCACAAATCCATCTGCTTATCGTGTTGATAGCATCACAAATTCCAAAACACGATTGGTAACGCCTGGCATGGACATGCACATTACAAATCTTCCTGTCGTCGCAAATCTGCATGACAACTCTGGGGTGGGGACGTTTTTACTCAGGATAGGCACGCGCTCCGGTTCAGGCCTGGTGGCATCCCGTACATTCCCGACGACGATCCCCGGTTGTATATCCTGAGCAAAAACATCCCCACCCCAAAGTTGTCATGCAGGTTCGCTGCAATAGGAATAGCAGGAGCATTTGTAATGCGCATCCACATGAGAGGCATTTTCAATCCTGCAGTTTCGGAACTTGTAATGCTGAAAACAGGATAAGGAGATGAATTTGCCATGCGACTCTCCTTGCTAGTAGACCGCTACACTACACTACAGCCTGCAAGAACTTGTCATGCGTGACTCCCAAAACTTTCAAGTTTGTGTTGCAAAATCCCCTCCTTGACTCTGGGGTGGGGACGTTTTTGCTCAGGATACGCGGACCCGCATGCCCTCGCACGTTCATCATGTGCTGGCGGCGCGCCGGCGGCGACTGCGAACCCGCCATCGAGTCAGACGGGGAGGCGCACGAGGTTGCGACGCCGGACGCGGTAGACCGGGCAGTCGGGGAACTGCATATCCAAGAAAAAAACGTTGTAAATTTGTGATGCGCAACACGCAAGATGATTGCGTCTGTCATGCTTGGCATGCATCATAGGGTCCATTAAAAAGCGTTTTCCCGTACTATCTGCGCATGACAGGTTTTGGCTGTAATGCCAGACAAATTTGTGATGCTGTTCCTCCAAAAAAATTACACCTACAATGTTTTTTTCTGTGGGATACTGCAGGTACTGAGCGCACTGAACCGATTGTTTCCTTGCGCACCCAGACCGTGCCCGATCGGGAGGTGTTGACCACCGCGAGACGAGTTGCTATTCGAATTGCTGTACCGAATCGGAACCCCATTCGCGTTCCGCTGCACCACCACATTCTTGGTCGGCCCCATCATGCTCCCAGAGCTTGAGCTGCTGTTCCCCATGCCAATCCGATTTTGGTAGGTGTAGACCTTCCACGCCTGAATGACACTCATCATCCACTGGCCCACCGTCAGATGCGAACCCAAAATCTGCCGCAACTCATTGGTCCGCAACCCAAACCGTTGGTAGACCAGGTCTTGCAGCTTCTTCGAGGTGAGTTTCTGGCTGTTGTTGCCAGGACCAGAGTGGGATTTGCACTGGATGTAGTTCTCCAAAATCTCCTTTTTCATGAAGTAAACCACCTCTTCCGGCGTGGCTTTCTGCTCCAGAGTCAGCTGCGCTGGAACGGCGCCAACTTGTTGCAGTGGCTGAGCAGTCGTTCCGTCACCGTCTGTCGGACTGGTGGCGCCGATCGTTTGCTGGGTAACAGTGCTCAAGGAAGCAGGGGCGTTCCAGTAGGTCTTCAGAACGGGAGCTATCATTTGTAAAAACGTCCCCACCCCCGAGTTGTCATGCAGATTTGCAATGACAGGAACAGTTGTAATGGGCATCTCCATGAGAGGAATTTCTAGTCGTGTTTTGGCATTTGTAATGCTGCAACCAGGATAATGAGATGGATTTCTGATGCGTTTGCCCTTGCTAACCTGCACTACACTACGGACTGCAACTTGTGATGCATGAGTCCCAAAACTTCCAGGTTTGTGTTGCAAAATCCCCATCTTGACTATGGGGTGGGGACGTTTCTACTCAGGATAGGAGCTGTCTCCTCTTCTTGGGCGGGCCCCAGATGAACTACATCAAGTTCATCTTGAGCAGCATTCATCTGTTCCTCCGCTTGTTCGTCCGCTTGCAGCTCCGGAGGCGGTGGCGGGGGGATTTCCGAATCCGAATCCGAGTCCAAGTCCTCGACGTTGTTTTCGTCGTCGTCTTCACTCTCGATAGTGTCAACCTGCTCCTCCTTGTGATTCGCAAAAATCGCGTCCAGATCAAGCGTCAAGCCCGGCGCACCGCCAGGAACAACAACCGGGCGACTCGCCATGGTTCCCGTTTGCTGTTGTGCCGTGGCAGAACAAAGAGAAAGGTACTCATCATGTTGCTGACCGTTGTTGTTCACACTGATGTCCTCATCCATCGTCGACACCACCTGCAGCTGCACCTGCACGTCGATCGACGTAGTGGTTTGCTGCTCCAAAATCGACGATCCCGTCGCGGTAGAACTTTCGATTGCAATGTTGTTTAATATTTCGGGCTGCGGGGGTTGCTGGTGCTCTCCTACTTCTTGTGGGCTGCGGACATTTATTTTGGGACTCATGTCGTCCTCTGCTGGGAGATGAATTGTGGTTCCTGCACCCTCGAGAACATCGAGTTTAGCGTGCACGACACCAAACGTTGTTGTAGTAGCATCACCGGCACGACCTCCGGCCGTGTTCACACCAGGAATAGTCTCGAAGCCGTAAAAATTTTCCATGCCAAACTATCGCAAGAAAAAACGATGTTTCACTCTATACGATTTTTTTGCAAGTTTTGCATCTTTCTTCGCAGGTTTGTTCTACATGACAAAAAAAAATTTGGCATACAAGGTTCCAAAGGGAAAAGTAGACATACTAAAAAATTAACTGTCTTCGCATGTCGAGTAGCAAGACAAATCCTTCTGGGATACACTTTCTGCATTAGAAGCTATACAGTGAAACAGTTTTTGCCTGCGATACAAACATCAAATTCTCCTCATCCTCCTCATCCTCGGGCGAAAAGTCCTCCTGCGCGGCCAGCGCCTCGTCGACGGGAGAATAAAGCTCGTCGGTCAGGTCAATGGCCTCCAGAACCAGTTGCTTGCGCCGGTTGGTGGAGGAGGTTTCGAGCTTGGTAGAAGTTGTCTCCCCGCCGCCATTAAGATGCTCCTGCTGTTGAGCAATCGCAATCCTCTGGTCCGCAACAGTTACAGCCTCCTCGGTGGAAGTCGTGACTTGCACCGAAGTTGTGCTCGATAAGTGCTCGTCCACATCCTCGGTGGAAGTCGAAATAGGCTCGGAAAAATCTTCTTCCTCTACTTCATGCTCGGGTGCTCCTTCCAGAGCTCCTCTATCAAATGCAAAAATGTCTGGGTCTGGAATGTTGTCGGGTTTGTCATGCATATTATGCATGACCCAGGATTGTGTGTGATGCATGCCCTACCATCACAGACTTTTAGAACCCTTCCTGATGCCTACTCCGCATGACAAATGCCCTCCCCGCGTAGCACAAACTAGACTCCTCGTCTTGCTGGTCATGCAATACAGATTTTTTTAGAATCCAAATGCAGCATCACAAGTTCCAACTTTCCAGACCCAGACCTATCTGCATTCCATATCCTCCTGCAGGAAGAATTTCTTGCATTCCATTCACTAGGTCCACCTTTAATGTGTTGTTCGTACCAGCTGCAGGAGGGGTCGTCAACAGCATCTGTTGCTTCAGCAGCGACGCATTCCGCATGGCGAGTTGCTGCCTCGTCGGCTGTGCCAATTTCGAGTAAGCATTGTTGGAGGTTGCAGGAGCTGCCGGTGCTTTAGTTGTACCAGTTGCGGTAGTGCCTGAGGACACGGATGCCGCCCGAGAGGAGGTCGTGCTAGTAGCTGCACCAGCGTTCTTACAAGTTTCCTTCTTGCCACCAGTGCCACCTTGCTGAACCAGCGCCACCAGTTATCCTGAGTAAAAACGTACCCACACCAGAGTCAGGATGGGGAATCTGCTAGACAAATCAGCCAGCTTTGGTTGTTTGGCATGACAAGTTTGTCCGCGTAGTGTAGTGCTGTTTGAGCTAGTTTAGCAGCATTACAGATCTAGTATCTCGTGCTGATTGGAGCATGACAAATTTCAAAACCGCATTAGAAAATGCTTCTCATGGGGCTCCGCATGAGAAACATTTTAAGCATGCAGAGTTGCATGACAACTATGGTGTGGGTACGTTTTTACTCAGGATACCAGTTCGTTGGACAGTTTCCGCGCCGCGGCATTCACGAGCTCCTTGCTGTTGCGGCTACTGCTGCTGTATCAAAGGTAAAAATGTCTGGGTCTAGAAGAATGTAACTTGTCATGCTAAACCTGAAGCATGCAAAAATCTGTGTTGCGTGATTACCAAAAGTCGTCCAGTTTCGACCAAGTCGGGAGGGAGTTTCTCATGCAGGATAGGCATGAGGGAGATCGCACAGAATCTGTCATGCAAGGCCCTGCATTCCAGACCTCGTGGGCCATAGAAAAGCTGCATGACAAATCTGAAAATCTTCCAGACCCAGACATTTTTGCAATCCATATGCTTCGGCTGTGCGCGGTCCGGTGCGAAGACAACCCAGAGCGTGTCAGAACACTGTACGACGGAGCAGCAGGATAAGCAGTACTAGTTGCACCTTGTTGCTGTGACGTTGCACGCGGCTGCTGCTGCCCATTCATTTTACCGTTGGCGAAGTATCCTGAGTAAAAATGTCCCCACCCCAGACCCAGAGTTGTCACGTAAATCTGCATGCCGAAAAAGTTTCTCATGCGGAGGAGCCCCATGAGAGCCATTTCCTAATCCTGTTTTTGGAATTTGTGATGCTAGAATCACCACGATATGCTACATCTGTGATGCTTCGGAACTAGCTAAACAGGATTACGCTACGAGGATATTAAAGCTGTCATGCGAAACAACCAGAGGTGGCTGATTTGTCTAGCGGATTTCACATTTTGACTCTGGTGTGGGGACATTTTTACTCAGGATACGAAGCTGTTGTTCATCATCATGCTCCCTTGAAGATTTTGTTGGCGTTGCTGCGCACTGTTTCGCGGGATCGACGTCGTCGGGGGGCAGAAGGTGGACCGGTTGTGTTGTTGCTGTTGCTGTTCCAGCATCATTCTGCGTTGCATGGCGGCAGACGAGACATTTTGATTTTGCTGGTGCAACATCATCGAGGTCGCATGATTAGATCCTCCCTGCTGCCGCTGCAACCGCTGGTGCGTGCCGGAAAAAGCAACGTTGACTTGGTTCGCCAGATAGTTCTTGTTCATCATCGGAGCAGTGGCACCATTGCCATTCATCATCTGCGGATTATTCTGGTACTGTGCGCCTTGATGACCCCCGCTGGTGCTGTTGTACCCTCCACGAGAGGTGGACATCACACCTTGCGCTTGGTGCGCACCAGAAGCCCCCGCCGCGGTCGTTTTGTTATACTGCGACAGCATGTGCTGGACTGCAAGCTTCTGATTTTGGTGCGCGGATTGATGTTGGGAACTCCGCATCATTTGCGCGGCGTGCTGCGACGTCGATTGTTGATGAAAGGAGCCATGAGTTTGCTGCATATTCATCCTGCTTTGCTGCTCTTGTTGTTGTTGTGCGTAATTATTGTACTGCATGGACGAGGCAGCTGCTGCTGCAGTTATCCTGAGTAAAAACGTACCCACACCAGAGTTGTAATGCAGATCTGCAAAGACAGGAAGACTTGTAATGCGCATGCCCATGAGAGCCATTTCCAATCGTGTTTTGGAATTTGTGATGCTGTGAACAGGATGAGCAGAAGAATCTGTGATGCGGCTGCACTTGCTAACCTGCACTACACTGCACAGTGCAACCTGTCATGCGTGACTCACAAAACTCCTAGGTTTGTGTTGCAAAATCCTCATCCTGCCTCTGGTGTGGGTACGTTTTTACTCAGGATAGCAGTTGCGCTGCCCGTAGCTCGCGCAGCACTTCCCGACATGTGCCGATATCAAATGCAAAAATGTCTGGGTCTGGATGGAAGTTTGTCATGCAGATTTTCCATGACCCATGAGGTCTGTGATGCATGCCCTAGCATCAGAGAGTCTGCGAGGGCTTTCTGATGCTCATACCGCATGAGAAATGCCCTCTCCGCGTAGCACAAATTGCATCTCGTATGCTCTTCATGCAATACAGATTTTTTTAGAGTCCAAAGGTAGCATCACAAGTTCCAACTTTCCAGACCCAGACACTTTTGCAATACATAGCCGACTACCACTCGCGATGTTCATGTTGTGTTGCGCGGAAGTAGAACTGTGCTGCAGCTGATTGCTGTTCTGCGCCTGCCGCTGTTGCTGCTGCGCGGGCAATGCCGTTGTAGTTGTAGTACCAGTCACGACACCAGCTGCAGGAGCAATGGAGGTTGTTGCACTACTTGTACTCGTTGCACCACCGCTCGAAGAACTAGTAGTTGCATGTTGATTACCAGTATCAACTGCAAATATCCCTGGATGTCTGGAAGAGTCTAGACTTGTCATGCAGGTTTTCCATCATGACCCATGAGGTCTGGAATGCGGGACCTAGTCGATGACAGACTCTGTGAGGTTTCTGATTCTGTCATGCCTATCCTGTCGATGAGTAGAAACTCCCTCCCAACTCGGTCCAAAGTGGACGCCAGCTTTTGATACTCATGCAACACAGATTTTTGCATCATTCGGACTTAGCATGACAAGTTGCAAGCTTCCAGACATCCAGACATATTTGCAATCCATAACCAGCAATGATCTGCTTCGCCTCCGACACGTTCCGCATGTAGGCTTGCATTTTTATCGCCAGAAAAAACTGTCTCACTGTAAATTTGTAATGCAGAAAATGCATCGGCGAAGTGTTTGTGTTGCTACACATGCAATACAGTGGATCTTTCGCTGTGTTTTCCCCTAGGACCGTCGCATGGCAAATTTTCTCTGTCATGTAGAACAAACTTGTGATGCAAAACTTGCAAAATCCTTACCATGAAACACTTTTTTCGTGCAATAATTTTCGTGGGCTGTCCAATCTTGGAGTAGTCGACTTTCTTCTGCTGCAAGGGCTGCGCGCTTGTTTGGGCAGCTTCCGCCGTAGCCGCAGCTGCACCGGTCGTTATCGGGGGCGGCGGCGGCACCTGACGCTCCGGGCGCTGCTTGGAATGCGGACTGACGGAGGAAGTGGCCGTAGTAATTCGGTTCAACATTTGAGGTTGCTGCTCAGAAGATGTTCCTGCTGGAGGAACAGCAGTATGCATTGCAAATATGTCTGGGTCTGGAAAAATGCTGCGTTTGTCATGCTCTGCTAGCATGACTGTCAAGTCTGTCATGCAAGGTACCCAAAAGCGCCACTTTTGTGTCGTGCAAAAACCCAGTTTCTCATGCAGAATAGGCAACACGTAGCGACTCAAAAACCTGTCATGCTGAGCCGTCATTTCTGGCGTTCTCTTGTTTCGCAAACCAGCATCACAAGTTCCCAGACCCAGACATATTTGCAATGCATAAGCAGGACCACCTCCGCCCTGTTGCTCGTCTCCGGGCACTAGCCCGAGCTTGCCCATCAGCCCGTCCGTGCTCAATGTCTGGCCGGTCTGTATAACCTGCTCAGCTGTTACCATCCCAAGCGTTACAATAGATTAGGGAAATCTGTGATGCAAGAGTGCATGCTCTAGCCCACTCTCATAGGATTGCGCATGACAAGTTCCGGAGTCGTCCCAAACTCCACTACAATCTGGCGAAATTTGTATTGCCGAAAGTGGAACCCTCTGCGAGCCTGTCATGCTCATCATGCAACACAAGTTGCAAAATCTACTGTAACGCTTGACATTGTAACCTTTGAGCAAGCAATAGTCTGTCCCGAGGACTTCTGGATGGTTTCCACCGTGGCCTGCAACAGCTTCTTCATGTAAAACAACTCCTCCTGCTGCTTCCGCATCTGCTCCTCTTTTTCGGTCAATTCCTGCTTCAATTTCAGCTTCTCCGCATCCTCTTTTTTCTGCTGCTTCACAGCGGCCTGTTCGTTGTCTTCAGTTCCTTCCACCATAGCACCACCCTGGTGCTGGTCGCGGCTTTGTCCCGTGGATGAACTAGAGTCGTCTTGGTCCGTCACCAAATCGGGCGCGGCGAAAAATGGCCGCTGCTGCTCTTCTTCCTCCCGATCCCCCTCGAAGGGGATTTCGTGCTGCTGCCGCACGGCGGTCATCTTTTGGGGAATTTCCAAATCTTCCAGCAGGCTAACCGCACGCCGAGGTGGCGCGCTGTCGTTGTAGAAAATTTGTCCGCCGGCCGGGGGAAGCTGCGTGGCCGTTGTGACCCGCGGCTGGTGGCAGTAATTCGACGACGAGTTTGAGTCCGACTCCTGCTCCGTGGTCGACAGCTCTTCGACGGCGCCGCCCGCTCCACAAGCGGAGGTTGCAGATGAAGAAAACGCTGACGGAAGGTCGGTACCAGGGCAGAATTTCAACAATCCCTGCATCCCCGAACCTACCAGCTCGACGGAAACGCCTTCCCGCTGCAGCTCCGGTTCTACTTGAAGGTGCTCCTGGAGGTCCACTTGCTCCCCCACATAGGCCGCCGCCCCGGCTCCTGCCGCTGTTGTTCCCGCGCGGGACGCAGGGCTGAAGGTGCCGCGCGCCGGCGGACTGTGACACGACATGTTTTCTTGTTTTATTGGCAAAAAAAAACAATGTTTATTTTCAGTCGTCTAGTACCTGAGTAGAAGACAAGGAAGATCGATCGTGGTCACGATGTCGGGGTTCTAACTTTCGTTTTGGCACTACTGGAGAAGAACAATACTTGTTCACAAGAACAACTACCTTAATATCGCACCACAATTTATCCTGCGGTTGCACTCAAAGACTACTTTTAGTACCAGTATCAGTACCAGTACCAGGGAACGAAAAAGTTAGTACGAGATGAGAACAACCTTAGCTGGTGTGTGTCTGAACGATCGAAGAACAACGGGGGAGCGAATAGTACTAAAGAACGAGGAAAACAACAACAACACGGGCTTCGGGGGGAAGTAGATGTTGCTGAAAGTAGAACTACGAGGAAATAAGCAGAATAGTAGAGAGGAACTCTAGCAGTTCTGCACAGCCTCGAGGAGCGGGAAGGGGGAAGATAGAATTATTTGCTATGCGAGGTTGTATTGCTGAAATACGTGCTGGATGACTCCGAAAGGTCACCAAAAGCCTGGCGTGCAGAAGTGGTTTTGATTGTATTCGACAGCTTCATAAGTAGTTGTGTTTTAGTTTTCCGTTTCAATCGCGTAAAAATGATATTGTAGTGCAATAGTGGACAAAAATATTTTTTACGCATGCAGTTATTATTACTAAAGTCGTCTTGACATCACGGTAAGTAACACGAATTGCGGCACACGAATTTATTTTGCGGCACTAGCTAGCTGCACGAACGGCAAGACGGTGGAGAAGCAGGACGAGAGAGATCAACACGGTGAGGACGATGACGACTGTAGGAATTTATCTTTACGCAAAAACGATAGTAAACGAGCAAAGCACGACCACAAGCAGCATTTCCTACGACAACGATCAGATGTCCTACGACAACGATGTACTATTCTCGCTGTACCTATTGAACGACATTTTTATAATCCGCTATTTGTTCCACAGCGTCTCTTGAGTACTTCTTCCGAGACAACTTCTTTTTCCATAGCACGCGTGAGGAGCCCAAGCTCTGAACAACGGCACGGCAGTGTGAGAAAATCAACCCTATGATCTTCAGGTTTGGTGGCTCAAGGCATGACTACTTCTTCTTATATGCGAGGCTAGTCTTCACTAGGATACTAAGGGGACTGATGTTCGTGGTTCGTGTTTTACCATTTCCATTCTTGGCGCGGATGAACGTCGTCACTTTATATATTTTTAGGCCCTTGCTCGCTCTCATCATCACTATATATCATCATACACGAGGAGGAATTGCTAATTTAATACCGCCAGGGCGTGGGCGTAGTTGAGCGATAGGTCCACAACACTTCTACCCCCTTCTAGATTAGTTTTTATAAAATCTAAGCTACAACCAGACCTGTACTGAGTGCTTCAACTTCTTGACCTTTTGAAAACATCTTTTGAAAACTTAACCTTTTCAAGTTTTGGTCTGTTGAGGAGGAGGAAGTAAATGCTGTTTTGGTTTTCCGCGCTGTAGTTCGGTACGAGATTTTTGCAGAACTTTTGGTGGAAGTAGTCTAAAGTCCTGTTAAAAAGAAGTAGTAACCTGCATTAATACAAATGCCACCTTGAGTGAGGATAGATCTCATATTCTTAATGCAGTGTGCATCTTGAATAGATCTTACGTTTTTGCGATAATTCTGGAATTCTTGTTCGACGATCATCAGTTTTTCTACCTCAAAAAGATGCTACAAAATAACTCACGCACTTCTACTGTCAAACAATATTGTATATAGTACTGTTGGTAGTAGTAGCAGTAGGAAGCAGTAGCGATTCCCAGCAAGGGGACGAGAGAAGCGGGGCCAGCTCTCACCTCACTATACCTTATTTCGCCACTTTCTTCCGCGCGCGTTTGAATTTGGCTTCGTTCTTGGCGCTCTATCATTGTTTTCATGTCTTAGCATTTTTAGATATGCATTTAGCTATGCAAGCTTAGCATTAGCTAATGCGGACCTCTTGCAACGGGAACGGATCAGTGTTGTGAATTGCACATACTAAGTAAGTAAGCGCGCAATAGCATCAGGTTTCGGGTGTTCTCTTCAGGCGTAAGCCCTCACGTTCTTATGCTTTGACATCAGCTTCTTGTAGTTCATCCTGCTCACGAAAAATTGATTTGTTGAAAAGTAGGTGTAATGCTCGTTCTTATTGTGTAGTCCTCCTGCGGAACAAGTGCAATCTGTCGTGTGGGGGGGAGTTCCCTCTCTTTTTAAAAAAAGCGCACACACGACTCCTTCATGTTTAATAGCGTTGTCATTCGTAGCACGCATCGTTGTCACGTTATTAGGCCCTTGCTCGCTCTCATCAGCATACACGACGCATTGCTAATTTTACTTTTACTATGGCACCTGTGCAGCTGCCTGGTATGTTCGCCGATACTTACCTGGCACGTCGACCGCATCCCAGACGCCCCAAAAACCTCCTGGCGTTCTCAACACGAGCAGCAGCGTCGTGCAGCGCCGTAATGAGCGCGGGCTGTCGCAGGGCATTCTCGTTTACCGTTTCGACGAAATCACGCAAGCTGAGACGTACCACCTCCAGGACGGAATTAGGTGTGCCGAAAAAGGATGTTTCGTGCCCCGGCCTCAAGAAGAACGTGCCTCGCATGAAATTGTCCGTCACGGTTTTCTTTTTCTTCGAATTACTGGTTCGAATACACGCAGAGCATCTTCGTCCCAACCACTCCTCCACATGCGCGTCCAGCACAGCTTCCAGGTATCTCAAATACGCCACCCATTGCTTTGCCCGATGCGCCACCAACTCCGCTCCGGTACTAGTACCCTCCGCGGGACGTTTACCGGCCACAGCGTCGATGCTTGCTTTCATTTCAGCCGTGAGCCATAGGCCTGTCGGAAGTTTCCGCTCTTGTCCATTTATCATCTCGAATTTCAACCCCGTGTGCCCGAGTGTCAGGATCTGAATCTGAGTTTCACGATCCAATTTTTCTTGTCCGGTAAAAAGTCCTGCAATGTTTTCTGGAGAAATTTGGAAACTGTTGCTCTTCCCCCCTGGCAAAATTTCGTCAACGTCAAACGACTTTCTTGACTGCTTGATCCAGCCTAAGCCAGCGTGCAAAGTTTTCACGGCATCTTTGAGAAGCCAGAGTTTGCCGCGCAGCCAGGCCACCATCTGGCTTTCCGTTTTCGCCGTTCCGTCGGCGTTCCGTTCTAGCTGCAGTACCGTGGTGGAAAATGTTGCAAGGAGAGTGACCGCCTCTTGCAGTTGCTGCTCATTTGGCACGGGGCGGTGCTCATCCAGAAGCGGTACCTTCGCGTAGCTCTTCTGGCAGAGTCGCAGCACCGCCGGAAGGAGTAAACGGTCGTCTGCTCTTTCTTCCCCCAGCGCCCCCAACTTAGCGAAGTCGTGCACGAACGCCAACAGAGTCGCCTTCGTGCGGTACGGCTTTTCCGGTCGATTCATCGCGATCTGAGATGCGCTTGCGAGCCTTCCGTACTGGTCCCGATGGCTGTACACCGCGGTGCCTTGGCTTCGATAAGAAAACGGCGCCTTTGTGCCGGACGCGCGGTTCGACACTACCGCCTCCAGGAACCGTTTCTGAAAAGAGTTTAGCTTACCCTTTAGATGCTCACCAGTAGACCTTCTCGTCAGCGGCGTCCCGGGGCTGAAGGGGCCTGGCAAAAGATCAAGCCCTTTGTAGTGCAGCTCAATCTCGAAGGGACCTCCACTTCGCCGTGTCGTGTCTGCCGTGACGTACAGCCTGAATCCACGCGTCGTGTCCGCTGGCGCCGGTGGCGGGCGGTACGCCTCGCTTGGCGCCAAAACGATAAAGACGCCATTCTTCATATTGCCGTTCGTCTCCGCTAAACCGAGGCTCGTGGCAGTGTAGGCTTCCCAGACCCACGTGTTCGCTCCGCCGTGGGGATCATCACGAAGCATGTTATTAAGGGTTTCGGCTGCTGCTTTTTTGTATCAAATGTAAAAATGTCTGGGTCTGGAAACTTGTGATGCTGTGTGGCGTATCATGAGGAGGCCACAATTGCTGGCTCAGCATGACAAGTTTCTGAGCTTCTAGGTGTTGCCTATTCTGCATGACAAACTACGTTTCTGCATGACAGAAGAGTGGGGCTCTTTGGCAATGTGCATGACAGATTTAAGAGTCATGCCAGACAAGCATGACAAACTTGCAGTCTTCCAGACCCAGACATTTTTACACTTGATATTTTGGCTGCTGCGTGTCCGGCTTCGGTGGGCCGTCTCCGATCGCGGTCTGTGCGTTCGGGGATCCGTCCACCACCTGAAGTAGTAGCTATCAACTGTAAAGATGTCTGGGTCTGGAAGAGTGTTTGAACTTGTCATGCAGGTTTTCCATGACCCATGAGGTCTGGAATGCGGGACCTAGTCGATGACAGAGTCTACTGTGAGGTCTCTGCTATGCCTATCCTACATGAGAAACTCCCTCCCAACTTGATCGACGAAAGTGGACAGCTGCTTTTGGCCCTGATGCAACACAGATTCTCGCATTCTTCGGATCTTCTAGAATGACAAGTTGCAATCTTCCAGAGGACCCAGACATTTCTGCAATCCATACTAGCCAACAACTTCCCACTCGTGCCCGTGATCAGCGCGGACGACGACGCGGACAACAACGCCGCCACCAGCCGCACAGCTGCAGAAGAAGACGATGAAAACGGCATCTTCCCTCGTCCTGTTGTCGTGCTTGAACAAGCAGTCTTTGATTCAAAGTAACAGCCTAGTGCTTCGATTTGGGTAACGACCACCGGTTCTTGGTCGTGAGTAAAGTAAAATCGGTTTTAGTTTTCTTTTTGTCGTTGGTACTTATACTTAGTATTTTGTTGTGGTAGAAATAAAGGTACTAGTTGTGGTAGAACTAGAAATAAGTGCTGTGGTCTGTATGGTCTACTGCAGTAGATAAACAGACTAGAGAGTTGTCTATTGGTTTAGTGTTCTTTTTGTCGGTGGAAATAAAACCATGGGTATACAAAGTTTTGGTACTTAAAAACGGCTGTAGGAGTGGTCTACTAGGTAGGAGGAGTGGCTTACGTAGTATTAGTCTACTGGTGTAGGAGATCGGAGTTCTTGAGGAAAGCAACTGTGGGGGTGATGTAGCAGAGAATCCAAGTCGTCAACTTTAGTGATACTAGAACTAGATCCGTGACGAGGACCTTGCATTATCAAGTCCCACACAAGAAATTTTTACCGACTGATTTCATGAGAGAACATCATTTTTCGGAATTTTCGTTCGTGTTTTAGGTTTAGCATAAGGCCGCGCATAGTACTTCTATACCGATGGATTGATTGAAATTGAAAGACCATCCAATTTGCGCTCTTACATTAGAGATTTGGATCTCGCTCGTGTTTTAGCATGAGGCCGGGCATAGTATGAATGATCGAAAGACCGACATACAACTGTCACTTTCTCCATGCTGAAAAAGAACATAGTAGTACTGACACCGACAAAAAATCTTCATAGTAGTACTTACACCGCAGACGATCTTCTTCATGGATATGAATCCTCAGGACGGGGATCTCTTTCGGCCCTTGATAATGCCTGTTGGCCCTACTTGCCTGTAGTTTACAATTTCTAAGTTGAAAAAAATCATCTGTGTTCTATCAGCTTCAAAAGAACAATTCCAGAGGGCCAGCAACAGAGCACCTGATCATGCGCTAGCACCACAGGAACTCATAGTACATTGCATGAAAAACTGGCCGCATAGCCCGGTACCCTGGCCGACTTTTTTTAGGCGTAGGACCAAAACTTCGTATGTATTTTTTTAGAACGGTTTATAATTTACGGTTTATTTACAAAGACCCGAGCAACTGGACCGCATCGCAGGAAACAAAAATTAATGTATACTGCGTGTACAACTTTTGTTGCTTATATTTATTATTTCTCAGCTGCTTTAGTAGTTGTTGTAAGTGCCACGTACAACCGGTGTTGAAAACATCGCTCCGGGCAGATGTTCTTGATGTCCTGTCCTGCGCAAGAATAGTAGCAATAATTATCCTGCTCACGACGACCCTAAAGAACTCCAAACGAACCAACGCGTTTATTCAGGCGAGGAAATTAAGTGAACGCCTCTCCTGCAGCTGTTGGGGGTCCTTGCTACCAGTTTATTTCTGAGTCGTATATTATCTGTGTTCCATCAGCTTCAAAAGAATGGAGAAAAAGACTGTCTTTGCGGGAAGTTTCGATAGTACTGTCAAAAATACTCGATAAGCCTTTGCTGGTCGACGTCAAAGAAACTAAACATTTGTCTATAACGTGTTCCTCCTGTGGTCCTCCTGCAGGTTTTCCTTCCTGCAACATGTTGTCCGATTTACTTCACTGCCTCCAGCGCCCCTGGCCCAGGTATCCAAGGAAAAAACATTGTAGGTGTGACTTTTTTGGAGGAACAGCATGACAAATATCTCTTGTCGATCATGACAGCGAAAACCTGTCATGCGCAGATAGTACGTAGAAACGCGCGGCCTAACTGGACCTCACAATGCATGACCAGCATTTCTTCTTGACCAACACATTCACTTTGTGCGCCGCATCACAAACTTACACTAACAATGTTTTTTTCTTCTATACCTGGCTCGACTTGGGAATCATTGCCATCCTCACTGTGGTTTTCCAGAATCAAATGTAAAAAATATCTCTGGACGTCTGGAAAGATGGAGACAATTTCTCATGGCCTTCCTTGGATACGGCCAGAGGCTCTTCTCGTACGGCTCAACAGCATGACAAGTTTTTGTTATTTTCCTCGGCATTTGCTGGCGAGGTTTAGCAATCGTCGATTTAGCATGACACCCTTTCAACATCCACCACGAAAGGACTTCTGGTTCTGCCCACTCGTCCTATCCATGCATTACAGATCATGCTCTCCTTCAGATTCTTTCGCATCACAAATCCAGACCCAGATCGGTGTTTGCAATGCATATCCAGAATCGGCCCACACTTAGTCTCCGACTGATCCCGTTCCTCGCTGATGCGCCTTATGCCAGAGAAAAAAGCAGGCAGGGCCGATCATTATTTGTGATGCAAAAATAAATACACACTAAAATTTGTCATGGGCGGCCCCATAGCATGCTGTTTACTTAGGATGCGCAACACATTTTTTTTTGTGTGTTTATTTTTGCATTACAGTTTTTATGACCTGCCTGCTTCTTTCTGTGTGATACGCCTGCGGTAAAAATTATAGCGAAGTTTTGTAGCTTTCATGCTGATTGTTTTTTCGAAGTACTAGTACTTTGCATGATCGAAATCACTGTATCAATCTTTCGCAATAAGAACGCTACCCATGGTCATGGTGCATCATCTGCGACCGCATTTATTTCCGAACAAAGTACTTTGCAACACAGGACCAAATCGCGAAAATTTTCGGGTAAAAATTTTGTTTCTGTATTACCTGGTTAGCGTCATCCGAGTTGTAGCGCTTCTCGAGCTCAAACTTCGCCCCTGGTAGGACAACGTGTTATAATTTCTCGCGGCCCTCGTCTGGGATGATGACGACGATGATGACGATGACCTGGATAGGTCGAAGCGAGCGAGGTCCTCGTCGAACAAACTGCAAGCGGTTGCTATGAACTGCAAAAGTATCGCACTCGTATAAATGCATTACAAATTTCCTCAGCATGATGAGAAATCAAATTTGTAATGCGGATATACCTTAACAAAAGGATTTGCAATGCATGATTGCAATACGAGTACGATACTTTTGCACAGGATAGTCGCACCACTTCTACCCGACAAGGACGTCATGGGCCCTCTCCTTGAATAAACAGTGCCCCCCAGGACCTCCGCATCGGAGGCGCTCCGGGCCAGGGAATATCAAATGTAAAAATGTCTGGGTCTGGAAGAATGCAACTTGTGATGCTGAATTTGGATTTCCAAAAAATCTGTATTGCATGAGCAGCAAATAAAGGAACGCATCTTTTGCTACGCGGACAGGGCATTTGTCATGCGGAACAGGCATCGCGAAGCCCTCAAGAAATCTGTGATGCTAGGGCATGCATCACAGACATCATGGCCAATGCAAAACATGCATGACAAGTCTCAGAATCTTCCAGACCCAGACATTTTTACATTTGATAGGGAATAATCGCTCGGCATTTTGTCGCCCGAGTAGGTTAGAGACCGAAGCCTGCTCGTCACTGCCGTTCCAGTAGGACAGAAATTTTTTTCCGACAGCGCAGTAGACGTACTCGTTGTAAAGCTAAAGCGCTTGCTCGGCTTAATAATACTTTTTCCAGTTCTTGCAGCAGCAGCAGCAGCAGCAGTGGCAGCAGCACTAAGCGAAGAAGCAGCTTGGAGTTCTTGCGGACCGGTCCGCCCGCTCGTTTCAAGAAGAAAGCTGGACGTCGACGCGACGGGGAGGTTCTTTGCACCACCGCGGTGTCGAGACGAGAGAGTGCAAGAACCCCGTTCATCCACCTCGTGTGTACTGTACGTGCGCTGCTGTAGTTCTTTTGCGTGTAGTAGTACTGTGTCGACCTGGTTGGAGGGTGTTGAAGCGTCGACACCGCGATGCCGGGCGCTAGTAGCATCCTCTTCGCAGTGAACCGTACGTGCTGCAGCCGTTGTTCCGGAGCTTTCACACCCGTTAGCATGAGAAGTGGCGAATTTGTAGTGAATTTTGCATGACAAAGTGCAGATGAGTCCGGCGGGGCGTTGTCCCTCTTGCCCTTCTGGGAAGTGGGTTCTGCACACCGACCGCGGAAGTTGTCAAGGCTTATGCGGCGGGCGGCTTCTAGACATGGCCTGGGCGTCGTTCTTTGCCCATATCTTTTCGTCTCCCTGTGCTCGCATAAGGGCACAACACTGCAACAGCCACAGCAAAGACGCCAAACATAAGGGCTCCGGAGCACATAACATAGGCAAGATGAAGGCGCGAAAGCAAGGGCGAAAGGACCAGGCCGAGAGCTTTGACGCGTCTATCCGGCAGGCGCGTGAACTCTCCCGGTCTTTTCGGCAGAATATAGGCGGGCTGAGGGCAGCAGAGGGCGCTTGTCTTTTCCCCTCGGCGCCAATTCCTAGGGCCTATTTGCGGACTTTTTTGAGCACTTTTCTGCGCTAAAGTTTGCTTATCACGGTCGAAAAGGGGCGCCCGGTGAGTTTTGGGGTGAATTTTGAAAAGGGCGCCGGTGAATTTTGAAATCCGGCTCCTGTTCAAAATTCGCTAGCGCATGGGAAACTCCGGGTTTTGCGGCTTCAAAAAAGTGTCCCAAAAACAACAACCTTCAAAATTCACCAAGAGAATTCTTGACCTGGGAGCCACGTCGAAAAAGAGTTTCTCCGGAGGCAAAAACACACCTGGGGAGTTGTAAGCCGAGCACAGCAGGCGAAGCAAGCTAGTGCCCGTGGCCGAGTCGTGCCTTCCCTTTTACCCGAGGCTACTCCCAGATATCCAATTCCAAGCCACGACCGCAACTCATGAGAGCGCACGTGTTGAACTAGTGCCCCTGTGTTCAGGCGTCGCCCTCCGTCCCTTTCGACCATTCCGGAGAGGCACTTCTGAGGCAGACGCGCAGAAGAATAAGAGCCCCCCGATCCACCTTCTCTGGTCGTTAAATACGCACTACACAGCCCGGCGGGCCTTCGAAAGACCACTTCTTTCGGTCCCGCAAGCGCCACCACGCGATGAGCAGCCCTCCGCGCTGTGTGGGATGCTTGGGCTCGTGTCCATACGCAGCGCACTTCTCTTTTAACTAAATGCAAAGGCAAGCCATGCAATACAAATTCACTGCAAATTCACCCTTCTGTACGCTAACGACCGTTGAAGACATAAGCCGAGCGCTAGTAGCATCCTCTTCGCAGTGAACCGTACGTGCTGCAGCCGTTCCGGTGGGTGCTAATGCTTTTGACGTAGTATCTAGCACGGGCGGTCGCTCCGCGACCGCCGGAGAGGTATGGAGTAGACAAGGAAACGATGGGCCCGATTTCCTACTAGGAAGGTTGCAGTCCTCACGGGGAAGGGGAGGGGATTCTCCTGGGGGCGAAAACTCTACAGGCGCAGGGCTTTTATTAAGTGCGCCCGAGCCCCCGCCCTAGAGAAAGACAAAGGCACGACAGCGGCTCGCCCCAGGCCCCAGGAGAAGGAGAAGCTCCGGGAAACCGATCGAAAGAACACCCGGGGCGAGCCCACCTTGGGAGGGGACGAGCCTTCCGGGATGTTCCCAATTTGCGAGCACCCCCCCAAGTTGCGAGCCTTACGGGCGGCTGCTCCTCATTCTAGTTACGCCCCGGGGCTGCTTTTGACGGGGCCCACAGAACCGCAGCTGCGGAAACTGCACGACAAAGAACCCGGCCAGCCAGCCAGGTGCAGCCAGCACAGTGGGACTGGGCGCGCTGTGTGTGATAACCATTCAGGGCACCGAAAGAAGTCTCCGTTTTCTTTGTGCAGGGCGGCGGGAGCATCCACACCAGGGGGCCGCCCCCGCGAGGCAAAACATGCCGGCCCACACAAAGTGCGCGCAAAGCCATCCCCAGCACCGTGGCCGGCCCGGAGGGAGTTCCTTCGCCGGCACCTGCGGGCGCAGCAGCACGCGCCGCGCCACCCTCGGTCAGATAAAGAAGCGCTCGCCCTCCCACGGCTGCGCCCCCTTTTCCCGGGAACGAGCGCCACGTCCCGCGCGACCACACAGGTACTAATTGCTCGGCGCTAGTTTCTCCACAGGGGGCAAGGGAAGCCAGCAGCGCGGGCGAGCTTTGTGGCGCAACCCCGGGGCGAACCACCCCGCGCGGCAGTTTTCTTTTTCTTTTTCTACTAGTAAGCTTTCTCCTAGTAAACTCTCTACTAGTACGCTTACTAGTAGTTTTTTTGCTTGCTTGTCACGATAAGATCACTAGCAGCGCAGCCTACTAGTAAAATTCTCGGGCTTTCCTTGCTAGTAAGATTTTACTAGTAGAAATCGGGCAATATTACGCCAATCGATTTTCTTGCCGTATAGTATATAGGGTATTGACTCTTCGCAGTGAACCGTACGTGCTGCAGCCGTTCCGGTGGGTGCTAATGTTTTTGGTTGTCAAGGTAAAGTCTCAACGTTTCGAAGTCAACGTTTGGACCTCAACGATTTCCAACATTCAATGTTTGCGATCATCTTTGCGATCCCGGATGACAAAATCCGTGCGATATATTTTTGATGGCATAAACGCAGAAAGTGTGGGTGTGCTGTCTGCACTGCAAGAATGCTGCGACCGAAACACATGCAACACCCTTGCGTTGATGGTGATTTCCAGACTCCTCTAGAAACCCACCACAACAGAGAGACACTCCGTGGCGAACTCGTCTGGAAGCCTATGTGTAGCAAAAAGCTCCTACCTCGTCTACCAGCGCTAACCCGCTGCGCTTGCCTATACCACGAGGACAACGAAAAACCACACCAAGCCGCTGAATGTGCAAGGTTACGTAAGAAAGACGCCCGCCCAAAAAGCCCCGCGCCCAACATTTGCTCGCGGGCATGTTCGATCGCCCTCGCCCTAGCTCGCTATTTTTGCATACACACCCGGGCGAGTATGAAAAAGGGCAGAGGCGGGATCACTTTGGGCCCTGTGCAGTGCGACCGCCCGCTCAGCCCTGGCGGTGGTGAACCCCACTACCAGCCCCCGAACACGACTCCTCCACCCCCAGGCAAGAGTGACCACGCCAGGTCGCTGACCTGCGGGAAAGACCGCGCTGCGGCCCCCGACGACATCACACCTGCGCCACTACCGCCCCGCAGCATTGAAGACCGGGCGCCCGCAACCAGTAGAGCGCCCCGCCCCGACCAGAAGCACGGGCCTCCTACGAGTCTGCAGCCAATCAGTGGCAGCAGCCAATCAGTAGTAGTAGTGCCGGAATAAAAAAACCGACTCTCTCACATTCGCTGCTGGATGAAGATGGAAGTCTTATTTTACATTCGCTGGCCGGGCAGCGAACACAAGCGGAGAGTCCGCGCGTGGCAGCATGCGCAGGCCAATGCGGTGGGGCGGCGCGCGGCAACAGAGGCGGGGGCGGCCCAGCGACGGCTCAACAGGGCACGTCACAGACATGCCTTCGCGGCGCGGCTGTGAGGCGCTTTTGATTGCTCGCCGGCGGTGTCGCCGGATTCCGCTAAGTAAAAACGCAAAAAATAAGGCCGCAGTGAACCGTACGTGCTGCAGCCGTTCCGGTGGGTGCTAATGTTTGTGACGCAGTAGTAGAACTCGCGCACCTGGTCGTAGAGGGATGATGACGTTCTTGATCAGCCTGCCCAGACTCCGCCCCCGCGGTCGCTGCACTATGGCTGTTGCTCCGCTCGCGAGCGAGCGGAGCCACAGCCCGCTCGCTCGAAGTAGACGGGTAAAAAGTCGCAAAGTCCCCCGACACATCGGCATCGAAGTCTGTGCCAGAAGACGATCTGCGGCTGTGGTCCACAGTGTGGTCATCGCGGGACGAACAGACACTAGAGCCGCTGCTGTCGTTCGAAAAGTCGTCCTCGTCGGTCGAATTGGAATTGCTGCTCATTTGTTCCCGCAAATAAAGGCCACCCCTCGCTGCTCGCGGTTCTCTCCCCCCGGCGACAAGCCCATCCAGTGTGTCCTTCAGAACTCTCGTATGCACTTTTGCAAACATTATCTTCCCTAGATGTGGTCTGGAAGGATGCTAAGTCTACTGGATCACGCAAAAATCTTCTGTGTAGCTGCTGGAGCCGCGCCAATATAAGCTTGTCATTTCTTGCCATCCCACGAGCAAGTTTCTCATGCGAAATACAAATATTACAGGCTTGATCTTCATGTAGCCCCCGCAATAATTCCTGAGTAATCATGCTTTTGGATGCATTCCAGGCGGCCATTTGTGTGGTGCGAAAGATACATGGCATGACAAACGTGGGCAGTAGTCTTCCAGACCACATCCAGAGAAGATGAACATGTCTGCATGTGGTCATATCTCTGCCGCCGTTGGTCGAAAAGTTCCTTGGAGAGTCGACGTGTTCTATTTATCAAAAGGAAAACTCCCCCCTCCGTCTCAAAAAATTTGCAATGCTGATTTGTGGCCACAAGTCGTCTCTGTCTTGCCAGAACACAACTCCACAGGGTCCGCCGCGTTCTGCAGGCGGTTTGTGATGCTGTTGGCCCTACAGACTAGACGTTTGCGATGCTCGGCGCCTAGCCCAAAACCTCTCTACTCAGGCTTCCTTATAGGCCTGCAGTCCTCTCCAGCAAGACAAATCTGATTTGTGTACGCATATCCAGCATCAGAAACTTCGTCTCGATATGGGGAGGGGGGATTTTTTCTTCTGATACTACTTGCCGTCACGCCCCCGTTGTCTGCGTTTGTAGTGCCCTGCAGGTGGTCCTCACCTCCTCCAGCTGCAGCAGACAGCTCGTGCTCCTCGGGTTGATGCCTCATCTCCTCCCGCCCCGACGTGGCTCCACTCGCGGCCGCTGTTTCTTTTTTCACAGTAGCATTTTCAATATCGCCGTGGTCTCCTTCTGGTGTCCGAGGATCATCTTCCGCAAAGCTCCATCTTCTACTTCTTCGTTGCTCCTGTTCAACTAAATCGTTGCTCTGTTCTTTTAACCTCTTGGACCGCTTCCGCCGCCGCCGTTTCTGCTCGTGAGAAAGTCTGTTCATCGACCTACTTCCCTCCAGCGCTTTCTTCATCAGATCGCTGTTGATTTCGTCCGAAATCCGCGGCTGCGCGACGAGGTTGGACCGGATGGAGGGAAGCTGCTGCAGGTCCTCGAACGTCAATGCTTTACCGTCCGCAAAAGTCTCATCGGTGATCGGCGGGAGGCGGTTCGAGGGATCAGAGACCAGGTGCGAGGTGGTGTGCTTCATGCGTCCAACACTTGTTGCCCTACTGCTACACGCCGACCGGCTTCCCGGTATAAAAACTGCCGAGGTAGTTTATAACCCGCTCAGGTGTTACAATCTCAAACGTTACAATAGAATATGGAAATCTGTGATGCAAGAGTGCATGATCTAGCCAAGTCTCATAGGACTGCGCGTGGCAAGTTCCGGAGCCCCAAACCGCACTACAATCTGCCGAAATTTGTGTTGCAGAAAGTGGACTGGTCTGCGAGTCTGTCATGCTCATAAGCAAGACAAATTCCAGATTCTATTGCAACGTTTGAGATTGTAACGTTTGAGCAGGCCATATAGTTGTAATCACACTGCTCCTCGCCGGCCCCGGCGTCGTGCCCATAGTCCTCGTAGTACCAAGTTCATCCCCCGGGGAATGCCCGCCCACCGCCGTTTTCTCGTTCTCGGTACAACTACTTTCGTCCCCGGCGGTAGCTCCTGGGTAGCAAGAACTTCGTTGGCCTGTGTACCTGCACAAGCTCCGGGCCGGGCTACTCGCGGGGATGCTATTGGGGGAAAAATTCGGGCTCTCGCGGTTCAGGAGCGCGACCCACTCTTGGTGAGTCCGGGGGGGTTTGTAGTGGCTGGTATCCACCGAAAAGTCAAAGGGGATGTTGACGACTTCATCTGCTGGGTGGTGGTGGTCCTGATGGTGAGCAAGGTCAGGATGATGCCCTCCTTCTGGCGAAGCGGTTCCTGCTGCTGTATGGATTGCAAAAGTGTCTGGGTCTGGAAGGTTGGAACTTGTCAGGCTAATTCCGAATCATGCAGGAATCTGTGTTGCATGAGTGCCAAAGGCCGTCCACTTTCGACCAAGTTTGGAGGGAGTTTCTCACGCAGGATAGGCATGGTAGAGAGCTCACAGACTCTGTCATGCTAGGTCTCGCATTCCAGACCTGATGGGTCATGGAAAAACTGCATGACAAGCTTACACTCTTCCAGACCCAGACACTTTTGCAGTTGATATGCTGCTGCTGTGATCCGTCTCACGGTCGTGGAGGAGTCCTCGTTTGTTGATACTTCGTGTGTTGATACTTGTTCAGCAACTTGCTGCACTTCGTTTGTTGATACTCGATGATCATCCTCCACGAGAAGCCGTGATGTAGTTGTGCTGTTTTTTCTACCAGGATGGTCCTCGATGTTCTTGTTCTTGGCCTGATATGTTATTGTTGTACCTGTAGAGGCCCCTTCAACATCGTCTTGACGTTCACAGTGTCGACCTTGTTTTTCCACCTCTAATGCTTGAATATTCCTCTCCTCTTCTGCTGCACACGAACGAAAAGGAGCTGCTCCCTGTGGCCCAGCTCGCACGTCCTCTGGACCACAAGGACCCTGCACAATTATATCACCAGACGACGAAGAAGCCGCCCCGACATGATCATTACATGCGATGGCTTCGGCTTCCTCGCCCCCAACATCTTCTTCCGACAGCCCGGGTCGTGCGGCTGCAGGCGGGGTGCCTGCTGCTGCTGCTGCTGCTCCCGGCGTTCTTGGGTGGTGCGCCTGCGGGGGTGGTGCAGGGGACCCCCTTTCGGCTCTTGCCTGATCAGCCATTTTATGCAATAAATTGCCTCTGGTTATAACTAACTGAAGTTTAATAACTCGCGAAGATGATATTATCGTCGTGTGGGTTTGATTTTTTCTCCTATTCGTAGTTGAGTTCTTTAACTTTTTGGTTCATCTACTTCGACATCAAGAGAAGAATCTTATATGCCAAAAATTGATGACATCCTACAGGAGTGAGTATGGATTCCCTTTTGAGAACGTCATAAGGAGCGGGCTCTTTTAACATCAAAAGTCCTACCGATGGATGAAATTGAATACGAGGATGAACTTCGTACTGTTCTTTTCCCGAGCCTTGTTGTTCTCTTTCCGAATACAAACAAAACGTTAACGTCGCTGTCCGTTTCGTCTTTAGGGACTGTTCCAAACAAAGCATCTTGTCTTCAAAGTACAGCTATTGGTATCGCCATAAGCAGGGTTGAAACTAACTGTTGTCGCTATACAAAAATAAGCCACGCAGTAAATTCATGCAACTTCTTGGACAACCACATCAATTCATGCCCGTAGACAACTACATCAGAACTCCTCTAGATGCTAAGTAGCGTACGCCGTTAGTTCACTTTTTATCAGTCTCGTCTTCGACCTTTACTTAGAGCCTTGAGTTTCGAACCGTGAAACGACCTTCGACCTGGGCACCGGTCCGGCACTGAAAATAAATCAATGCTGAAGAGCTGCAAAGAGCGATAACTAAATATGCAACGAGCTCGAGCACCAGAAGATAATATGGAGTAGAACAAGCGACTAAGTACTTCTTGTTCTCATGTGGAACATTACCTCTACACACGCAAGTGTCGCACGCGGATACTCTTGATTCGTGGCTTTCACGTGTACTCATCTTTTGCGCGCCTAGACCAACTCGTTGGTAGTTCGCAACAACACAACCTTGCCGCCTAGGGGAAGGCTGCATGGTAATTGTTTATTTTTTCGCGTTCCAAGTAACAACTTCACGACGCGTGTTTTCATATCTTGGGTTTGGGTTTGAGAGGGCGGAAAGTTCTACTTCACAATGCTTTTTCTTGGGGAAAGTAAGTAAGTACTTATCGAAGGGTCCTCGTGAAGAAGAAGAGCACTGGAGTCTACTGCACAAGAACTTCTCAGAAGTACTTGAGCGTTTCCCTGCACGGGTCCTATCGTGAGGAAAGATCCCCCCTCCCCGTACCAAAAAGGGACGCATCTGAAAATTTGTGATGCTGATTTGTGGACACAAATCGTCTCTGTAATGCAAGAAGGCCAATCCAGCGACTCCGCCGCATTATGCAGGCGGTTTGTGATGCTATGGGGCCTACAGAGTACACATTTGCCATGCTACGCGCCTACGTCAGAACCCTTCTACTTAGGCTTGGCATGGGCCTGCAGTCATCTGCTGCAAGACAGACCTGATTTGTGTGCGCAAATCCAGCATCAGAAACTTCCCTTTGATATGGGGTGGGGGGATTTTTCTTTTTGATAGGTCCATAAACTGCCTTACCACCTCGTCGGTGACGAGTTTTCTCCTTTCCCTGTGCTTATCAAATGCAAACGTGTCTGGGTCTGGAAGAATGCCAGTTTGTCATGCTTGTCTCACTTGACTCTTACATCTGTGGTGCGTGAGCAGCAAGAAAGCCTCTGCTTCCCTGTCATGCAACAACGCAGTTTGCCATGCGGAAAACGAATTACATAGCAGCGCAGCAAAAACTTGTCATGCTTGGCTATGTATTGCAGTGCGCCAAACATTCCCAGACTTGCATCACAAGTTTCCAGAGCCAGACATATTTGCAATGCGTAGTGCTCGTTCACGATCAATTTCAACTCGGCAACGAGTTTGTTCTTCACTTCCCCGGTCGTCATTCTGCCGGAGCCGTACTCCTCGCCGATTTTTATCGAAAGGAAAAAGCCCCCCTCCCAATATCGAAAACGAAATTTGTGATGCTGTATTTGAGTACACAAATCGTCGTGTATTGCTACAAGGCCAAGCGCCGCAGTTGTGGCCTCGTTTGGAGGCAGTTTGTCATGCTGTTTCCTACTTCCAGCTGCCTCCTGTGATGCTGCAGATGCAAGGCCGTCCCACGCAACCCAGCACTACAGTCCGCATTTTTTCCCTTCTAGCATGACAAAGCTGATTTGTGGCCACAAATCTGCATCACAGATTTCCGTTTCGATATGGGGAGTGGGAATTCTTCCTTTTCATAATCTTTTTAAATTCCTCGTCGTCCTCCAGCACATACCGCAAGTACTCGTACGGAACGTCCACATCTAAGTTCGCCCCTTTTTCTATCCCACAGAAAAACTCAGGCAGGTCAGATTTGTAATGCATAGAATGAATTCACAAAAAGATCTCTCAAGGGGCTCGCCCATAGCATGCTGTTCAGGACACGCAATGCAGATATTCTTGTCTATTTATTTTTGCATTACAAATGTGACCTGTCTGCATTTTTCTGTGAGATATTTTCCCGGTGCTCCTCCAGGGTCTGGCCCCCGCCGGAAAGGGCGTACTTCATGACTTTGTCCTTGATCTGCTTCTCCTATCAAATGCAAAAATGTCTGGGTCTGAAAGAATGCCAAACTTGTCATGCAGGTTTTCCATGGCCCACGAGGTCTGGTATGTGGGACGTAGCACGACAGATCATTCTGTGAGAGTTCTATCATGCATATCCTGCATGAGAAACTGCCTCGCGATTCGGTCAAAAGTGGACAGCTTTTGGTAATCTTCACGCAACACAGACTTTGATATGATTTAGATTCAGCATGGCAAGTTGCTTTGTTCCAGACCCAGACACTTTTGCAATGCATATCTCCGAGTCGGTGACGAAAATGGTTGACGGGGTATCCGTATCCTGTGCAAAAGTATCGCACTCGTAGTAATCGCAATCATGCATTACAAATCTCCATACCAAGGTAAAACAGCATGACAAATTTCATTTGTCATGCTGACCGAATTTGTAATGCGATTTCTACTAGTACGATTATACTTTTGCAATGCATAATCCGCGGACGAAGACATCTTGGTCGTGTGGCCTTGGAGTGCGGGGAAAAACTTGGAATGGATCAAAGCGGGCTTCTGGAGGTTTAGCCGGGGCGCAATGTCGCGGGTTACCTGATAGATTAAGATTTTTATATGGCGCATCCGCATGATAGATTGAATACTATTGTTCACCAGCAACGGGTTGTAGACGAAATTTGGGGAGGGTGCAGAAATCCACATAAGAAAAGCGTCTACAACTTCATGCGTGAATATATAAAACTAGCAAAAAGTTGTAGTAGCACTCAACCGCTATACCCTGAAAAACGGGTCTTGATCAATCGCCTGGGGGATCAGACACCGCACGTCGGTTCTTCCTCCAAAAATGTGCGGAAAGGCCTCGGGAAAACTCGGCGCGGCCTGCACCGCGGTGTAGAAGCATTTCCCTATGTTCGCGGAATCGGTCAACCCCAGCGCGCCCTTTGCTTGGTTGAACGTGATTTTCTTCGCGATTTTCGCAACTAGCGGGTACATGGTGCCCATGTAATCAAAGTTCGTGAAAATGAAAGTTTTTTCCGGGTTGAAGCCGCACGCGATGATGTCCTTGATATTCGCGTAGGCGAGTTTGTGGGCCTCCTCGGCGGAGATGTTTTCCTTAAACCAGGACTTCTCGTCGTCCGTTAACTGAATCACCAATGGTATGGAAGCGTCAGGATCAAAATTTACAAAGTTGAAGTAATTTGCGATGCATAAAACCGATACCAGATGGCACCCACTTATCAAGTGGCGCACGACAAATTTGGGTAGAGCCTAAATTTAGTTTGTCATGCTGTTTGGGTAAGGAAGCCGCCGCTTGCCATGCTACTTTAGCAGCTGACTTTTTACCCGTCAACAGGCTTACTATCTGCCTCGCTTGCCTACTCTGCAAGGCAGGCATTTGGTGGCTTGCATTTTACGCATTACAAGTTTTTCAACTTTGTTGATTTCGGTTCTGACACTCCCATAAATGGAACGTCGAACGTGTCCTGGAGCCACTTAGTGAAAAAAAAGGGCACCAGGTGACCTGTGGAGTTGATTGTGCAGCAGAAAATGGATCTACTTCACAAGGGGGCGATGAGTACTTTTTCCGAGGAAATACAAATAACGTCGTGTGTAGTGTTCTTGTGCATGAAAAATCATCTACATGATCTCTGCAGAAGAGCGATTTCCTCGACATCTCCGCAGGCGGCAATTTACTTTGCTTTCTGGTCGACACTATTTTCACTTCGGAGTATTAAAAGAAATGCAACGAAAAATTCAAAATCTGTCCCATGATATTGTTTATACCTATATGCAGTGACTCGCTGCTCGCGCCCCGTCCGGTGTAGAGGTAGAACGGCACGCCCTTTTCGATATGCATTGCAAATATGTCTGGGTCTGGAAGAGTGTAACTTGTCATGCTACATCTGGATCGTAGAAAAATTTGTGTTGCATGATTACCAAGAGAGGTCCACTTTTGAACAAGTTTAGAGGCAGTTTCTCAGGCAGGAAAGGCATGATAGAGATCTCACAGAACCTGTCATGCTAGGCCGTGCATGCCAGACCGCGTGCGTCAGCGTCATGGAAAACCTGCATGACAAACCTAGACCCAGACATTTTCGCATTTGATACTCGACCTGATCCAGCAAAATATCCAGGTCCCGGTGCGTGAAAAACAACCCTCGGCTATTACAGTGAAAAGTGCCCCCCACCCCTCAAATTGCAAAAATTTGTGATGCGAAGTTTCCAATTGAAAACTTTTTGTCATGCATGAAAGGAGTATGAATCTTTCTGATGCAGAGTCTAGGCGTGTATCGCATCGCTTGCATGACAAGCGCCGCTCTTGCTGGGGTCTTTTGCAATACAAATTTTCGCTATTCACGATTGGAAACCTGTGATGCTGATAGGTGCAAGAGGGCGAATGTTTCATTTGGAAAGGTTTGCAATACAAATGCTTTCAGGTTCGGGGGTGGGGGCATTTTTCATTCTGATATCGGCGCAAAAACCGGTGCGCGCGCTTCCCCGTGATTCTTTCTATCCGTTGGATCAAGCTCGCGTCGATCTTGCTGCACCCAAAGTCGCGGACGAGTTTATCGTAATCAATCCCCGCATCGGCCTGCACGTCCACCGGGTTGATAACTTGTGATATTACAATGAAAAATGCCCCCCCCAGAACTTGGCAGCATTTGTATTGCAAACCTTTCCAATAGAAACATTCCCCGTCTTGCATATCTCAGCCTCACAGATAATTTTTCATGCTGAATATAGCTCAAATTTGTGTTGCAGAGAAGCCCAACAGCAGCCGGATCTCTCATGCAAAAGACGCCTTGCGTGCCTAGATGCTGCAATGAGAAAGGCTCGCAATCCTTTCATGCAAGACAAAAAGCTGTCATTTGGAAATATTGCATGACAAACTTTTGCCAATTCCGGGGGCATTTTTCATTGTAGTATGTGACTCATCCGCCGGCTCACACTCCGCTTGGGGCGGGTACAGGGGCCGCTCCTCCGCTTGCGTGGCTGAGGATGGTATATATATTTCATCCTAATTGTTTCTTGCCTCTTGTTCTACTGCGTGACCGTGGTCTACTTTCATTGACAAACAAAACCATTGTCCTTAGATCATGTGTAGCTCGATATATAAAAATTCGCAGGACAGCAAAGTGGAGAAACCACCTGCTCTCCTCAACATCTCATGTTCAGCAACACCTGTATTCCAATCTCAATTTCAATTTCATTCTCCTGGTTTATTTACGAAAAAATACCTTTTTCCCCCTCCACCGGCGTGCACTGCACCGTGACCTTCAAAGTTTGCTTCTCCGCGTTGAAGGTGAATTTCGTGAGCTCCATATGCAATGCAAAAGCATCGTACTAGTGGAAAATGCATTACAAGTTAGCGGCCCAGCATTATGAATGAAATTTTTTGTAATGCTGATTTACCTTGAGAAAGGGATTTGTAATGCAAAAACGCAATTAGTACAACGAGTACGATGCTTTTGCACTGCATACTCCACCTTCCCGAGCAAAATGGTTGATTCCAACACCGGATTGATTTGGCAGTTCAAATTCCAGCTTGGTAACCTCACTAGCCGGAGCTCCTGAACGGTGTCTGGGACCTTAAATTGGTCGTACATCGTCTCACCGTACCTGCGAGTTATTTGGGTTGGAACTTTCTGATGTCATCTGTCATGCGGACAGGGAATTCCACATGCAAACCAGCACTGCTTTCCTGGCATGACAAATTTAAGAAAAACGTACTCCTATCGAGAAACCCATCCAAAAATACAGTTCCTCCGCGTGTTTCCTGGCCATCTTGAAAACGTATCAAGTGCAAAAATGTCTGGATGTCTGGAAGAGTGTAGACTTGTCATGCAGATTTTTCATGACCCATGAGGTCTGGAAGGCGGGACTTAGCATGACAGACATTCTGTGAGATCCCTATCATGCCTATTCTGCATGAGAAACTCCGTTCCAACTTGATCAAAAGTGGACACCTTTTGGTACTCACGCAACACCGATTTTTGCATGCTTCAGATTTACCATGACAAGTTGCAATCTTCCAGACATCCAGGGATTTTTGCAATCCATAAAACGTGAAATTGCACATTTTCCGCCACTTTTTCGTTTACTTGCTCCTGAATTTTCGACTCCAAAGCTTTCTCGAATTTCCCCACTTGGCCGATCGTTATGGACCCCGAATGCGCCGGTTGTTTCTCGTGCTGCACGGTGAGCGTCGTTCGTGCTGTCGGTATTTTCAGAATCTTTACCAGATATCACATGCAAAAATGTCTGGGTCCGGAAGAGTGCAAGTTTGTCATTGTCATGCTTGTCTGGCATGACTCGAGAATCTGTGTTGCATAGGCACGAAAAAGCCCTCTTACCTGTCATGCAAAAACGCAGTTTGCCATGCGGAATACGTAAGACATGGGAGCCACAAAATTTGTCATGCATCGCTGCGTATTGCAGTGCGTCTACCATTCACTTTTAGCATTACAAGTTTCCAGACCCAGACATATTTGCAACGCATACCAAAGCCCCTTTCACCACGTGGAGAGCGGAATCCAGGTAGATGCTCCGCGTCGCAGCTTGGGAAGAAGCCGCGGCCATTTTGAAGACGTAGTTTAGTCTAGTGGCTGATAGAAGTTAGTACAGGCGGGAATAGAAAATTAGGACGTGACTCAAATTTCAAGTAACATCAGACACGCTCAAGAGAACCTTTTGCGGCGGTGGGACAAAGGAGCGGCTTTATTTCCTCGAGATATTGTACTATGTCGCGTAAAAGAAGAAGTGCTCGGCGTGGTCTATTTTCCTATTTTGATATTGTGAAATAAAAAATGGACTGTTGTTAGTTCTGATGTTGTAGCTAATTTACAAATTGAAAATCTCTTTCCTCGTAGAAACTATTGAGGCCACTTGTTGCATGATCGTGCTAAATAATCTTGCAAAAGAACCGTCGACCAGCTAGAAAAAGGCCAAATCTTGGATCCCAAACAATCTCTTTTCAAGAAAACTAATGATCTGCGATCTTCTGCTCGTGCAGATGTTAATGCCATCGCGGCTGCGTGAAGATCCTGGGCTCGATGAGATCCTGATCCTTCGAGACTTCGGTTTGCATATTTTCTACTTGTGAGTTGAGCGGCAATGAACCCGCGAAACCCAATCTTGAATTAAGTCTGGATCCTTATGTAGACAACTTTTCCTTCGGGCCGAGAATTCACCAACTATCGGCCGTGGTACTTACTTATATGCAGAAACCAGGCTGCGCTGAACAAAGTTGCCCCGAGCTATGAACCTGAGCTCAGAGTGCCGTCGCGGCACTGGGTTGCGAAACAAGCTGTTGCGCTTCAGAAATGATGAAAAATGTAGATTTTGAAAAAGTTGTACGACTTCTCTTCCCAAAAATTTCAAAACACTTGTCCATGGCAACGGACCCAATTCCTTCCAACCCAAAATCTTTTTCTCGGAGCGACAGCGAAGGTGCATCGTCCCCGCGGTAGGAGAGGGATACATACATAGTTAATGTGATTGTGATTCTGTGATTTTCTCTTTAATATGGACTTCCAGGATTTTTCTTTTTACTCTAACCTAGTTGATGATTGTAACCTAGTTACCGTAAAAATAATGTGTTCACGTCGTACACAGCCACGCCACTCGCCCCGCTCTCTCCGTATACCCTCGCCATGCCCTCACCCCCTCACGTTCCGTTTCAGCAACACAAACAGCGCCACGTCCTTCAAAATCCCGCCGTGCCCCGCGTCCCAGGGGTGCGCTACGTACTTCGACTTATTCCGCCGGAACGTCGCGAGACAAACCTCGCTGTTGCAGACATAGCTCGCGAATTTGGTTATCCTGAGTAAAAACGTCCCCACGCCAGGTTTGTCATGCAAATGTGCAATGACAGGAACATTTGTAATGCGCAGCTCCATGAGAGGCATTTCCAATCGTGTTGTGGAATCTGTAATGCTGTAAACAGAATGCGAAAGTGGCTTTCTCATGCGGCTTATCTCGCCAATCAGCACTACACTGCAGAGGGAAACTTGTCATGCACAGCTCCCAAAACTTGGAGACTTGTGTTGCTAGGTTCCCAACTTGACTACGGGGTGGGGACGTTTTTACAAATGATATTGGTCGCGTGTTCGTTACTCGCGATGGTCTTTAACTTCGTTCTCTTGCAGTAGCCGCAAAACCAGGACTCGCAAACGACGCAATACCGTGGCTTGTGGTTGTAGAGCCCGCGACCTGATATTGATAATGTATGATGATGTGCATAGGGATCATTCGCATTACAAACTCTACCATTCATACGTCCCCTGCATGACAAAGCCAAAGTCAGTGCCATCTTCCTGTCAAATTTATTGGTTAACAGACCAGAATCTCAACGTTCTTGTCTCAACGTTCATGACGCCGACGGGCAATCGTCTCAACGATTGCCCGGCGGCCTCCAACAACGCTCGTCGGCAGAGGCGGAGAGGCGCGGCCGGCTGGCACCATTGACGCGAGGCGGGGTCCATGAACCATAAGGGGCGCAGGGGCGCGGCAACACACACGGGCAGGGGCGCGGGCGTGAAACACAACACAAGGAAAGGAGAGAGTCGTCGGCCAGGGCAGCCGCCGCCGGCCGGCCGGCCGGCGGCGGCTGCCCTGGCCGACGACCAGAACCCCAAACCCTAGACCCTAACCCCAAACCTAAACGGCGCCGAAGTTGAGGCGTCGGGGTCAACGTTGGGACGTTTTGTCTAAACGTTGAGACAAATTGGCGTAGTTGGGATTTTGGTTTGTCAACCAAATTTATTTCCTTTACATACCTTTTATCTTCACCCTTTCGCCCGTAAAATGCCGGTAGCACTGCGTGGCGCACTTCGCGCAATTTCCCGATAATTTGCCCTCGGTTCCGACCGGGGTGACAATGGGGTTGTCGTCGAAGGGGTTAAAGTGGATTTTCCCGTTTAAGACGTCATTCGGTATGCGGTCCCAAGTATCAGACGAAAAAAGGTGTTCCACTGTAAGGACCGACTTTGCAAGTTCTGCATCACAGGTTTGCTCTACATGAGGACAGAGAAAATTTCTCATGCGAGGCTCCGAAGGGAAAACACAGCTAAAAACCCACTGTCTTGCATGTGTAGCAAGGCAAACACTTTTGCGATACACATTTTCCATTACAAGTTTACACGTGAAACAGTTTTTTCCTGCGATACCAAGCTTGGTCGAAGTGGCTTGAAAGCTCCAAAACCAAATCCTGTGACTTGTCCGCTACCCGGGAGTTTTCCGCCAGCCAAATGCATCGTAAGGAAAAATCTTCCCTCCCCATATCGAGACGAAGTTTCTGATGCTGGATTTCCGTACACAAATGCGCGCTGTCTTGCAGTAAGGCATTGCAGCCAGATCCTCAGCCTAGGTAGGGGCGTTTGGGTCACGTTGTTTAGCATTGCAAACGGCTGTCCCCTAGGTCCAACAGCATGCCAAATTGCCTCCATAATGGCGCTGAAGCCTCTGCGCTTGTCTTCTTGCATGACGGACGTGATTTGTGGTCTCAAATCAGCAACGCAAATTTTCGGAGTCATACCGTTTCGATATGGGGAGGGGGGATTTTTCTTTTTGATAAAATGCGCCAGTGCTTCATGTACCTGAAGAGAGTTGTATATGTGTACTTTGTTGCTTTTTCGATAATCTTCATCTTGTCGTGCGATCTGAAATCGATAGCGAATCGTGCAACACAAAAACAAAATCATTGCCGTAGCGAATTTTGCATGCCAAAAAGAAAATAAAAGTACGCGTCAATCAAATGCTTCTGCCCTTGAAAGTGCATTTCCACCCTTTCCCGCACTTCTTTCTCTAACTCTGACCAGGACATATGACCCGCTCAGGTGCTACAATCTCAAACCGGTTTCCATAGAATATGCATATGGAAATCTGTGATGCAAGAAGTGCATTATCCAGCCAACTCTGCTCAAAGGATTCCGCATGACAAATTCCGGAGTGGCCGTGGTCCCAAACCGCACTACAAAAATCTTCCAAAATTTGTATTGCGGAAAGTGGGATGCTCTGCGAATCTGTCATGCTCAACAATATGCAAGACAGGTCCCAGATTCTATGGTAATAAAACCGATTTGAGATTGTAACACCTGAGCGGGTTATAGGACAGATCTTGATTCTTCACCCCCGGGCGCCGCGCCAATCCGAGGTAAATTCGCAGGGCCTGGACGAGATCCATACCGTGGTACGGGTCCACTACTGCGGTATTCCCACTTCGCTGGGAAGCACCGAGTCCTAGGGCTGCTGTTGCGCCGAGACAGCGGTCGCGGTCGGCACCGCTGCCGAAATCCGCTACAGAACAAATGTCGTCGTCGAAGTCGTTGTGTCCTAGACCGTATGAACTGCAAAAGTAGCGCCGTACTAGTATAAATTGCATTACAAATTAGCCCAGCATTACACATTAAATTTGGCATGCGGATCTACCTTAAGAAAAACATTTGTAAAGCATAAATGCAATGACTTCGAGTAAGATACTTTTGCACAGCATAAACCGCTAACGGGCGAAAGCATCATCTCGGAGCAGGCGGAGGGGGACCGGTCCATAGGCCCGTTTTGTTGTAGTCCTGGAAGTTGCAACGTGTTTGTTTTACCACTTGCAGCTCCCGGTTTCGGATTTCTGTTACTACTCCCTTGCAGTCCGGGTATTTGCAACGTGTTTCCGGACGACTTTGGTGGATGGTTGCTCGACGAACTACTTTTACTCATCAGATTCCGCGGGGATTTCGGCATCGAGGGAAGTTTTTTCCGAGCTCGGGAAAGCAAGGAGACGCCAGCGGTGTGCTGGGATAAGTAGACGTCGTCTTCCGTGTCTTCTTCTGGTTCATCGATTCCAGTATCTGCATCGTCACACAGCAAGGTTTTGCCCGCGCCGTGCGAGCCGACAGCGTCAGGTACTACGCCTTGGGTACTATTTTGTCTGATGTTCGACGTTTTCTGTCCGATGCTAGAAGTAGAGGAAGCGGAACTGCCGCCGCCAGCACATGACCCTAGGGCGGCAGCTCCCGCGAAATTTTGCAGCCCTGGGCTGCTACTCACCGCTAGATCCAGCAGTTGCTTTGCCGCTTTTAAACATCGCGGGTCCTCGAGGTTGGCGGAAGTGGTATCGCGAGCAGAAAAAGCTGTTTCAGAAGTCTCTCAAAGAACCTTTGCAGTAGTAAGTACATTTAGCACTACAAATTTTCGAAGCAAGAAACCAAAAAGCTGTGATGCGTTCAGCTTCAGACAGCACGAGAAATAAACATCGATGAAAAACAACCTCTCTAGCTCTAGCTCTAGCATGTTGAGCATGACAAAAAATTGTCTCAACTGCGCATTACAAGTTCTTGAGACTGAAACAGTTTGTTTCTCGCGATAAGTAGCAATGAGGATGTACTGCCGCGTGTCGTTGACGTTTAGCAGTATCCTGTGCAAAAGTATCGTACTCGTACTAATCGCAGATATGCATGACAAATCTGATTCCCAGGCTAAATCCGCATGACAAGTTCCATTTTTCATGCCTCCGAAATTTGTCATGCGATTTATACTAGTACGATACTTTTGCAATGCACAAGCAGCAGATCCCGCCAAGAATTGTTGTTCCCATAGTTGTTGTTGATAGGTTGCACTTCTAACAGCACTTCCAAGTAGTCCAGAGCTTGTATCCCACAGAAAAAAGCAGGCAGGGCAGATTTGTAATGCAAAAATAAATACGCAGAAAAATCTGTCATGGGCAACGCCGTAGCATGCTGTTTAGGACATGCAGTTGTTTTGTCTATTTATTTTTGCATTACAAATCTTACCTGCCTGCTTTTTTCTGTGTGATAGCTTGCCGTCGCAGAATTTTGTAGTTGTTGACGCACTATCCATGGCAAACATGTCTGGGTCTGGAAAGGTGGAACTTGTATTGCATGTCCTGCATAATTCCTGAAAAATCTGTATTGCATTGCCACCAAATGCGCGACTCTTTTGTGATGCAAAAACGCAGCTTGTCATGCGTCCTACGCATCAGACGGCGCCAACTAAACTTGTCATGCTTGGCTGCACTGGAAAGCACCAGACTCATCCATGCTTTAGCATCACAAGTTTCGAGACCCAGATCGATATTTGCAGGTGATACGCACTTGAGGAATTTGTTTAAAAACCCAAGTTTCTGCTCCGCGGACGTGTTGCAGCCCAGTTGCAGAAGCGGGTCAAGGGGTGGCGGTTGTGGCTCCTGTGCAGTGCTTGCAGTAGAAGTTGCCTCTGCTGCACTATTACTACTACCACTATCATCAGCCGCAGGAGCAGGTCGTGGCGACGTGAACCCCCCGCAGGCTTTCCGCGCGTTCCGGTAGACCAATCGCAGCTCGTGCCACCACTGCAACGTTGCCGGTTGCTATGGAGAGAAAAAAGTTTGTTACAGTCACTAAGTTGCAGGTTTTGCATTACAGATTTTTTTAGCGTCACAGCTTTTCCTTGTATTGCAGAAACACTAGCGGAATGATCCCCTATGAAGTTTGGCTGTGATGCATTTTTACGCATGACAGAAAGGTTTGTATTGCAAAAAAGCGCATGAGTGATCGCGACGAACTTTTTTCGTTTGATAGTTGCGACTTCGGCTGCGAGCAGTCGGTGAGGAAAGTGCGGAAGTTATCCTGAGGAAAAACGTACCCACACCAGAGTTGTAATGCAGATTTGCAAAGACAGGAAGACTTGTAATGCGCATCCGCATGAGAGCCATTTCCAATCGCGTTTTGGAATTTGTGATGCTGTGAACAGGATGAGCAGATGAATCTGTGATGCGGCTGCACTTGCTAACCTGCACTACACTACATAGCGCAACTTGTCATGCGTCTCTCACAAAACTCCTAGGTTTGTGTTGCAAAATCCCCATCCTGACTCTGGTGTGGGTACGTTTTTACTCAGGATAGAAGTCTTCCATGGTGGTCCTCGTCGTGTGGTCGTCGTGTTTTATTTTAGGGCTGCAAGAAGGGCTGGCTCTCACCCAGTGTTGTCGTTGTATGTTGCAGCACGCGACGAAGAAGCCCGTCCTGTGCGCGGTTTACAACTACCGCAGGTCTGGTACATATAATTCGCGGATCAACCTAGACTTTCATCCTCTTCCGCGCCCGCGGTTTTCAACTTCATCTTCATCACCCTCGATGGATTGACACTAGAACAAGTGAAATTCATTTAAAACTGGGCCAGTCGAACTATTTTTCTGAAGAGCATATCGTGCAAGAAAAATGTTCGTATTCGCGTTGCCCTGGTGGTGCACAACTGCCAAACGACGCTGCTACTACACTCTGAACCAAGACAAGAAGCCCTCTCAGAAGCACTTAGAAGTGACAGCACCAGCAGTCACGACGACCTGTGTTGAACAGCAACAGCTTCTCTTGCTGCTGGTGCCAAGAAAGCGCATATAACTTACTACTCCCGTTGAGAATCAGAAATCGCTGCGGGAAGGTTCTTGAATTTTTTCTGCAATTCACCGAAAAGAAGAACGTGGCAAAGAACACTTTCACGCCTGTATTTTTTCGCCTACGGAGCAGGCCATTGTAAGGCACCACTTCGTACTACCGTGAAAAATAATGGTTCATCTTCTGGCCACATGTGCAAAAAATTCCACGTTCCTTGTCATGTTCGTGCTCCTCTTTCGAACTACAGAGAGAATAAAAAACGTCATCTCATCCCCCTGAACGAAATACATGTTGAGATAATTGTACTTAATTCACGATCGCTCTGTCTTGCGTTTGTAACAAGACAAGCAAGACTTTTGTGCTGCATCATCTGCATCACAAGTTCACTCGGAGGGAGGAGCTTCTCTTTCACCACTACGGCCATACGGGCGGGCTGTAGTCCATGCGGTGTCGAAACTTTCCGAAAGTTATCCTGAGTAAAAACGTCCCCACACCAGAGTTGTCATGCAGATCTGCATGCCAAAAAAGTTTGTTTGTCATGCGGAGCGCAATGAGAGGCATTTTCTAGTCGTGTTTTGGAATTTGTGATGCTATAATCTGCATGATACACTAGATCTCTGATGCTGCTGAACTACCTAAACAGGATTACACTACGAGTAGAAACTTGTCATGCCAAATGACCAAAGCTGGCTGATTTGTCTAGCAGATTTCCCATCTTGACTCTGGTGTGGGGACGTTTTTACTCAGGATAAAAGGGAAGGAATTACCATGCTCCTTTTCTTATCCTTCTTCAGTGGCTTCTTTTCTGCTCTGCTCTTCGAATTTTTATCGTAAGGAAAAATCCCCCCTCCCCACACTGAAAGGTACTTTATGCTGTTGGAAATTTGTGATGCTGATTTGTGGTCACAAATCTTGTCTGTCTTGCAAGAAGGCAAACCCAGAAGGCCCCCCGCATTGTGCGGGCGGTTTGAGATGCTGTTGGGCCTACAGCATCGGCTTTTGTCATGCTGACGCGCCTAGGCCGAAACTTCTCCACTCCGGCTTGATATGGGCCGGCAGTCCTACACTGCAAGACAGATCTGATTTGTGTACGCAAATCCAGCATCACAAATGTCCTTTTCGATATGGGGAGGCGGGGGGATTTTTCCTTTGGATAATTTTTCGAGTTGGTTTCGCTTTCCCTTTCCTCCTCGTGCTGCAGATGATGATGAGCCCCACTTGTCGTTTTACTACTACTCCCCATCGTGCTGTTGCTGTTGCTGTTGGATTTATGCTCTTGTCCGGCGGATATCAAATTATAAAAATGTCTGGGTCTGGAAGAGGAGAAGTTTGTTATGCACATTTTCCATGATCCATGATGTCTCTGTTGTATGCAATAGCATCACAGATTGTTTGAGCGCCTACCGATGGTGCGCGTCCTGCATGACACATGCCTTCTCCGCGTAGCCAATATATTGACTCCTCTTGCTGCTCATGCAATACAGATTTTTTTGAGCATCCCGATGCAGCATCACAAATTTGTTTTCTTCCAGACCCAGACATTTTTACATTTGATAGCGGAGTGAAATTGATTTGAGCTCGAAGAACTCTTCGCCGGCACAGTGGGATGTATCAAATGTAAAAGTGTCTGGGTCTGGAAGAGTCATGGTGTTTTTGCATGACACAGAAGGTCTGGCATGGAACCTCTAGCATCACAGGTTTCGAGAAACTTCCGCCATGCCGAATCCGCGTGACAAGTCCCTCATTTTGGTGACAGAAAGTGGGCAGCTTTTGCTACCTATGCATGAGAGATTTTTCTGTGTTCTGAAATGCGCATCACAAGTTTGTATTCTTCCAGACCCAGACACTTTTGCAATGAATAGGATGATCGACGGTGCGAAACAAAAGCGGTTTCTCCTCTGTAGTGCTATCAACTGCTCATTCGTCTGGGTCTGGAAGATTCTGACACTTGTCATGCACGTTTTGCATGAGCCACGATGTCTGTGATGCATACCCTGGCGATACAGATTTTTTGAGGGCTTCTTGATGCCTATTCCGCATGACAAATGCCTTCTCAGTGTAGCAAAAATTGCATTCCCTTTGCTACTCATGCAATACAGATTTTCTTGGAATCCAAATGCAGCATCACAAGTTGCACTCTTCCAGACCCAGACATTTTTACATTTGATATCTAGTGCTCTGGTCTGTCAGTTGCCTGCGTTGTTCAAAGGTGAAATTTGTGTAGCTCGGTGCCTGCACATTATCAAGCGGGGGAAAAATTGCCAGCAGGGGGTCAGCTTGTCCGTCCTGTAGTGTAGGCACTGGCGGTGGTCTACTTCCTTGTTGTAGTTCGTCCGGTTCTATTTGCATATCCCTCGCCCACTGGTAGAGTTTCACAGGCACTGGTCGTGGTGGTGGTGGGAATTTTCCTTCCTGTAACTGTTGCGCCGGCCTTACTTGCATATCCCTCCCCCACTGGTTCAGTTTCACCTGCCGCGCCTGCCCTGAGGGAGCAAGAGCAACACCGGAGGTTTATGGAAGTTGCGTAGCAGTCGCCAGGTCTGGGGAATATTTTTAGGGTGATGTCAAATGGAAAGAATTACGAAATGATTATTTATATACATTGATCAGGAGCCCCCCGCCTCCATGTGCCATTGATTTTGAAGCGGCAAAACGACTTTGATGCTCTACTACCTCCATTATGCCAAAGCAGAACTGGTACACGTTCATGCAAATATTGAACAAATCATATTCATTCCAAATTTCTGACAACCACTCTTGAAGATCCCCCTGGCCAACATCTCGCTTGCTTCCGCATAACTTCGGCGCGACGGTTAGCACATGCGTCGTTGTCGCCAATCGGTCCGGCCTGGAGGACACTGCTTTACTATTCTGAATAGTACCGACTGCCGCCTTGTCAGGCACTGCGCGTTTGTACGACACGGCCCGGCCCGGCGGTTTTTTCGAAATAAGGCCGTGGACCTCCTTTCCTTTCCCCGGGGCCGGAAATATTGAACCGCCACCCACAGCGATCAGCTTCGTACTATCCTCGTCTACAACTCCGGCAACTGTTGCACGACGAGGACCTCCAGGGTCTTGTAGTTCTTCCGCCCCGGAGTCAGCAGCTTCTCGCGCAACATTTTCCGTAGAAGGCTCCTGTAGTCCCCCCGCGGGGGGGAAGGCCTTGTTCTGCATCATCAGTCTCGGGTTGGCGCGTAACGCGGCCTGTAGCGTTTTCAGCTTCTCCACAGCCGTCTGCTCCTGTTTTGCCCGGATCTTGTCCGCTTTCCTCCCCGATCCTACAGAAGTTTTTGGCAGAATGCTTGCCGCCACGAGTCTCCGCTGGGCGCTGGCGGTTCTTTCTCGTTGCGGGGCCGCTGCGCGTATCAAATGTAAAAATGTCTGGGTCTGGAAGGGTACAAACTTGTGATGCACATTTCAGAACACAGAAAAATCTCTCATGCATAGGCAGCAAACTTTCCCACTTTCTGTCACCAAAGTCAGGGATTTGTCATGCGGATTCGGCATGGCGGAGGCTTCTCGAAGCCTGTGATGCTAGAGCTTCCATGCCAGACCTTCTGTGTCATGCAGAAACAGCATGACTCTTCCAGACCCAGACATTTTTACATTTGATAGCGCGGTGGTCCCGAGTACTATTTCCAGAGCGTGCCGTGGTCGGCGCTGAGCGTGCTCGAGGTATCGTGAGAAAAAAGTGTTTACGGTTGCACACTCAGATGCAAGACCAGCAAGACAGACAACCTCTGTCATGCAGGAAACGCTTACCAGCGTCATTTCATTCGTGTTTTCCCTTGTAGTCTGCGCACTACAAGTTTTCTTTTGCATGCAGAGCAAATTTGTGATGCTGAAATTACATACAAATGTGTAGCTGTAACACTTTTTTCCTGTGATACGAGGGCTCCTCCGGGTAGTAATTTTCGTCGTGCTGCCCGAGGGGGGATGTCCTATGTAAAAACGCCCCCGAATTTTAAACCCGACTTGTGTGGTCATGCATCAAGTCTGCATGCCCAAAATGTTAGTTCTCATGCGCACCAGCAGCCCTAAGGACTTCATGGGCACCAGTAGCTTCTAATGACAAGTTGGAAATAAAATTCGTAGAAGAATCGCGGCGGCAATATTTTTCAACATGAGTACATTCTACTTACGAGCCCAAATTTGTCATGCGCAGCACCGAGAATCCCTGAGCCTGACTAAAGCAGAATTCCGATTTTTGCCAATCGGGGTGGGGCGCTTTAGAAATAATACTCAGGATAGGTCCACGTCGGCGGTCGTTTGGTTTTTTACCTCGTTCTCCGCCTTTATGGAATGCAAAAATGTCTGGGTCTGGAAGATTGCTAACGTGTCATGCATGTCTGACATGACTCAAGAATCTGTGATGCATGGGCACGAAGCTGTCTTCTTAACTGTCATGCAAAAACGCAGTTTGCCATGCGGAACACGCAACACAAAGGAGCCCAAAAATTTGTCATGCTTGGCTCCGTATTGCAGTAGAGCTCTCATTCACTTTTAGCATTACAAGTTTCCAGACCCAGACATATTTGCAATGCATAGCCCTCTCAGAAGAGCCATAATTACACGCCCGGAGGAGGAAGACCGTCACCACAATACCGGCCAGCAACAAAACAAACGCCAGCACGCCAGTAAGCGTGATACACGTCAGTGCTACTTTGTCCTCTTCCGGTTGTACTATTTTTGACCTCGCTGTGGTGGGCGGAGGCGTGGTCGTTCCCGTGGGAAGAACAGGATCATACGCTGCAGGAGCAGCCGTGCTCGCTCCCAGCAGCTGTGAAGACGTCGTTCCAGCACTTCCCTGCGGCTGTGGCGGGGGCGGTCCGTTCCCGCTCCCTGGTCGTGGAGATGCCGCTACTTCTAGCGGAGCGGATCCTGCTGCGGCTGTCGTTTCTGGCGGCGAAGTTGTAGACTCTGCAGCGGGGGTCCTTGCAGCCGGGGCGGCGGCCCTTGCGTCGGTAGTAAGAGTACTACCCGCTGTGTTGTTGACCACCGGGGGAGAATCGTTAGAAGGCTCAGTGCTGGCTCCTTCGGTTGTAGAGATGAGGGGCGCATCAACTCCAAGTAACCCTCGCTGCAGGTCGGCCCGCAGGCTGGCTTCGTCAAGAATTGCACCGCTAGAAGCGTTATCAAATGCAAAAATGTCTGGGTCTGGAAGAATGCAAGGTTTGTCATGCACACTTTGCATGACTCCTGAAGTCTGTGACGCATGCTCTGGCATCACAGATTTTGTGAGGGCTTCCTGATGCCTATACCGCATGAGAAATGCCCTCTCGCCGTGGCAAAAACTGGACCCCTTTTGCTGTTCACGCAATACAGATTTTTGTAGAATCCAAGTTCAGCATCACAAGTTGCATCCTTCCAGACCCAGACATTTTTGCATTTGATAAGCGTCGTAGTACCGGCCAATGCCGGCGGCAAGCTCTAGTAGGGCACTTGCTTCCCCTTCCAATGCTCCGGAGCTGCTGCTCTGGAAGCGGCCGTCGCGGGTATTGAACAGCTCGTGGACGACGGCTGCTATGCAATCTGAGCAAGCTGCGCTGGTGTAATAATCTTTTTAAAACCCGCCTACGTCACCCACGACCCGGGCTGCATGATAAAGAAAACAAAATAGCGCGCAGGCAGCACTACTCCAAAACGCACACGAGGCCGACCGGCTGCAGGCGCGCAAAAGGGCCTATGGGCTTTTCGCGTGGGTGCTTCGCTTAAGTGGCACGCCCAGGAGTTGCTCCCCCTTGGTGATCATTCACCTCAGCGCGCTTCCCCTGGGTCGTGCTTCGCTTAAGCCGGGCGGCGCTTAAGTCGTACGTCGGTGAAGCAGGGCGCTGCTTAAGTAGCGCGTCGCATAAGTCGTGCGTTGCCCAGGTCGTGCGTTGCCTAAGTCGTGCGTCGCATTTGTCGTGCGTCGCCTAAGTCGTGCGCCGCCGAAGTTAGTATTGCGTCGCCAAAGTAGTGCGCCGCCTAAGGAGTGCGTCGCTTGAGTCGTGCTGCGCCTACGCTTAAGTGCTTCGCCTAAATGCTTCGCCTAAATGCTTCGGCCAGGTGGCCGTGGTTTCAGTGGTTCGCCTAAGATCGTGGCACCTTCAGCCTAAAAAGTTACACCAGCACAGCCGCTCACCTGAATACCTTCGACGCCCTCCGCACTGGCCACCTGGGACGAACCGGGAGCAGGCAGGCGCGGGAGGAAAAGCTTGGCCCGCTCCTTATTGTGAGGAAAAATGCCCCCTCCCCATATCGAAAGCGAAACTTGTGTTGCTGTATTTGAGTACACAAATCACATTTGTCTTGCTGGAGAGGACTGCAGACCCATATCAAGCCGGAGTAGAGAGGCTTTGACTTAGGCACTTAGCATGAAAAGCGTCCGTGATGTTGGCTCAACAGCATGACAAACCGCCTCCATAATGGGACGGAAGCTGCTGCCCTTGTCTTCTTGCAACACAAACGTGATTTGTGACCTCAAATCAGCAACACAAATTTTCGAAAACCTACTTCTTCAATATGGGGAGGGGGGATTTTTCCTTGCGATACTCCTCGTCCTGTGGCGCGAGAAACTCCACCCACACGGGCGACAGGGGCTTTCCCTCCTTGAATCGGGCCTGCGTGGTCTCCAGATCCGATACAGAGCTTTTCGCCGTAGGTTTCACAAAGAGCTCCCGGCCAAGTCTCAGTCGCTCGAGCCACAGCCGGCTGGCGGAGCTTTCAAAAATTCCCCCGGGTAGTAGAGCCGGGAGCACATCAGAAGCTGCAATGCGGGGCACCAACAAGAACTCCAATTCTAGTATCAAAATGAAAAATCCCCCCTCCCCATATCGAAACGAAGTTTCTGACGCTGAATTTGCTTACACAAATCGGATCTCTCTTGCAATAGAGGACTGCAGGCCCATATCAAGCCCGAGTCGGGAGGTGTTGGCCTAGGTGTTTAGCATGAAAAACGTCTATGCTGCAGGCCCAATAGCATCACAAACCGCCTACATAATGCCGCGGGGCCTGTGCGGTTGCCTTCTTGCAAGACAGAGGCGATTTATGGTCACAAATCAGCATGGCAAATTTTCCGAGTCGTGCCTTTTTGATATGGGGAGGGGGGATTTTTCCTCACAATATCTAGGGTCAGCCGCTCCGTGGCGTTGCCGGTGTAGCCGCTTGTGCGAAAACGTGCATGATCGTATAAAATGCAAATATCCCTGGATGTCTGGAAGGCTGCAACTTTCCATGCAGATTTTCCATGACCCATGAGGTCTGGAATGCCGGACCTAGCATGACAAACTCTGCGAGGTGGTCTCTGTCATGCCTATCCTGCATGAGGAATCCCCTCCCAACTTGCTCCAAAGTGGACAGCTGTTGGCTGCACTCATGCAACACAGATTTTAGCATGATTCAGATTTAGCATCACAAGTTACCACCTTCCAGACCCAGACACTTTTGCACTTGATACTTCGGTCGAAAAAAGCCGCCGTGGCTCGTTGCGTTGGTATGTCAGTTGGATTCCGTACCTGCTTATGAATTGCAAATATGTCTGGGTCCTCTGGAAACTTGTGATGCGAGAGAGGGAATAGTGAAAACACTGCAATGCATTGCCCAGCATGACAAGTTTTGCCGCGGTTCTGAGGCGCGTTCTCCGCATTAGAAACTGCGTTTTTGCATGACAGGCAAGAGGAGCTCTTCGCGGCCACGCAATATTACAGAGCTCAGAGTCATGGCAGACTAGCATGACACCTCTCGCAAAAATCTCCCAGAGGACCCAGACAACATATTTGCATTTGATACTGGTTTGATTCTGTTTCACGTCTACCAGCTGTGCCACCGCAGCGTTTTGGCTTGTTTCCCTGGCAGCTCGCTCCAGAAAGCCGGGGCTGAACGTTGCGGGCCGGTGTCGAAAGGAGGAACTTGACGTTGTGGGGCGGCGCAAGTTATCAAATGTAAAAATGTCTGGGTCTGGAAGAATGCGCGATTTGTCGTGCAGCTTTTCCATGACCCATGACGCCTGGAATGCAGGACCTAGCACGACAGATTCTGTGCAATCTCTCTCATTCCTATCCTGCATGAGAAACTCCCCCCCGACTTGGTCAAAACTGGACGACTTTTGGTAATCATGCAACACAGATTTTTATTGCATGCTTCAGATTTAGCATGACAAGTTGCATTCTTCCAGACCCAGACACTTTTAAATTTGATACAAGTCCGAAAAGTGCCAAGATATCGACTCGGAGGGAGTGCTGGTTGTAGGACTAGCTGTATCAAAAGGAAAAATCCCCCCTCCCCATATCAAAACGAAATTTCTGATGCTGGATTTGCGTAGACCAATCCGATTTGTCTTGCAGTAAAGCACTGCAGCCAGATCCTCGGCCTAGGTAGGGGCGCTGGGTCTAGTTGCTGAGCATTGCAAACGGCTGTCCCCGAGTCGCAACAGCATGCCAAATCGCTTCCATAATGGCGCGGAAGCCTCTGCGCTTGTCTTCTTGCAAGACAGACCTGATTTGTGCCCTCAAATCAGCAACACAAATTTTCGGACCCGTACCTTTTCGATATGGGGAGGGGGAGTTTTTCCTTCCAATAAGCTGCACGACCTCCACCACGCCTTGCTCGCCGGTCGTGAGCGGTTTGTATATCGTAAGGAAAAATCCCCCCTCCCCATATTGAAAAGGTACGTTTCTAAAAATTTGTGATGCTGATTTGAGACCACAAATCCTGCCCCTCATGCAGGAGGGCAAATTCAGAGACTTCGCCACGATATGCAGGCGGTTTGTAATGCCTGAAGGCCTATAGGGCAGACGTCTGCCATGCTAGGCCCCTACACCAAAGGGCCTCCCCTGAGACTTACGATCTGCGTGCAGTCCTTTACTGCAAGACAAATGCGATTTGTGTACTCAAATACAGCAACACAAGTCTCGTTTTCGACATGGGGAGGGGGGATTTTTCATTTTGATATTGTAGGTACTGCAACATCTCGCCGGACACTGTGCGCAGCAGAAACAAAACCTCGCGGCCCCACCCGTCGACTAGCCCGGTGCTATAAATTGCAAAAGTATCGCACTCGTATAAATGCATTAATATAAATTTTCCCAGCATGAGAAATAAAATTTGTAGTGCGGATTTACCTCAAGAAAAATATTTGTAATGCAAGACTTGCATTTATACGAATACGATACTTTTGCGCAGGATAGGTGCCGGTAAAATATGATTTTTGCCCGGGGGGTGATGTCCTCGTCGACGAGTCGCCGCGTGCAGTGCTTTTTTATGGTTGTGTCAGGATCGAAATCGTCAGAGTTGAAATTGTTTGTCATGCATAAAGTGCAACGCAGAAATTGCCTCTACTGCAGAGGACGCAAGGGAGGCAGATTGTAGTGCTGGCAAGGGTCGAGAATTGGGCTGCTGATTAGCATCACAGAGGGGAGCCCCTTTGCCCTAAACAGCATGACAAATTGGCCTCCCGTACGGACAAAATTTGTGATGCGCCGACTAGAAACTGTGGGTCTAATTGGTTTCGCTTTTATGCATTACAAGTTATTTCAACTTTGACGATTTCATTTTCAATCCTGACGCTTCCATACTTCTTCTCCCGATAGTACACCGATTTTTCCCCCATTGTTCCGGCGGTAGTTCTATCCTGTGCAAAAGTATCGTACTCGTATTGCGATCATGCATTACAAATCTTTTTCTTGAGGCAGATCAGCATTACAAATTTTATTTCTCATGCTGAGAAATTTGCAATGCATTTATACGAGTACGATACTTTTGCAGTTCATAAGTTCACCCGCCACAAAGACTCGGCTAAGCGTTCCTCTTGAAGTTTGACGGCGACTTGCCCCAGTACCTCGTCATCGGGTACCATCCGTTTCGAAAGCGCAGCGGCCCGAGTCCCTATCAAAGAAGGGTCAGAAGGCGGAGGCGCCGGGTCGCTCGAGGCCCTATCAAATGCAAAAATCGATCTGGGTCTATAACAGGTCGCAACTTGTGATGCTGTCTGTGGATTCTAAAGAAAATTGTATTGCATGACCAGCAAGAGGGGTCGGGTTTGTCCTACGTGGAGAGGGCATTTCTCATGCGGTCGAGGTATGACAAAGCCCTCTAAAGATCTGTGATGCAACATGTGCTACGGCATGCATCACAGACATCATGGCTCATGGAAAATATGCATGACAAAGCTAGAAATCACTTCCAGACCCAGACATTTTTGCATTTGATAGGCCCGTAGGGACGTCAACTTGCCTTCCAGATCGGGTTCAACAGCCACGTAAAACATATCCCACTGGGTCAGGAAAAGAAGGTGCGGGAAAAATTCCGCGCGAAAGGGCGCAACATCGCGTCGAATGGAATCGTCCCATACTGGATCTTTCACCATCACCATGGTGCGCCGCCGGCGCCCTAACAAGCCCTCACAAAGCCACGTCTGCAAGATAGGCATAGGCAACGACCACTTCTCGGGAACAACAAGTTGCCTATCTTGCGCCGCTCCCTGACCTCCATTGGTCATCACCACCTCTGGCGGAGAACTGTCCTCGCAGCCGCCCTGAAAGACCACGTAAGCAGGGCTGCTCGGCGAGGTACTAGAGGCCCCCCCGGCGGCGCCTGGGCGGAAGACTTCTTGTTTACTTTGTTGTGCTACTCCATAGAAATTCGGCGCCCCGCTGCTCTCCTCCTGCTCCTCTGGCGTAGTAGCGGTCCTGCTGCGGATGATCTCCGCGCCGGAATAACGCGAAGTACTAGAGCCCTATCCCGAGCAAAAACGGGGCCCCCCACACCCCCTACTCTTCACAAGATGGGAATAAATCTGCTAGACAAATCAGCACGCTTTGGTTCTTGTTGCGCATGACAGGTTTGGCCTCGTGGCGTAATAATCCTCGACTTAGCTATAGTTCAGCAGCATTACAGATCTAGCATTACATCATTGTGAAATTCGAGCATCATAAATTCCGAAACATGACTAGAAAGTGCTTCTCATGTTGACTATGGGGTCGTGTGGGCGCCGGTTTTAAATAGGATAAACCCTGTAGTTTGACCCCTTGTTCAACAAAAGACCACCACGCGCTCGACACGGGATTGATGGTGATTCGTTCCCCATATCGTAAGGAAAAATCCCCCCTCCCCATATTGAAAAAGCATCCTTCGGAGAATTTGTGATGCAGAGTTGTGGTCCCAAATTTTTTTTTTTTTGATTAGGCCCTCTTTCTCATTGTATTGTATTGTATTGTATTGTATGGCATTGTGTGACGGCGGGAACGACACCCGCCCGTTGTGCTTAAAAATGCGCTCCCACGTCATTCATTAGTTTTTTGCTAGGAGGCCGGTGTGCGTTACTTAACATGTGAAATCTGATCTACGGGATCCAGCCTGTCTGAGCAGAACCGGGCCGACACAATATTTCACACAGTTAAGCAGAAGGCGCGGGTATCTTTGGCGTTTTTCCCGTCTGCACTTACTTACGTCGCCCGGTCTTGCAGGACTCTCGCCCTGTTGGCACTTGAGCATATTCCGGGTCCCAAATCATTTTTGTCTTGCAAGAAGGCAAGCGCTGAGGGATGAGCCGCATTATGGGTGCGATTTGTCATGCTGGTTGGCCTACAGGGCAGGCCTTTCCCATGCTATACAGCTAGACCCGTGCGCTCCTAAACAGCCTAAGAACCTGGCCATAATAATTCCTTACAGCAAAACAGACCCCATCTGTGTACGCAAATCCAGCATCAGAAATCTCGTTTGGATATGGGGAGGGGGGATTTTTCCTTTTGATAGCCCAAGACCGACGCCTATGGAATGCAAAAACATCGATCTGGGGTGGATCTGGACGAGTATGGAAGTGTCAGAGTCGAAATTGACAAAGTCGAAAAATTTGTGCTGCACAATATCGATGTCAGTTGGAGGATCAGTTTCCAAGTGGCGCATGACAAATTTGGGTAGAGCCGAAATGCAGCCTGTCATGCTGTTTGGGCAAAGAAGACTCCTCCTGTCATGCTACTCTGGCAGCGCATTGCATACCCTTCAACAGGCTTACAATCGGCCTCATTTGCCTGCTCCCCAATACAAGCCTTCAGTGCCCTACATTTTATGCATCACAAATTTTTCGACTTTGTCGATTTCGATCCTGACACATCCATAACGAGTGCAACGTTGTAATGCTCGTCGAGATTATGGAGGACATCATGGTGCCTGTAGAGTTTGTCATGCACGCATGCAGGCTGCGATGTTGTTGAACAAAGAGGTTTAATAATATCGGTTGATGTTTGCATTTTGCAAAACTGCACTTTCTGATGCGGAACAACTACACGCAAAAATCTTCATACAGAGCTCCCCAAGAACGAACAACATCCCATGTTGATTGGCTGCCTACTTACTTCTGTGGAGGTCTGTTCATCCTCATGCAACTACATAACGCTTTAAAAATACTAGCATGACAACTACAACTCTAAACCAGATCGACAGATGGCAACACAAAGAATTTGCGTTTGATAACATCGTCCAGGGCGCGGTATCAACTGTAAAAATGTCTGGGTCTGGAAGAATCCAACTTGTCTTGCTGCTTTTGGATTCTAAAAAAATCTGTATTGCATGAGCAGCAAAGAGAGTCCAAGTTTTGCTACACGGAAAGAGCATTTGTCATGGGGTATAGGCATCAGGAAGCCCTCACAAAATCTGTGATGCTAGGGCATGCATCACAGACGTCAGGAGTCATGCAAAATGTGCATGACAAACCTGGCAATCTTCCAGAGGACCCAGACATTTTTACATTTGATACGCGGGGCGACAGAGCATATCTCCCCCCTCTCCTCGCTCGTAGCCCGCGCAGACTCGTCCACAACCCGAACCAGGGCGGCGACATTGAAATATCAAATGCAAATAATGTCTGGATGTCTGGAAGATTGCAAGATTTGTCATGCTAGTCTGGCATCAATGACTCTGAACTCTGTATTGCGTAGGGCCATCGAAACAGCCTCTACTCTCTATGGATTGTAAAAATGTCTGGGTCTGGAAGGTTGGAACTTGTAATGCTAGCTTTCCATACCTAGAAAATCTGTATTGCATAACCAACAAAAGTCGCAGCCTCTTTTGTCATGCAAAGACGCAGTTTCTCATGCGGATTGCCTATGAGAAAGCGTTTTGGGAAGTTGTCATGCCGGACTGCATTCGGAAGTGTTTTCATCATGCACATTTTAGCATCACAAGTTTCCAGACCCAGACATTTTTACAGTTGATACTCTCGCCTGTAATGCAAAAACGCAGTTTCATCTCATGCTGGATTAATACGCAGCACAGAAGCACGAAAAAACTTGTCATGCTTGGCTGCGCATTGCAGTTCACTTATTGTAGTTCACTGACTTGCATCACAAGTTCCCAGACATCCAGGGATATTTGCAATCTACATAGGGAACCGCGACAAACAAAAGTTCGTTTTTGGCCGCGTCGAGCGTGGTCGCGGTTGGAACTGGGTCGCTGTCTCTATCAAATGTAAAAATGTCTGGGTCTGGAGAAATGCGCGATTTGTCATGCAGCTTTTCCATGACCCATGAGGTCTGGAATGCAGGACCTAGCATGACAGACTCTGCGCGATCTCTCTCATGCCTGTCCTGCATGGCAAACTCCCTCCCGACTTGGTCAAAACTGGACGACTTTTGGTAATCATGCAACACAGATTTTTGCATGCTTGAGATTTACCATGACAAGTTGCATTCTTCCAGACCCAGACATTTTTACATTTGATGGTCTCGGCAAGGTTGCCACATAAGCTCGAGATGGGGAGATCGCACAGGATACTCTCCAGATATGCATTGCAAATATGTCTGGGTCCGGAAGAGTGCAGAGTTTGTCATGCAGATTTTGCATGGCCCAAAAGATCTGGAATGGAAGCTTGTCTGAGGCTCCTCAATGCCTGCCCTGTGTGAGACATACTGGGTTCTCGTGGCCCAAATTGGGTGTGCCTTGTTGCTCACGCAATACAGAATTTCGTGGCTTGTTCCAGAGCTAGCATCACAAACTCGATTTCCTCCAGACCCAGACATATTTGCAATGCATACCAGCAGGAAGCAGTACGCGCTTACAGTCTATGGGAGTGTCAGGATCGAAATCGACAAAGTAGAAATTTTCTGTCATGCACAAAATGCGACGCAAAGGGTGCCTCTATAATTGCAGGGGATGCAAAGGAGGCTGATTATAGTCCTGCTAAGGGTCAAGAGTTGGGCTGCTGACTAGCACGACAGCAGAGAGCTCCTTTACCCTAAAGAGCATGACAGACTCGCTTCCGGCGCGGGGAAAGTTTGTCATGCGCCGACCATGAGCCCTGGGTCCAACTGGTAGCGCTTTTATGCATTCCAAATTTCTTCTCGATTTTGTCGATTTCGATTCTGACGCTTTCATACAGTCGGAGTTAGTGGTAGTATGTTCGGTAAAATTCGACTGCCCACGGGAGGACGCCCTCTTAACGCGGCAGCAGAGTTCGTATCCCCACACACCCTCACGGAACCCGGGACCCTTATGCATATTGCAAACTATATATCGAAGATGGTCTTCTGGGTTCTCTGGATAATAAACGAAAACGCTGCAAGAACTTGTCGTGCTAAATACAGCCAAACTCGCACCAGCATCTGCGTTTTGCATGAACGCTCCAGTCATATTACACTTGTTTGCCAAGAACTTCTTGCTACGCGAAGGCCGAATTTGTTCTCATCTTCATGCGGGATTATTCCAATTTTAGGCATACCGAATTGAAGTTGAAGATGCGAAGGTCTAACACAACAAAACCTGTGAAGATCTTCGTCAAGCTTCTTTGTGCCGATTCCGAAGAACCATCTGTCTGTGGTCCACGAGTAGATGCATGACAAGCGCAAGCCTTGCGTTCTTGTTCCGGCTATTATACTTTATTTTCTGGATCGCGATCGCGGAGGGCCGCGGGACCCGCACCGGCGACAGGCGGTAGGCAAGCAATGTGGACGGCGCGCGCACGCAGCCCCGCCTTGTGGATTCTACTTCCAGATTTCGACATAGATCTAAGTACTTCGATATATATAAAAAATGATTTGTCGATTTGATAAAGCTGGTACTTCAGCCACTTCATACCCAGGGTCAGCCAGTCGCGTTCGGCGCGCGCCTATCAAATGTAAAAATGTCTGGGTCTGGAACAAAGGAACTTGTCATGCTAAATCTGAATTATGTAAAAATCTGTGTTGCATGATTACCGAAAGCTGTCCACTTTTGACCTAATCGAGAGCCAGTTTCTCATGCAGGATAGGCATTACAAAGGTTTCGCAGAATCTGTCATGCTATGTCCTACATACCAGACCTCATGGGTTATGGAAAACCTGCATGACAAATCTGGAAATCTTCCAGACCCAGACATTTTTGCAGTTGATAGCGCCGGCACGGTGCGGTCGAGCAGCGGTGGATAGTATGGATTGCAAAAATGTCTGGGTCTGGAAAGTTGGAACTTGTGATGCTGCATTTAGATTCTACAAAAATCTGTATTGCATGAGCAGCAAAGAGAGTCCAAATTTTGCTACACGGAAAGACCTTTTGTCGTGCGGTATAAGCATCAGGAAGCCCTCACAAAATCTGTGATGCTAGGGCATGCACCACAGACATCAGGAGTCATGCAAAATGTGCATGACAAACCTTGGATCCTTCCAGACCCAGACATTTTTACATATGATAGATAGAAGCTCTGGTTCTTGCCGGGAAGATCCTGGAAATACTTCTTGTCAGCAACACCTTCAAAAGTGGATTCCAGTCCAAAGGTGGCTCGAGTAGAAGGTCTGGGGTCTAAAGAGGGGGCGGGCGGCCCAGACTTGTACAAGGGATGATAGCGCCGCAGGTCTACAGGGTCGTCGTAGTGTCGCACAACCAATCGGGTCCCCCGAGAGAAATAGTCTTCCGCGATCATCTCCAGCGACCTCGTGTCATCTTCCACGGGGGGGCGACTACTCAGCTCATGCCACCTCCTCACTGACGAATAGGGAAGCGATGTCGACCTCACTAGTGCTGGGGCCGTGAATTTCTTCGCAGCATATCAGATGCAAATATCGATCTGGGTCTGGAAACTTCTAATGCTGCGTTGGGAATAGCGAATGCTCTGTAATGCACAGCCAAGCATGAGAAATATCTGCGCTTCTTTGTGTTGCGTTTTTCGCATGGCAAACTGCGTTTTTGCATGACAGGCAAAAGGGTCTATTTTGGGACACGCATCACAAGCTTTTTGGTCATGCCAGACAAGCATGACAACTCTCGCAATCTTCCAGACCCAGACACATTTCCATTTGATACAACAGTAGCCGGAGCAATTGTTCCTTCGCTCCTACTCTCGGTAGAACTTCTTGGCGAAGTAGTTGTAGTACCAGGATCTTCTTCATGTCGCTGCTCGGCGACAGAGTCGTCTTGTAAACTACCCACGCGGCGCCGTACCATCGTCCTTTGCGTCGGATGTTCCTTTTTGGGAAGAGAGTTCGCCCTCGGAGGTAAGGAGGACAATGCTCTTGGCAAAAATGTAGGAGCAGCCTGTACTTCTGCAGTTGGTGGTTGTTCGCTCTCGGTTGTAGATGAAGTCGTCCTTTGTGGTGAATACTTAGTAACCTCTATCAAAAGGAAAAATCCCCCCTCTCCATATCAAAACGGAAATCTGTGATGCAGATTTGTTGTCACAAATCAGCTTTGTCATGCTACACGGGAAAAGACGCGGACTGTAGTGCTGGGTGGCGTGGGGAAGCCTTGCATCTTCAGCATGATAGGAGGCAGCTGAGAGTGGGAAACAGCATGACAAATTGCCTGCGAAGGAGGCCGCGACTGCGGCTCTTGGCCTTCTAGCATGACAAGTCGATTTGTGACCTCAAATACAGCATCACAAATTTCGTTTTCGATATGGGGAGGGAGGATTTTTCCTTTCGATAACCTCCCGTAACTTCTCTCGTCGCTGCTCGGCGACAGAGGAGTCCTGCCCTGTTGTTCCCGACTGCTCAGCAGGACCAATGAGACCTGTAATGCATGACGTAGCATCGCAGATTTTAATTTTTCGAGGGCTTCATGATGCCTATTCTGCATGAGAAATGCCCTCTCCGCGGAGCACAAACTGGGCTCCTCTTGCTGCGGCATGCAACACAGATTTTTTTGGAATCCACAGACAGCATTACAAGTTGAAACCTTCCAGATCCAGACATTTTTGCATTCGATATGGAATGATGTGTGGCAACTGTACCTGCAGAAAAGCTATCAAATGCAAAAATGTCTGGGTCTGGAAACTTGTGATGCTCGGTGGCGTCTCATGATGAGGCCACAAATGCTGGCTCAGCATGACAAGTTTCTGAGCTTCTAGGTGTTGCCTATTCTGCATGACAAACTGCGTTTCTGCATCACAGAAAAATGGAGCTCTTGGGTAACGTGCATGACAGATTTAAGAGTTATGCCAGACAAGCATGACAAACATGCATTCTTCCAGACCCAGACATTTTTACACTTGATATGGCTCGCCCCTCGCGGTCGAACTCGAAGACGCTCTTTTTGGTGCATTAGCATTACCACCCCTTAACTCTCGTCGCTGCTCGGCGACAGAGGAGTCCTGCCCTGTTGTTCCCTATCAAATGCAAAAATGTCTGGGTCTGGAAACTTGTAATGCTCGGTTGGGAATAGTGAATGCTCTGTGATGCACAGCCAGGCATGAGAAATATCTGCGCTACTTAGTGTTGCGCTCTCCGCATGACAAACTGCGTTTTTGCATGACAGGCAAAAGGCTCTTTTCTTGGACACGCATCACAAACTTCTCAGTCATGCCAGACAAGCATGACAAACCTTGCATTCTTCCAGACCCAGACATATTTGCACTGGATATTCCCGACTGCTCAGCAACGCCCTGACCCCTCAACGTTGTCGACGTCCTCGCACGTTGCCAACTCACACGCGGAATCGCCGACACCTGCGTTTTGATTGCCATATGCATTGCAAATATGTCTGGGTCTGGAAGGGTGGAATTTGTAATACTGTCCGTGGATTCTAAAAATATCTGTGTCGCATGAGCAGCAAGAGGGGTCCAGTTGTTGGCACGCGGAGAAGACATAATTTCTCATGCTGATAAGCATCAAGAAGCTCTCAAAAAATCTGTAATGCTAGGACCTGCATCACAGACCTCACGGGTGGTCATGCAAAATGTGCATGACAAACCTCGACTCTTCAAGACCCAGACATATTTGCATTTGATATGCCACCTTGTCAAACGAGTTCGCCCTTGGTAATGACGCGCTTATTACAATGAAAAATGCCCCCTCCCCATATCAAAACGGAAATCTGTGATGCAGATTTGTGGTCACAAATCAGCTTTGGGATGCTAGAAGGCAAAAGATGCGGACTGTAGTGCTTTCTAGCGTGGGAACGCCTTGCAGCTCCAGGATGACAGGAGGCAACTGGAAGTGGGAAACAGCATGACAGATTACCTGCAAAGAGGCCGCAGCTTCGTCTCTTGGCCTTCTAGCAATACAAGTCGATTTGTGTCCTCAAATACAGCATCACAAATTCGCGCATCTTTCGTTTCGGATATGGGGTGGGGGCTTTTTTCACTTTGATAGCGCTCCTGCGTGATTCTTGTACAGCCGTAGTACTAGCAGTTGGCGCTTCTCGTCGTTTCTGGTCGTCGTTTGGAGGTGAAAAATCACCAATTTCTCCCTGCTCGGCGAGTGAGAGAAAAATGCTGGGTTTAAAAATATTTTTGCTCGAAGTAGTAGTTCTTGTTGTACTCCTAGTGCCATTTATTTTGGATGTTGAATCAACACCAGCAAAACTTGCGTCGCCCAACAGCTGCATTTGCACATCTTCCCCGTCGTGAAAATTCTCGTCGAACGACGAGAGCTGCTGCTGCTTACCTGGCGCAAGAACAGCAGACTGAAATCCAACTTCTAGTGCCCAGAAGGATTGTTCAGGATGCTGTACTCTAGAGGTCGTGGGACTGGGAATCGAGGAAGTTGTGTGTCCTCGTCTACTAGGGTGACGAAGATCGATGTAGTCTTCTTCTTCTTCTTCGAGCGCCGTAGGTGCAGCTGTTGCACTACTCGTCGCTGGCTCCAATTTACTTCCAGCATTTGTCGTGGTTGGTCTGCGGACGACCAGCGAGACTGCATGAACGACGACTTCTTGTGCGGCAGGGTGGAGAAGGAGGAAGAAAATTGATAGAAATCTTCCATGTAGTTGTAGTCGTGTACTATTTTTCACTGCGAGTGGAGGTCGTAGTGGACGAGATGCAGCAGTACAACTACCGCCGTTCTTGTTCAACGTCTTCAAAGTGGTTGTTGTACAAACCTCAAACCACCAGGAGGGCGTGTCATTTTTCGAGCGGGAGGACCTTCCTTGCCCGGGTCGTGGTGGTCCAGGACCCAACTTCATCGCGTCGTGGGGACAAGAACTACCCCGCTTATTACTTCGCTTTTTCGTCATCAGTGATCGTGTGTAGTTCTTTTTAGCATGCTTTTGTATAATTTACCCAAAAATGAAACCGTTCAACAAATAAATACTCAAAGAAATAATGAGGTAAGTCCAGTCAATAAACCGTTGCTATCAGTACAGAAAAAAGGAGGGCCTGAGGCAGCCGATTTTGTTTTTCAACACAAAAATCGTGTGTAGCAAACCAACCAGCCGAGTGTTGTTTTTGAAAGCACGAGGACACTTGTTTCATCATCTTTCATCTTCACAATTCTCCGTCAGAGTGTTACTTCTAGAGGACAGATGAAACCGAAAAGCTGTAACCAAAAGCCGAACCGAAAAAACACATTTAGTTTTGCAGGCACTCTGCGCATTCTTTGAAGTTGAACCGAATCGCGTTCGCGGCAAGGGTCCTCCGAACCGAAACATGAACAGTACACCGACTATTATTAATACCGGAATTAACCAGAGACTAGACCTCCGAAGGACGAACATTTTTGTCCTGACAAGCCGAACGGTGAGCAAGGCAAATCTTCTCGGCGAACTGTCCTTGTACAACCGAAGTTTTTGTAAGTCCTGCGAATAATATAGTAAAGGAAATATATTTCCACCGATGCGGTGACCTCCGTCGGTGAACTTTCTTGTAGACGTGCCTTCTTGTGGCCGGAGACTGTGTGCAGCTTCTTGAGCGACGAGACCCGTTTCCTTATTGTAAATGTTACTGCTAGTCAGTTTGTTCGGGGGGGTGTTTATTCCTTTACGGTCAACATTCGGATGAAAGCCTCAAGAACCTCCTCAGCAACAACTCACCTCCACCGCGTTCGGGTTTTCCACACTCTCGACCACGATGTTCCTTGGCACGAAAAAGTTTTGTCGTGCATCCATCCCGAACAACGCGTCTCGGATCCAGTCGTGGGACTGGGTAGTGTCCCAGCGTCCCACGTCTTCCTTGTGTGTCCTCGTCTACTCGGGTGAAAATCATCTTCGATGTAGTCTTCTTCCTCTTCGAGCGCCAAAGTAGGTGCAGCTGTTGTACTACTCGCTGGTGGCTCCACATTTTTACTACTTTCGTGTGTACTACTAGCCGCTGTAGTTCTCCGCACCAGCGACACCGCATGAACGACGACATGTGCGGCGGGGTGGAGAAGCAGGAGGAGGAAAATTGATAGAAATCTTCCATGTAGAAGTCGTGTAACTGCGAGTGAAGGTCGTAGTGAACGAGGTGCAGCAGCACACCTACCGCCGTTCTTGTTCAACAACATGGTTGTACAAACCTCACCAAGCCGCCGGGGCGCATCATAATTTTTCGAGCGCGATCTCCCGGATCGCGGTCCCAATTTGCCGCGGGGACGAACCCGCTTGTTCTTCCGCTTCTTCCTCATAGATGCTAATGGTGACAAGAATGTAGAAGTGACATGTTTGTATTCAAAAGAAAATATCAAATCGACGTTCTTAAAATGAACTCACATTTTTGATACCTGCAGATGAACCAAAGGAGGGCCTGAAGCACAGTCGAGTTTCTTCAACCCAAATTGAATAAGTAACAACGATCGAAGGTGAAATGTCCAGTCATGCGTGCACTATATCATGGGGAAGCCGGACGTTTTTATTGTGAAAGCACGAGGACAGCACTTTCCTCTTTCACAACGTCGACACAATTCTGCACTTGTAGAGGACAGAAACCGAAAAGCTGTAAGCCACAGCCGCACCGAGAAAACACACGCAGTTCTGCAAGCGCTGCTACATTTTGATGAACCGAATCGTGCGACAACGTGGCAAGAAAGGTCCTCCGAACCGAAACAGTACACCGAATTATATGAAAGCCGGCAAAGACTAGAGCCTAACCGGCGGAAAAGAGAGCAGTGATCATTCATCTGTTACCGAACGGCACTTGCACTGCTACTGACAACCGAGTTTTATTTCTTGCAACTAGTGCGAAACTATTAGAGGCAAAAATCTATTACCGCAGCAGCTTCGACCGACGCTGACATACACCGATGGGCTTCTACCCAGCTTCGCTGATGAACTTTCAAAACTTACTAGTAGCCGACTTCTCATATATGTTCTAACACGTGAACAAGTGATCATGTTCAAGACTTGTGCAGAAATGAACTTCTTCACCTGGACTGCAGCCTGTGTAGTTGCTCCTTACACAGGCGGCCCATCTGGAACAACTAGGAAGCAAGTACTACCTCCTCGTCGATGAGGTTGGATGTTTTATTCACAGGTTCAGTCGAGTGCGCTAAAGCTTTTTTTTGTCAGCAACAACTCACCTCCACGGCATTCGGGTCAGCAACTCACCTCCACGTCAGCAACAACTTTGCACTTTCTGCATCACAGACTTACACTTACATGAGTTTTTTTCTTGCATATGGGAGCAGTGAAATTCAATCATGCGGGTGGAGTGGGATTCTAGAATTTTGTTGTTGTTTTTGAGGTTTGTTGCACCACCAACATCATCTTCAGTTTCGCGCTGCGATGATGGAACAACAGCGCCGTCACCACTTGCGGAGGCGGCCACACCTCCGTTATTAAAGGCGGTCTTACAGTGTCTCGCGGCGTTGCGGTGCAGTTGGAAGTCGTTTTCTTGGTTGGAATTTTTGCTATTGTTGTACTGCTGTTGATTTAGAAGATTTTGCGAAGCTGCAAAAGAACCCGTGGTTCTAGTCACTGTTGTGGTTCCGTAATTATGCTCCGTCATGTAACTAGCTCCCTCGTCGCACGGGGGAATCAGATTCACCGAAGCGGCCGCGGCATTCACAAGCCCGTCGACGTAGGGAGAACAAAGTTCCGCGAGTATCAAAGGGAAAAATCCCCCCTCCCCATACTAAACCGGAGATTTGTGTAGCATGATTTGTGACCACAAATCCTTTTGTCATGCTAGAAGGGAAGAGATGCGTTCTGTAGTGCTCGCTGACGTAGGAAAGCCTAGCGTCTTCAGCATGACAGGAAGCAATTGGAAACGGGAAACAGCATGACAAATTGTCTACAAACGAGGGAGCAACTGCGCCTCTTGGCCTTGTAGCAATACAAGTCGATTTGTGTACTCAAATACAGCAACACAAAATCCATTTTCGATATGGGGAGGGGGGATTTTTCCTCACAGTAGCGAGCTCCGATGGCGGTTTCACCAGTGGGAACCTCCTATCAAATGCAAAAATGTCTGGGTCTGGAAGGATCCAAACTTGTCATGCTGTCTTTGGATTCTAAAAAAATCTGTGTTGCATGACCAGCAAGAGGAGCCCAGATTGTGCTACGCGGAGAGGGCATTTGTCATGCGGAACAGGCATCAGGAAGCCTTCCAAAAAACTGTGATGCTAAGTCATGCACGACAAGCATCATGGGCCATGCAGAATATGCATGACAAACCTTGCAATCTTCCAGACCCAGACATTTTTGCATTTGATATCTCCGGACGAGGAACAACCCCTTCACCGAAGCGGCCGCGGCATTCACAAGCCCGTCGACGTAGAAAGAAGAGGTGGAGGAGGTGGATGCGGTTGTACTTCTGCCATCGTCGGTGTTCATCTTCACTACAGCTTCTGCACCTCCAGCAGAGCTACTAGAGATGAACTTCTCGTCGTTCATTTTGTATGGGGTTCTCAAATGTTACATTCTCAACTGTTACATGATTTGTCATGCAAAAGTGCCATTATCATCTCCACCAAGCTTTTTTTTGTCAGCAGCAACTCACCTCCACGGCATTCGGGTTTTCCACATTCTCGGCCACGATGTTCCTTGCCGCGAAAAAATTTTGTCTTGCATCCATCCCTATCCACTGCAAATACGTCTGGCGCTGGAAGAACTCGGGGTTTGTCATGCATTTTGTAGACCGCAAAATGGTCTGGAATGCTGCCAAAGGCATCACAGGTTTTGCGCATGCTTTCCAATGCCTGCTATCCCACACGAGAAATTAGCTTTCTGCGTCGCACGATGCTGGCAACTATTCGAGCTCATACAACACAGATTTTGGTGTCCTCCAAAATTAGCATCACAAGTTCCAATCTTTCCAGACATCCAGGGATATTTGCAATGCATAATCCCGAACAACGCGTCCCGAATCCAGTCGATGCGCGGTGACTGCGTGGCGGCCCGGCGGTATATTGTGAGGAAATATCCCCCCACCCCATATCAAAACGAAGTCTCTGATGCTGGATTTGAGTACACAAATCAGGTTTGTCTTGCAGAAAGTGCTTGGCGGCAATTTCTGAGCCTGTTTGGGTACTATGCAGAAGGCTAGCAATTACGCATGGAAAACGGGTTTGCAGTAGCCAAAAGCGCGTGACAGATTGGCTTTGGAATGCGCCACATGGCAGCTCCTATTGCCCTATAGGCAAGACAAAGATGATTTGTGACCACAAATCAGCATCACAAATTTCTAGTTTGAGTATGGGGTGGGGGGAGTTTTTCCTTTTGATACGGTAGCACTCAAATTCGCACAGGTTCCACGCGTTGTTCCACTGGGAGGTGTCGAGTGGCCCCTCATTGTTGTTGTTCCCATCCTGCATGACAAACTCCTCTGTATTCGCAGCACCACCTCCACCCCGACTTCTCATCTTCGCTGCGAACCACAGGTCGCGCTATGGAACTGTCAGGATCGAAATCGACAAAGTCAAAAAATTTGTGATGCATAAAATGTAAGGCACTGAAGGCCTGTATTGGGGAGCAGGTAAATCAGACCGCTTGTAAGCCTGTTTAGGGGTATACAATGTGCTGCCAGAGTGGCATGAGAGGACCAGTCTTCTTTGCCCAAACAGCATGACAGCCTGGATTTGGGTGCTCCTGCAATTTGTCATGCGCCACTTGGAAACTGAGCGTCCCACTGGCATCGATTTTGTGCATCGCAAGTTTTTCGATTTTGTCAATTTCGATTCTGACACTTCCATACGCGCACGATCGGCCGCAAAAATTCGCGCAACACGGGCGAGTGCAGCTTCACCGAGTCAACAAACAGCGGCGTGTCCTTTCCTGGTTCCGGGTTCGCGTTCCAGTTGTGCATGTCGTAATTCAGGGCTTTTTCAAACTCTTCCCGACGCTCCGTGGTGTTCAAATGCTTCTCTTCGATTTTTATCATTTTCTCGACAATGCGGTGCGCGATTTGCAATGCGATTTTCTTTCGCAGGAACACCGCGTCGTAGCCTGTATAGCTGATCAGCACGTACTCGTCTCCGCCGTAGGTTTTCAGAATGTGCAGCACTCCTGACAGAGAGCACCCCATAAAATCGTCGGCCTTGTAGCCCAGGACTTGGTCGGAATCTACTTCCGAATCATCCTCCGTGGCCGGCACTACTGCTTCCGGCGTCGCTTCCGCCGCATCGGGGGGTGCTTCTTCGTTTTTCATCGCCGAGCTTTTTGTATCTGCTGCTCCCACGCTCGCGTCGTGGGTGCTAGTATCTGCGTCCTCTCCTGCAGCTGTCTCTTGCACAACTTCTCGCGTGGTCTTGTCACCACTATCTTTATCCTGCGCCAGACTTCTCCGAACCATTCGCAGCGGGGGCGGGAAGTCCGGATTGATTTCCAATGCGAGCACGGACGGACGGATGTTCAGCGAGACTGCGGACGTGTCCTCTTCGTTGGCCGCACTGTCGCCCGACCGCGAGAGTAATGCTCTCAAAACCATGCAATCGATGTGTGCATTGCAAAAATGTCTGGGTCTGGAAAGCGCCAGGCTTGTCATGCATTTTTTGCATGACCCATGATGCCTGTAATGCATGAGCTAGCATCTTCGCAGATTTTTAGAAGGCTTCCTGACGCCTATCCCGCATGACAAATGCCCTCCCCGCGTAGCACAAACTGGCCTCCTCCTGGTGGTCATGCAATACAGATTTTTTTAGAATCCAAAGTTAGCATCACAAATCCCAACTTTCCAGACCCAGACTTCTTTGCATTTGATACGATGCTGTCGATGTCGATCTTGACGAAGTCGGGGTTTTGCTGCATGCGCTCCAGGTGTCGGAGGCTGGTGGTCCACCCTGCTACCTCTTGATCCCCTTTCTCCTCCTCCTCTTCCGCCCGGCGCAATCGCCGCAGCAACTGTTTGTCGAACTGATACAAAAGTTTGGGCAGCGTTTCTGGCGTCGCAAAATCGCCGGAGAAGAAAATGTCGTCACGACCAGACGAAGAAGAAGACCTTTTCTCCTGGAGGTCCTGGGCGCGCAACAGTACAGCCTCCTCCTCCTCCGCCGCCAAAACGTGTGCGTCCCGTTCCTTTTTCAACCGCGCCAGGCTCTCTTGGTGCGCTTCCACGTAGAGCGCAACCAGGGCGTTTTTCCGCGTGCGCAAAATCCCGGAAAGTGGATCGTCGTTGTACAGCTTATACCCGCTTCCGAAGTTCATGATCGTGACGAGGTGCTTCTTTGTTTCCTGCTCAACAATAGAATCTTCTTCCGAACCTTCGTCTGTTCGTCCCGAACAAAACTCGAACTCGTTTTCTCTTTCCGCACCTGAAAAATCTAGGGTGGCTTCGGTTCTCTGCAACTCCCTCTTCGCACTGTCAGTTCTCGTGCACTTGCTCGTGGTTGTCATGTGGTTGTCGTGTGACTCCTCGAATGATGATGAAGCAGGAGATGTGGTATCATCTTCCTCTTGTTGCACCGCAAGAGCGTCGAACTGTTCCAGGTCGTCGGCCAACTTTTCCAAAAACTCCCCCTGTTCGAAATACTGGTTGGAGGATTGGAGGGTCGGAAGGGAAAACCCGCAATTCCAATAAGACACGGATTCCGGGGTTTTCCGCACCGCGTCGGCCGTTGCGCAGCTGAATTATTATGAGGAAAAACGTCCCCTACCCATAGTCAAGATGGAAAATCTGCTACGCAAATCAACAAGCTTTGGCTGTTGCGCATGACAAGTTTGGCCCTCGTAGCGTAGTCCTGTTTAGCTAGTTCAGCAGCATCACAGATCTAGCATATCACGCGGATTGGAGCATGACAACTATGGGGTGGGGCTGTTTTTACATAGGATATGAACCGCTCCTGTTTCTCGCGAAAGAGCTGGTAGTAGTTCCCATCCCTTTCTGCGTCGGGCTGAATCTGCTTGGCGGACAGCAGCAGGCCGTGGGGGTCGTTGGGGTAAATCTTCGCGTCGGTCGTCCGGTAGTAATTCCGGTCGTGAAAAACGAGGAGAAGCAGGGCTGTCTTCGCTGGTCGGTACGGGTATCCTGCGGCCCGCGGCGCGAAAAGTCGGGAGGGGCATGATTGGGTTTGTCGTTGTTCCCACGGGGCTTGGGCAGACCGCCGCCGGGGCTTCTCGATCGGGGCTTGTCCTGGCGCCGCGCCGACCGTTCTCATCTTTCGCTACAAGAGTTTCGGCTTTGCCGAATGGGTGGGCGGGGGTTCGTCGACACGACGGGCAAGACGCAAAGGCGCTTGCTGGGGGGCGCAGGCCCGGGAACAACATTCGCTGGCGGCCCCGCGGTGACGAAGCAGGAAAGGCCCCGCGGCGGCGGGCAAAAAGGCAACAGGCCATCGGGGTGTAAGGCGTGGCGCGTGGCTAATTCAAGCGCCCGGCCGCCCCGACGGGCAAAGCGCGGCGGCATTGCCCTTGCGCGCCGAGCACAGGCCGGAGGGCGGCAAAGGTTTCCGCACCGGTGGCGCAGGCGGGCGCCGCGCTTTTATTGGAAAGGCGGGCGGGCCTAGTTCGGCAGACCCCCGGGCCCTGCCCTTGGCGGGCGAGCCCCCTGCAGGGGCGCTCTCTTTTCATCAGCCGGAGCCGGATAGCCCCGCCCGAGCGGCGCACGCGGCCGTAATTGCGCGCCCGCTTTAGGGTTGCCACGGCGGGAAATAGTCCGGCGGCGGGCCCCCCCTCTGTGGGGTCTTGCGCCCTCTTGCGGTCCGCTAGATTCCATGCCCCACACCCCTGTGGTATGCGTACAGCGCGCACGGAGCGGGGGGGGGGGGGGCAGAGCACCCAAGAGGAGCGGGCCCAGCCCGCGCAGGCCCCGTGGTTCGGTTGGAAGTACAGCCTGGAAGTGACCCACTAAGGCTCCGCACACCTATCCGCCCGGACGGAAGCGGATCAGATCAGCCAGCGCGGATTGAGAAACTTAAAAAAATTTTAAAGGTGACAGAAAAGCTTGAAACGTCGCGGCCATTCGCTGAAAATGAACAAGCTCCCTATAGTTTTTGCTGATCTTTTGAGTTAGTGGATCAGACTACGTCTATGATGCCAGGATCTGTGACGTTTTGTGAAACTTAAAAAATTTAAAAAATTGCACATCTAATGCAGAAGCTTGAAAAGTTGAGCAATTTACCTCAAAACTAACGCAATCGCGATAGTTTTTACTGCTTTTTTCCTATATTGGAGCAACTGAGGCCCAAAGCAGAGGAATGCACAACATTTTGCAAAAATCAAAAAACTGGAAAAATTACATTTGTAGTGCAGATGCCTGAGAGGGTGGCTATTTAGCATGTAAATGGATGGACTTCATATAAATTTTACTGATCCTTTTATCCACAGGAGCAGATTTGCAGCAGCGCGCAAAAATATGACATATCTTTTCAAATTTCAAAAATTTTAAAAGTTTGGGCTGAGATGTATAGTCCTGAAAAATTCACAAAATGAAGTAAAAACACACACAATCCTTATGGTTGTTTCTGATCATTTTATCCGCTGGAGCAGATTAGGACCAATGTCACGCAATATGTGACATTTGACAAAATTTGTCAAAATTGAAAAAATTGAAAAATGCAGGAGCGTGAGCCTGCCGAATGCTGCGGATTTGATGCCCGCGGTTCTTGCCAGTGTCTTAGGCAAGATAGGTGGTTGGGTGGGGTGACTGGGGCGCATTTCGCTCCCTCCTGGGCTGTCTACGATTCGTAGACGCCCTGGACCCCATTGCTCAGCGGGGCGCGTCATACGCGGCTGCCGCTGCAGCTTCAGAACCCGGCGGCACTCCGTCCGGGTTCAGGGCAGTAGGGAATTGATTCTCACCCTCGGGTGAGTTTCTTTTCTCCCACCCACCCACACCTACGTACTGACTCGAGAGTGCGATCTCAAGTAGAGACGAGGGAGCGAATGCAGAGTCACTGCACAGGGGCAATGGTATTTTTTGTTGGCGCATAGGCCATGTTGACGGCACTAGGCGCAGCTGCAGCTGCGTATTTTTTGATAAAAATGCCCTCGCAAGAGTTTTGGGACAGGATACAGAAAATCGGGAAAGAAAATACGAAAAGCTACGACAGCCTCGCCTCCGCGTTCGGCGAGAAAGCAGTTGCTGCCGCAGCGAAAAAGGTCTGCGCCGCGGGGGGATTAGTCCCGGCAAAGTTTGTCGCGGGGTCGGCAGCTGTGCCAAAGCGTGTTTTTGCTGCACACGAGTCTGACGGTGCTCGGAAAAACACGGAGTTGGACCGCATCGCAGAGGTGCGTGCGGCGGCAGCTTCGAAGGACAGCCAGGCGGTGGCCCCCGCTCCAAAGAAGCGGCCCTCGCTGAAATCGAGTCCAGATGCCGCTTCTCGCGAGAAGAAGAAGCCGGCTGGCGGTTCTCCAAGGGCACTGCGCCGCAGTGCTTCTCCGCAAAAGCGGCCTGTTTCCGCGCAAGGTGGACCTCGTGCCATGGTGGACCCACTGGCGCCTTGGGAGCAGCTGCAGTACGGGTCCAGCGCTTGGGCGCAGCGCGAAGAACTCGCGATGAGGAAGCTCCAGACAGGTTCGTGGAGGCTGAAGACGCCGCTGGCCTCTCAGCCGAAACAGAAGGGAGCGGCGCCAGTAGCGCAGGGGGGCGACTGCGTCGTTGCAGTCCCAAAGGCGGTTACTAGCCGGGGGCCGAAGATGTCAGCAAAGCTGCACAACGCCCTCACGATAATCCGCGATCCGAAGCAGTTGCAGGCTGCAGAGGAGAAGCTTGCGGGGCTGGTCGACAACTCCGCGCGGCGCGCGTCGGAGGACTCGATCATGCGGCGGTATTTGACTATGGCACAGGAGTTGCCCTACCCGATCGGGTCCTTCGCCAGCCTGAAGGCGGTCATTGCGGTTAGCCTGGAGGCGGACTACAGTACCGTCAGCCAGTCGGTACGGATCGCGATGGCCTCACCGCTCGCATCGCTGAGTNCGCGGCTGCCGCTGCAGCTTCAGAACCCGGCGGCACTCCGTCCGGGTTCAGGGCAGTAGGGAATTGATTCTCACCCTCGGGTGAGTTTCTTTTCTCCCACCCACCCACACCTACGTACTGACTCGAGAGTGCGATCTCAAGTAGAGACGAGGGAGCGAATGCAGAGTCACTGCACAGGGGCAATGGTATTTTTTGTTGGCGCATAGGCCATGTTGACGGCACTAGGCGCAGCTGCAGCTGCGTATTTTTTGATAAAAATGCCCTCGCAAGAGTTTTGGGACAGGATACAGAAAATCGGGAAAGAAAATACGAAAAGCTACGACAGCCTCGCCTCCGCGTTCGGCGAGAAAGCAGTTGCTGCCGCAGCGAAAAAGGTCTGCGCCGCGGGGGGATTAGTCCCGGCAAAGTTTGTCGCGGGGTCGGCAGCTGTGCCAAAGCGTGTTTTTGCTGCACACGAGTCTGACGGTGCTCGGAAAAACACGGAGTTGGACCGCATCGCAGAGGTGCGTGCGGCGGCAGCTTCGAAGGACAGCCAGGCGGTGGCCCCCGCTCCAAAGAAGCGGCCCTCGCTGAAATCGAGTCCAGATGCCGCTTCTCGCGAGAAGAAGAAGCCGGCTGGCGGTTCTCCAAGGGCACTGCGCCGCAGTGCTTCTCCGCAAAAGCGGCCTGTTTCCGCGCAAGGTGGACCTCGTGCCATGGTGGACCCACTGGCGCCTTGGGAGCAGCTGCAGTACGGGTCCAGCGCTTGGGCGCAGCGCGAAGAACTCGCGATGAGGAAGCTCCAGACAGGTTCGTGGAGGCTGAAGACGCCGCTGGCCTCTCAGCCGAAACAGAAGGGAGCGGCGCCAGTAGCGCAGGGGGGCGACTGCGTCGTTGCAGTCCCAAAGGCGGTTACTAGCCGGGGGCCGAAGATGTCAGCAAAGCTGCACAACGCCCTCACGATAATCCGCGATCCGAAGCAGTTGCAGGCTGCAGAGGAGAAGCTTGCGGGGCTGGTCGACAACTCCGCGCGGCGCGCGTCGGAGGACTCGATCATGCGGCGGTATTTGACTATGGCACAGGAGTTGCCCTACCCGATCGGGTCCTTCGCCAGCCTGAAGGCGGTCATTGCGGTTAGCCTGGAGGCGGACTACAGTACCGTCAGCCAGTCGGTACGGATCGCGATGGCCTCACCGCTCGCATCGCTGAGTGACTTTGAAGTCGACCAGCTGAACGCAATGCTGCGCACGTTGAAGCGGCGCGGGGCGACAGATCGCCCGAAGCAGAAGGTCCCGCTGACAATCGTCAGTATCGCGGACGCGTACAACGCGGGGCGGATCAGCAGGAAAGAACGGGCGGTGCTTTGCATCGCGTTCTGGGGGGCTTTGCGCAAGTCCGAAGTTCTGCTCCTTGACACTTCGGGGCAGAACATGAAGGGGAAAAATGTGGCACAGAACCCTCAAAAATTCACCATTTATGGCAAAAGTGGATACATACCGTATAGCGTTGCGTGGACTTTTTATCAAGTGGATTAAATTACTTGCAACGTGCGTGGTAATTCCCCATTTTATCGAACTTGAGAAATTGAAAAAATTGCTATGTGGTGCAGAACCCTAAAAAGTGCAGAATTCAATATATAGACGACATGCGTTCCACATAGATATGGTATCTGGCAGTATGTACTTGAACAAATTTGGCCAATGGCTGCAATTCCTGCCCGATTTTGCAAAATTCCAGAATTTTGAAAAAATGAAAAACTGTGTTTATAATGTAAAAGCTCCAGCTTAGGGCTGATAATATTATTAACTGATCTGGTTAGGATGATTCTTAATCCTGCATCTTTGTGCTGAAACGGATTTCATGAGTGATTGAAGATTTCTTAACATTTTGGAAAATTTTAAAATTTTCCACATTTTCTAAATGTGGTGCATACGTTCCAATGCCTGGGGAAAATGACCACTGGGGGTCGTTTTCCTCTATGGATTTTGCGTTCATTCCGATCGACAAGGATCGACCAGCCCCATGGTGGTAGTCTGCTCTAGAGGCATAAAGAGTGTGCCTTGGACGGGCCTCGGGCCTATAGCTATGCGCCCTCTTTTTGTCCACTGTGACGAACCAAAGCCGCCGCACTGGTTTCTAGGCTCTGCTCCGAAGAATCTCAAAGTAGTGACGCCCAGCGATCGGCATGCGGTTTTGCGGCCCTCCTTATTGCGGGGGTGTATTTAAGCCGGCCGCGCTCTTTCTTTTGCCCTGCGCGCCTTGTCACCGGCCCGCGTTTTGTTTCCGTGGACCACGGGCGCGACGCCCCGCGGCAACGGGTCGCGCCCATATCTTCGGAGGCGCGCAAAGTGCGGGGTCACCCGGGCCGCCGGTACTGTAGCGGCGCCCACCGCTCCGACGCGCACCCGGGTGCCGATCGCCTTCCGGCGATACGCGATGGTGCGAGGCCGCGGTGGACGATTGAGCGTGCGCGAGGGCGCGCGGGGCTCGGCCAACCGCTCGGGGGACAGACGTCGACCCAGGCGGAGGCGCCACGGTGCTTCTTTCCATTGCCCTACTCGCTGTGATGAAGTCCCGCGCCAAGGTAGCCGCATAATCCCGGGCAACAGTTTGGAAGTGCATCGAAAAGCAGGTGGCCGGCTCGCAGGGGTGCCAGAGCTACTTGCTTATCTCTTCAACATCTGTTGTATCAGCATCGAGTCTTCGTTCGCACATTAAACGTCCTTTTCATACAAGACTTTCAATACCTGGTGACAAGAGCACGCACTTATCTGAAAACAGGATGTGCTTGCACAAATATTCTCAGTTCGCTATGCTACAGTGCTTATTTTCAAACTTCCCTTTGGGATTTTCGTTTTCAATATAAAATCGATTCAGCATCCTCGTTTCGATCACCGGACACAACTGCGCCTAGTGCTGTTTTTGTTCTTGTTTCCGTGTGTCCCCTCGTCGCGTAATCATTGAGACGTGATTTATTTCCGTTGCAAATTCGCTTTCAAATCTTCAAACGCACGTATTTGAAGCCATGCCGAGGGGAAAGAAGGAGAGAGAGCGAGCAAACGAAAAAGGCAAACGTGCGCGAGAAGAGAGAAACAAAACGCCACTCGTTGAAAAAAAGGCAGCTGGAACAAAATCAAATTTGCAATGACTTGGAAAGGGGAGGAACGACACAGCTCCTTCTAGTGCTGTTCATTTGAATCAGATTCGATAGTTGAAAGCAATTAGGACATCCTGCTAGCTTCGTCGAATTTTTCATCACAGAGTCGTATAATTCTCGTTTAAAATTTTCAAGAAAAGTCGGAAAACAAGCGAATCTGCGACGATGGATCAACACAGTACTGCACAACAAACCTCGCCGCAGCAGCCGCAGCTGCCGACGTTTCTGAAGGCCGTTTCCAAGAATCGCAACAACTTGACCACCGGGATTCTGTTTCAACAACAGCAGCCGCAGGGGAGCGGGAATGGGAGCAACAGCGGCAATAATAACAGTGCGACCACTTTCAACGGAGACCAGTACAACAACGGAGGCAAGCGGCAAAAGATCGCCTCTGAAAATGGCGTGTCCGCGGTCTTCCCAACCAGCGCAACGAAAATTCTAGCAAACAATGGGCCGCAAGTGGTACAAGGATGGAGATATTTTATCGCCTTTTCTCATGCTGAGACTTCTTTTTGCATGTCTATTCTATCGGCCAAGTTGTGTCATGCAGAAAAAGAAGTTGCAACTAGCAACCCCCAAGAACTACAAGAGAGAACAACTTAATCAAAAAACAAAACAGCACACGTCCAACAGCATCCCGCAGTCGCAAATTACGAACAATTCCGGAGTCTCGCCCGCCGTCCAGGCCCAGGAATTTAGTTTTCTGCGGTTTTTACGCTCCACCTTCACCTCGGTCACCGGGGGTTCTTCTGTGGCGGGGGAAAACAACAACTACAGCCTGAGCCAGCAATCCACGCAGAGTGCCGGTACAACTTCCTCGTACCACCGCGGGGGCAACTTTGGAAATGGGAGTGACCGCACGTCTCCGGTGAAGAAGGGGTTCTCTTCGCCTGCAAAAAATACCTCTCCGGCCAAGAACAAAAACACGCAGCAGCAGCAAGGTGGTTCCGCCGTGAAGCGCAGTTTGATCTTTTCGACAAGGAATTCGAAGTCCAACTCACCGAAGAAACAGATTGGCAGCCAAGGCGCCTCTTCAAGCACCTACTCCGACAACTCGAACGGGACAACGGTCACCACGGCGAGCACCAGTTTCAACACGACTAGCAATTATGACGGAGCTGCTACAGTGGGATCTTCGCAACAACTGAACTCTTCTTACCACGAGTCCGACTTCGCCGCGGGTGGCGGGTCCGCGCAGATGCAGACGCCGTTATGAGAGTGCACAATTCCCCCTCCCCCTCATTTGTGTTGCATACACAGGAATACAAACACCAGCACGCGTGGAGCCAGTGCATGACAAATTCACTCGCCTAGTGTAGTACTGTTTGGGCTTTTGGAATCTGTCATGCAAACAGTGCCACAGGGAAGCACTTTGGTTTGGGGTTTTGCATGACAAAGGAGGGGGAAGTGGAGTTGTGGACTCTCATAGCCGTCGAAAAACAACCAAAAAAGCATCGACAAGCACGTTTTTCAGACGCCGAACAAATCGCCGGCGGGGCGAAGAAGCATGCTGGACGGCTGCGTACCGCACCGGAACAATCGGGATCAGAATAGCAGTACAACTACTGCGCAAAACAACAATACGGTGACGCCGAAGAAGTTGCCGTCGTACGAAAATAGCAATTATACCGGGTCGAACAACAACTATGCGAGTAGTGGTGGCAACGTCGCCCACGAGGAGAGGAGCAGCAGTACCAACTTCCAGCATGAGAAGCCTTCTTCCGGCGCTTCTGGAACAGCTACGGCAGCGGACAATCGGAAGTGGATTTTGGACGAGCAGTCGGGGACGTTGATCGAGGTGTTCGGGGCGGGAAGTAGTACTAGTCAGGGACTGAAACGTGGCTCGCCGTATGATGAAGCGGAGAAGATCCGGAATAATTCTGCCAGTAGAGCTGCTCTAGTACCGGCAACCTACAACGCGGCTTCTTCATCTACTTCCTCTGCAGAAGCGAATTTGAAATTCACCACCCCCATGAAGGACAAAGAAGAGGATTCGCTCACAGCACAGCACGGGAGTAACGCGGTGCCGAAAAAATCTCCACAGCCGGAAAAATCGCCGCAGCAAACGGCTTATCAAATGTAAAAGTGTCTGGGTCTCGAAACTTGTAATGCTGAGTTGTGAATGGTGAACTCTCTGTAATGCACAACCAAGCATGACAAGTATTTGCGCTGCTTAGTGTTGGGCTTTCCGCATGACAAACTGCGTTTAGCATGACAAACAAAAGTACGTGTCTCTTCTTGGACACGCATCACAAACTCTTCAGTCATGCCAGACAAGCATGATAAACCTTGCATCCTCCCAGACCCAGACACTTTTGCAATCCATACGGCTTCGTTGAAGAAAGCGAGATCGATGGCGACCGAGGTGAGTCTGGACGACATTTTGGAAGAGGCGATGAATTTCAAAAAAGAACCCTTTGTCTTCTCCGCGAACGGCCGACGGAGCTGGGTCGGGGGGAACAACAGTAACGGCGGGGAGAAAGGAGACACAGCCTCCAAAAACCCGAAGCCAAAACGACGGGCTTTGGCGGATAAGACCAACGTGGTCGCCGTGCAGAAGGAGCTGTTTGCGAAGGCGCAGCAGTTGGGAGGCGCGTTCTCCTCGTCGAAGCAGAATGGTACTATGTTGTACAAAACCACTTATGTTTGGTTGTTTCGGAGGCTTTGAGATGTGATGACAGTACAACTACGTGTGATGCAAAATCGTGCATGAAAACATATTTTGTGAGGCTGAAGGGCATTGGCACCTAATTCTTTCTCCCCTAAAACCAGATCCGTCGAAACAAGCCGCGAAGCCGACCAGCGCGACCCGCATCGCCAACGACCCAACCATATCACACAGAAAAAAGCAGGCAGGTCAGATCTGTAATGCGAAAATGAGTAGACACTAAACTCTGTATAGCGTGTCCTAAACAGCATGCTATGCAGTTGCCCATGACAAATTTTTCTGCGTATGTAGTTTTGCATTACAGATATGCCCTGCGTTCTTTTTTATGGGGGATACACCACCCCACCGTTAACCGAGAATCTGGTGGCGAAAGACACGGCAATCATTTTGGATATGGCGTTCTCAACTGTTACATTCTCAACTGTTGCATGAATTTGCGATGCAAGAACGGCAAAAGCAAAAGGGGCGACCTTGCGCGTCTAGCATGACAGATTTGGCACAGATTCCCAGCCTATTTGGCTCTTCGAGAATTTGTCATGCGAAGCAGCTTGATCGTATCAAGTCTAATTGTGATTTTGCATGACAAATCATGTCACAGTTGAGAGTGTAACAGTTGCGAGCGCCATACTGGATTGGGATGACACGCTCTTTCCTACCACGATGCTAAAAATGCAGGTCCCGCCGCAGTACGTTTCTACCCCCAACGGGGTCCGGCAGGCCCCGGTGAACGAGGAATTTGACAGTTATTGTCTGAATGTCCTGGGCCCCATGGTGATCAAGTTTTTGGAGGACTTGGTCGCGAAGGTGGACCGGATTGACCAGGCGAATAGTAGTACCAGTACATCAACTACTTCTGCGGTCGGGAACAGCAGCAAGCAAGAAAAACACGACAAGACCAAAAAATCCTCTTTCCACAGCCTCCGCTTTTCCATCATCACCAACGCGATGCCAGACTGGGTTATCACACGGAAAAAGCAGGCAGGGCACATTTGTAATGCGAGAACTAATCGACAGAAAAATCTGTCATGGGCGAGAGTCCACAGCATGCTGCTTCGGATACGGAAAACAGATTCAGTCTATTTGTTTTGGCATTACAAATGTACTGCCCTGGTCTGCTGTTTTCTGGGGGATATGGGTCCAGGCTTGCGTGGAGCGATACTACCCGAAGCGGATGAAGGACTTGCTGGAGGTGATTGACTATCCTCTGCGGACGTATCGTACTTACTAATTCATTGCAGCGCAGCATGAAAAATCTGGCCTCGTGTACCTCATTTGGCATTAGAGATTGAATTTGTCCTCCCCAAATTTGCGATGCAGTTTCTTCTAGTGCGATGCTTTTGCAATGCATAGCGCCGTTTTGTCCGCCCGGGAAAAGTACTTTGGCTACAAAACCGGACAAACCAACACGTACATGGACGCGGCGGATCCGTTGAAGTGGAATATCCTGTGCAAGAACGTCCCCACGACTCCAGAGTTGTCATGCAAATGCGCTATGCTATGAACATTTGTAATGCGCAGGTCCATGAGAGGCATTTCCAACCGTGTTTTGGAATTTGTAATGTTGTAAACAGGATGAGAAAAAATTGGCTTTCTCATGCGGCTTCCCTTGCCAGCCAGCACTTCGCTTCTTAGAGACACTTGTCACGCGCAGCTCCTAAAACTTGGAGATTTGTGTTGCTGGACTCCCAACTTGATTCTGAGGTGGGGACGTTTTTGCAAAGGATATTGAAAGTGTTTACGTTTGGCGGCTGGTTGGGCGACCGGATTCGGGAAGGGTCGATGGGGAAAGGTATAATTTGTACGATAGTTGTGTTGCATAACACTATGCATAAGGACAAGTAAGGGCAAGGTCAGTGGGAATTTTTTTGTTATGCGGAGCTTTGAAAGCTGAGTGATAATTTGTCGTGTCTAGTGCTATCGCAAACTAAAAACCACAGACTACCACCTTATCGTTGCCGGTGACAGTCCGACGGATATTGCCGCTGGTCACGCAATGAAACAGGCGAAAGAGGACGGTCCGAGCTACGTGACTTCGGTATAGAGATGTTTTTGGTTGGAACAGTTTGGTTTCTATTGCTGGTACATGACTACAAGAGATGAGGTTGTTGTTGCTGAGTGGCGCATGACAGTAACTAAACGTGGATCCTGCTCGTCAAATACGATCAGACAATATGTAATAGAGATGATCATCCACGACTGAAATTCTGATGGAAAGCAATGCTCAAAATTGTAAAACGCGCCAAGACTTCATCTATACGAGTAGTTACTAATTATCATGATGACAGCATACCAAACTTCTGGCTAGAATCTTGTGTGAAAGCACGGGTTCGGGCCACGAGCAATACAAATTGGTTCAGCATTACAAATCAAATTTGTGATGCGGATTTCCATTAGGAAAAAGATTTGTCATGCATAACTGCAATCCTCAGATGCAATTAGCTATCATGATGACAGCATACCAAATTTCTGGCTAGAATCTTGTGCGAACTCGCACGGGTTTTCTGTGCCGAAGAATCAAATGTAACTTTTCTGCCTGAAACATATCAAAACGAAATTTCTGATGCTGGATTTGCGTACCCAAATCCGATTTATCTTGCAGTAAGGCAGCGCAGCCAGATCCTCGCTGGGTCTAGTTGTTTAGCATTACACACGGCTGTCCCCTAGGCGCAACAGCATGCCAAATCGCTTCCATAATGGCGCGGAAGCGTCTGCGCTTGTCTTCTTGCAAGACAGACGTGATTCGTGGTCTCAAATCAGCAAGGCAAATTTGCGGAAACATATTTTCCCGCTCTGGCTAGAATCTTGTGCAAAAGCACGGGTTTTCTGTGCCCAAGAATCAAATGTAACTTTTCTGCCTGACACAGCGCTTTACACACATTGAAATCTTCGCAAAAAGAGGATCTGAAGCAAATCTAAATCGTTCAAAAAACGAAGCGTATTATTGGCTTTTTTCAACATGAGGAAAATATACCCATTTCTCGCGAGCTTGTCGCAGACCTGCGATGCGCGCAAGAAAAACAATGTAACTTTTCTGTCTGAGAAGCCGCAAGAAATTAGGGGGCCATGCGTGATCAATGTCGCGGGTGAAGAAGATGATGCGAATCGCGTCGTGGGGGCACATTTAGTAGGAAAAAAGGCTGAATTTGAAAGGAAATGAAAGGGAGCAACGATCTTGCAATCCGGCTTGTCAGGCGTACGGTCGGGCATTGCTTGGCGGGGTAGAGGAAAAGATGTTGTTCTGCTACTGAAATATGCAGCATCCATCTGCTTCACGTGAAAATCAGGTTGCCTTCACCGCCCGCCCCTCCACCCGGATGCTCTCGACCCAGTTGAGGCGGTTTGAAACGGACTTCAATCTGTTCCTGCAACTCAAATTCGGGCTGGGCGTCTCCATGTGGCTGGTTTTTCCCGATATGCATTGCAAAAGTATCGTACTATAATTTCTAGTGTAAATGGCATTCCAAATTTGCTCAGCATGAAAGCTGGAACTTGTCATTGTGTTTTTCCTTAAGAACAAGACTTGTCATGCAATATTGCAACTAGTACGAGGGCGCGATACGTTTGCACAGGATACCCGATGGGAACTTGCAAAACCAGCGAATCGCGGAACTCCACGGGTTGCAGGATGCGGAAACGGTGTTGAGTTTGCCGAAGATTGGGAGTGGGAATGTGAAGACGTTTTCGCAACTGTACTTGGAGCAGACGGGGGATTGGGTGGAGGACGTACAGTTTTTTTGGCGACATTTTCGCATTACAGATTTGTTTCGTCTACTGGAGAATGCATAACAGATTCTTCAAAACATGATGACCAACTGTTTTAATCCACGTCCTCTGAGATGGAAAATCGATGAGGATGCGAAAACAATTGGAAGCTGATAGGACTGACAGGATTTATGATCAGGTGCTACTTGGCACAATGAAAGTAGGCTCTGTAAGAACTCTGGGAAAACCAGAAGCATGAGAAGTTTTTATCCATGATGACCAATGTTGTAATCCATGTCCTCTGAGCGGCTTCCACGAGCCATCTGAAGACAAAACAATTTGAAAGCTGATAGGGCTGATAAGTATTTGTCGTGCAAGGAGCTCTAAAACTGAATCACTTTGATTTCTGTAGACACAATCTCCGCTATACCTACCTACAGGCCGTCGCCCTGGAACCGCAGAAGAAAGCTGCAACCGGGGCTGATTTAGATCCGATGTACTACAACGGGATCAACGCTGGCTACGAGGACTATTCCCCGTTTTCCAATGGCGTTCCGCAAGACAAGTACAATCGCGCTAGCAACCCGCGGGTCCCGCTCTTGAGCAGTAGCATGACAAACAACCTCTCAACTTCCTCCAAAAACCAGCGAGTGATCGGTTTGTTTGAAGAGCAGAAGCCGGTCCATCAATTCCGGAAGGATCATTTACTGATGAACGCGGAGGGGCAGAACGTCACTGCGGATATCGAAAGCATGAACGCCCGGATGGAGTTGCAGAAACCGAGTCCGCACAACTTTCTGTACTTAATCCATCCGGAGGAATTCGCCTACGCGGAATCGCTGGAAATGATCATTTCCAGTCGGAAAGCGTTAGCCGCGATGCAACAGGCCAGGTTGCGGGCGATGCAACACCAATAGGAGGGTTGTGGAGAGCAGAGGTAGAGCTAGAGAAGGTGAGTGACAGTGGTTAAAGAAGTAGGTGACATCACCTCCTCGCACTGAAAATTTAGATTTTGGTTTCAGAACTGAAAAGAGAACTTGTTTCATCATCATTTTCCACTTTTTTACAAAACGAACCCTGTAGTTCATATCCTTGTTTCGCTTTTTGTCAAAATGAACCTCTAGTAACGTTGTATCTTGTTTCGGACGGATGAATTTTGATTTTTTTTTGTCAATATGAAGAGTTTTCTTATTGCACGGTATAGAAGTAGAACCCGTTTCGCGTTTCGCGCACACGAAAATTTTGATTTTTTTGTCATTAGAGTTTCCTCTAGAAAACGCACGTTCAGACGAGTCTCAATTCTTGTACGTGGCTCGTGCAGGATCGCAATGTCAAATTTGAGTCTCAGAAGTCTATTGCACAGAGAATTCTTGTCGTGGTTATTGCATCAGAAATTTTGTTTCGCTTTTGACAGCTTCGCTTTTGACAGCTTGATCTTCACTTTTGACATCAATGTACTCCAAATATGTTGCAAATAATTTTGTTTTCACAGCACCCAGTTTGTGATGCAATCGCAGTAGCGAGAACTACCAGGACTGATACTTTTTTTTCGGCCATGAAGTGCCGGATTCACAGCCTTTTCGCCGTGACACTTTAACATCTCCTGCTAATTCTGATTTTCATCTTGACGATTTCGCGGGTTTTAGAGATTTGGTTTCGAAGCTGTATCTTCGCATTTAATGAATCTTGATAGACATCTGGCCCAATATCTACAGGAAAGATTATGATGACAGCAGCACTGCTTTCAACAGCAAGGGCTACATCTCGCGAGCGTCAAAATTCTCCAGACAATTTTTGTGAGCTTTTTTCTCATCAAGAAATGTACTTATTGAAAACTCTTATCCTGTGGCCCCGAGGTGCGCGGTCCAGTAGACTCTTGTCTGTGACTTCCTACACCGGAGGCTGAGACGCAGCGCAACAAGATTCTTATCTGCATGCTGCTCCAAAGCGAAACATAATTGCAAAAAAAGATCGGCTCTGACTCTACAGTTGGAAGGATCGCTATGTTGTGAGAAACAGTGACCATGGATCCTTCAAATATACATTTCTCCCCAGAAGCGAAGGAAAGGTCAAACAATGTCAAGTGAGATCTGTTTACCAACTAGGGCCTTTAAATTTTGACGCCACGCCCAGGTACATGAAGAGTCATAAAAAGAGATCAAGCAGATAAATTCACTCGCAGCTCGCAGACCCGATCAGCCAAAATTTAAATCGCACAAGGACATGCCGAGATCCGCACGAGATCATGCTCGAAAGTGAGTCGATTAGAACATTCACGATCCCAATGTGAAAAACTACGGACTATTGCTGTTTGCAAAGTTTTTCTTGCAAAAAACCGATTGATCATATCACATCTTCTCTCATCATCACAGGGAACCGAGGAAGGTCTTTTCTCAGACTTCTCTCTAGGTACAGAGTAGTAGTTTCACACCAAAAACACACACAAAATGGGTCGTCGTCCGAACAAGTGCTACCGGTACTGCAAGAACAAGCCGTACCCCAAGTCCCGCTTCTGCCGTGGTGTCCCGGACCCCAAGATCCGTATCTTCGATACGGGTGCGAAAAAGACTGACGCCAGCGTGTACCCCTGCGCCGTGCACATGGTATAAGAATTAGGGATTTTTTGTCTGATGCACACACATCATAGGTTTAGAAACTTGAGCGTCGTTTTCATTGGCGTATCCGGCATGACAACCACCAAGTGTGGATTATCTCCAGCATGACAAACAAAAGTCGGAAAAATCTTTAATGCGAAAAAACCATCTTAGCCAAACTCTCTCTCTCTCTCTCTCTCTCTCTCGTGCGCAGTAGGTGCAACCGCAACACAATTCTCTATCAGGTCTCCGACGAGAAGCAGCAGCTTTCCATGGAGGCTTTAGAGGCCGCCCGTATTGCGGTGAACAAGTACCTGGTGACCAACTGCGGTAAGGATACCTTCCACATCCGTATTCGCCCGCATCCCTTCCACGTCTTGCGTGTGAACAAGATGTATGAAATGCAAAAGCATCGTACTAGTATAAATCGCATGACAAACTTCCTCAGCATGAGAAACAAAATTTGTCATGCGGATTCAACTTGAGAAAGAAATTTGTAATGCATAACTGCGATTACTACGAGTACGATACTTTTGCACAGGATAAGATGCTCTCGTGCGCCGGTGCGGATCGACTGCAGACCGGTATTGTGGCTTTTGCAATACAAATTTCATTTTCAATGCGGAGTTCCGCATTACAAGCTTCTTTCATCCCTATATTTGAGAATACTATTCGGGAGAGTCGGTTTGTCATGCGTGTTTACTGGTAAAATGCAAGTCATGTTTCTCATGCACGGAGTGAAGATGCGAGAAGAGTCACAACATATCCGAATTATAACTTTATCAGGTATGCGTGGTGCCTTCGGTAAGACCTACGGTAAGGCCGCCCGTGTCGACATCGGGCAGATCCTGATCTCCGTCCGCTGCAAGGACGACAAGACCCACCACGCCGTGGAGGGGCTCCGCCGCGCCAAGTTCAAATTCCCGGGCCGCCAGAAGATCCACGTGAGTCACAAGTTATCAAATGCAAATATCCCTGGATGTCTGGAAAGTTGGAACTTGTGATGCTAACTTTGGACTCCAAAAAAATTTGTATCACGCATGACCAGCAAGAGGAGTCGAGTTGGTGCTACGCGGGGAGGGCATTTGTCATGCGGAATAGGCGTAAAGAAAAAGTAAGAAAAGCTGTGATGCTAGGGAATAATACGTCACAGACGTCACAGACGCCATGTAAAATCTGCATGACAAGTTCCAACCTTCCAGACCCAGACATTTTTACATTTGATACAAGTTCGGGTTCACCAAATTCCTCCGTGAGGACTACGCCAAGTACAAGGCCATGGGCCGCCTGGTGCCGAACGGTGTGGACGTCAAGTGGTTGTCCAGTCGTGGACCTTTGTCCCGCTTCACCAACCCGAAGTAAAGTGGTGTGCTGTCGTGTGACAGGATAGCTTGTCTTCGTGCGGGACTACTGCCTACAACACTTCAATGTGTGAAGTGTACGAAGTGGTACATGGATCAACATCGGAAGATGAAACTACACTGTGTGAAACTCTGAGCCTTGAATTCTGATGAAAGTGCTATAGATGGTTTGTGTTGTTGTGTCAGCATCGATCATGTTATGATGCTGCTTTGGCACGACAAAGAGCCATCTTCTGTGCTTTGATGGAATCGAATTGAAACAAAACTGTACCTTGAGAAGATGTGAGACCGAGAACTCAAAAAAAAAGAAGAAGCTTTGCACTGTACCAGAGCAGGGCACCGAGTGCTGTATGCACTCCTGAATATTCGAGGATGACGAGCAGCGTGTTCCACACCGGCGTCTATGTCGGTACTCTATGATGTTGCGTGTCTTCCATAATTTCTCCGTTGCGTACTGCTGCGTCCTCGTCATACTGAAAGATCAATTCAGCCCCATGCGTTGCGAGTCCGAGTGTAGTACGATCTCAGGTTCAGCGAAGTGACCGTTCTTGCGGGTTAAGACGACCTCCTTCGTGCGTCTTGTTGTCGCGACGTTTCTGCATCTATTCGTGGTTGACCGTCTTCTTTCCATGGTAAAACAAAGGCTCGTTTCGTTCTCGCCCTCAGATCTGCCCTATTACACCCAGGTAGTGAATCTTCTTTGACCCACCAGGATGTTATGACCTGTAGCGCAGCCTTTCGTCATGTTTCTGCTTCCGTGAAGCCCGACGTGCTTCGGTAGAAGTAGAGTGGGCACTCCCTACTCTCTTGCAGTTTACGGACACGCTCGTCTCCGAAAGTACGAAAGGCCGGTTGCGGTACTTTTGCCCGCGCGGAAGATTTTTTGGCAGAAGCACTGCCAAGGAGGAGCGTCCCGGGAATCATGTCAAACTCCAACAATTTAAAGAGCCGCGCGGTGAAGCCCGGAGGGAAAGACGCTGGAGCAACAGCAGCTACATCCAAAGCAAACATCGATGCTGCACTGAAAAAGAAAAAGCAAGCCGGTAGCGGTCCGTTCAGCTTGGCGAACTTGGCGATAATAGGCATACTGATCGGGGTTTTAGCAGCGGTCTACATGTTTGTCCTGCAACCACAAGAAACTTCTTCCGAAAAGAAAGCAGCAAAGAAAGAGCGGAAACTGCAGTCCAAAAACGAAAAACAAAAGGACGTGAAGTTGGTAAAGGAAGGCGCTTTCACGGAGAGCGTAAACGAGGGGATAAGAGAGGAAGGGGATGTTAACCGGAAGGAGGTTGATGAGTCACCGTATTATCAGGAGAAACCGGTATAGAATGATTTCGTAGGTGTTTGATGGTTGCTTCTGTGCATGACAAAATCCAGGTTCCTTGGTTTGGCTTTCTATATGTAGCGAAAGTTGGATTGGTTGGCACTTGTTGGCGAAGTTTGGCTAAGTGGGATAAGTTGGCGTAAAGTGAGTAGGTATCGTGGCCGGGAGATGATGGTGATGGCATTTCGATGTCCGCCTGACCCACCTTCCCTGCGTGACAGCCATCTGCGGCCGTTTGCACAGGGGGAGGCAAAGTGTGTCGCACTTCGGTTTAGCATGGCAAAATCCAGGTAGGTATGCTGTTGTTTTTGCAACTCGGATACAAAAAACCCAGATCGCCTTTCCCAAGCCGCCAGATGTCCGTCCGGCAAAGTGCTTACAGAAGGAGGCGCTCTACGACACGGGCAACCTCACGGTGTCCATCGTGATCCCCTACCTCAGGGAAAAATACCAGCACATCAAGGGAACAGTCGGAAGCATTCTAGCGCACACGCCAGCGCGGTTGTTGAAAGTATCAAGTGCAAAAATGTCTGGGTCTGGAAGGATGCAAGGTTTGTCGTGCTTGTCTGGCATAACTCTGAAATCTGTCATGCGCGTTACCCAAGAGCTCCACTTTTCTGTGATGCAGAAACGCAGTTTGTCATGCAGAATAGGCAACACCTAGAAGCTCAGAAACTTGTCATGCTGAGGCAGCATTTGTGGCCTCGTCATGAGACGCCACCCAGCATCACAAGTTTCCAGACCCAGACATTTTTACAGTTGATAGAAAGAAATCGTTTTCATATCTGACGGTAACACTAACGAGGAGGCACATGAGGCGAAGATTTTGAAGCTCAGTCCGCTAACCAGGGTGATCAGGCTGCCAACACGGTATTGTTGTGTTTGTTGGTATGACAGGGGTACTTATGGTGTAATGCAAACACACGCCTGCTGCTGCTTGTGCTTGCATGACAATGGACAAATGATAATTATGATCAATTCGCAGGCACGGCTTAATTTACGCGAAGGAGCGTGGGGCACGGGAAGCGAAGGGCGATATCGTGATGTTCTTCGAACCGCATTGCGTCGTGGGTTACAAATGGCTGGAGCCGTTAGTGCACATGGTGCAGAAGAAGCCAAATTCGCTGGTATAGGTTCTGTTTACGTGTTTTGTTGTTGCTGTGAATCATGCAGCATGACAAGTTGCTTTTCTCATGTACAGCACCGCATGACACAATTGAACAAGTAATCCCCCTCCACACAGATCCTCCCCACCCTGGACTACATTCCGCAAGACAACTGGAACGCGTATTCGAAAGCCTCCTTTGGCCGCTACCGCTTCGAGTGGAATTTCAACCTCATTTACACCAATCCGCCCACCGGGGTGGATCCGGAGACAAGCAGACCGTTCTTTGCGCCGGCGACCTCCGGGGGGATCTTCGCGATTCGGAAGGACCGGTTTTTGGAACTGAAACTGTTTGACGTGCCCATGCACCAGTGGGGCGGAGACCAGATTGAATTGTCATTCAAGGCCTGGCGGTGCGGCGGCAGCATTCTGGTGGTACCGTGCAGTCGGGTTGGGCATTTGTTCCGCGACGTGGCCTTCAGACCCTACCCAGTGGATGTGCCACAGGTAAATCTTGAAACATTTGTCATGCAACACCTGCTTTAGGTGGATATTAGCAACGATGATGGTATAATTTGTCATGCAAATGTTTTCTAGCCCTGATTTTTTTGTCATGCTGGAAGCCTCAAACCACCATTCTCCAGGTCGTCGAAAATTACGCCAAACTGGCCCGGGTGTGGCTGGAGCAGCCGTATTACGAGAGTGCACAACTCCCCCTCTTGCTCGTTTGTCATGCAAAATACCCAATCCACCCTTTGCCCTTTGGCGCTGTTTGCATGACAAGTTCTGGTACCCCAACCAGCACTTTAATCCAGTGAAAATTTGTCATGCAAAACCGGCACTCTTAGTCATGCTCGTACTGCCGTTCATGCTAGACAAATGAGAGGGAGGGGGAGTTGTGCGTCGTTATACGTACCTCGATGCGTTTTTGAAAGTGAAGCCGGAATCGGCCCGCATGGCGCTGGACGCGAACCTCACCGAATCGAGGAATAACATGGCGAATTTGAAATGCAAGTCCATGGACTGGTACGTGCACCACGTCGACCTGGAGCTCGGCTGGGAATCAACGCGGATCTGCATCTACCAAATGCAAATATGTCTGGGTCTGGAAAGTTGTGATGCTAATGCCGGAATCGATACGCAACCTGTATTGCGGGGCCGCGCATGACAAGTTTCTCAGCGGCCATGTCTAGCGTCCACCGCATGACAAATCGCGTTTGTGCATGACAAACAAGTGGCACTGTAGCACAATAAGCATGACAAGACGTTTTGTTTTGCGGCGCTGATGTGGCACAACAAGCATGACAAACACCTTACATTCCTCCTGACCCAAAAATGTTTGGAGTGCACAGTATCCCCGGGGCGCACAATCACCCGTCGGGCTGTATGGTGTTCTCAACTGTTACATTCTCAACTGTTGCGTGAATTTGTGACGCAAGAGTTGCAAAAGTGAAAGGGGAGAGGTTGCACTTCTAGCATTACAAGTTTTCCACAGATTTAGGCACTGTTTAGCCCTTCGCAACTTTGTCATGCGAAGCAGCTTTCCCGTGTGAGTCTTCATGGTAGTTCTGCATGACAAAACGCACTTGTTGGCGCAATGTAAGGATCGTTGGCGAACGTTAAACGCACCTGTTGGCACAAAGTATGGATCGTTGGCGAACGTAAAACGCATTGTTGGCGCAAAGTATGGTTTCCGTTGGCGAAAAGTTGGATTTGTTGGCGAGAAGTAAGGCACGTTGGCGAACGTCAAACGCATGTTGGCGAAAAGTTGGTTTGTTGGCGCAAGTAAGGAACAGTTGGCGTAGTAGTTGGATGTGCCCGAGTGTGATGGTGATGGCTTCGGTCCGCCTGACTCCGCGACCCGGTGGCCTGACCATCTGCGGAAAGGTGCCCTATGGGTTGCGTTTGTGGTTTCGGTCGGTTTAGCATGACAAATTCATGTAACAGCTGAGAGTGTAACAGTTGAGAGCGCCATAGGCTGTAAAAAGCCGAAGGCCGCGCCGGGAAGAAGTACCATCGACAAAGTCATGCCAGAAGCGGACTACATCGATTGGGCGCGGCGGTCGGAATTTTTCGGGAACCTGGACAAGCACTTAGATGGCGACAGCGAGATGCCGACGCAGTAGTAGGGGTAGGTGTGGAACAAAGTGTGTGGGGGAGGGGAAGGATAGAGCGGCAGCTACGTTCTCCTGGGAACTGTGCAACTCCTAGATTTTTTCAAATATAGCAGAAATCAAAAAAGAGAAGAAGAAGATGATGATGATTCAAACTTTTACCAAACTCTATATCGTGAACTCTTAGCTGAAGCGATCGCTGACTCCGCGATCGGTCTACTACAGTAGAAAAAATTTACGCAAGGACAACTCTAAGTATTTTGCGGGTGAAAACAACAAACTACCGCCCGCCACAGTCCGACTTCTCGCTGTAAAGGATGAGTATAGCAGCAGCTTCTAGTTGTACCAGCTGCTCCTGATGCGATTTTTTTAACTTGAATATTTTTTTTTCAACTGAAGCTTTTTATTCAAACGTATGTGCTGTGAGTTGTCGGAGTAATCAACAAAGAAGTTCGGCTTCCTTCAATCTGCGAAACAAAATTTTGCTGCTTTGAATGATCATTTATTTCGAAGAAAATTTTCCGGGACTAGAAATGATACCGCCCGAAGAGACTGGTTGTAAGCACAAGAATAATGTAGAGAGCCAAAGTGTTTTTTAGTGCATATTATCTCTTGCTTGCAAGACAGAAGCACAGGCGCCACTTTGGGCGGCACGTTAACGCCTCTCAAGGTGGAAAAGAACCGGCTGAACACTCGTAAATTGTTTGCTTCTGGTGTTTCCAGGTGTATCTGAGTCGGTTTTCTGATGCAGCCCTCGGTTCGTGTGAATGTGAAACGGATAGTTCGAAATTGAAATGATCCCGCAGAAAGGAAGATCGGATATTGCTCCACGAGATCTCGAATGTGTCGCGGAGGATCTTTCGGAACAATGCAGATGTCCAGGCGAATGTGATCCCAAATTATCAGTTGCAAACCGCGCTTGTTCCTCTCGGTCCTGACAGCGTTTGGTCCTGCGAGTCGTCTTCAGGAGCCACACAACAAAAGACATAATGATGACAACCTAAAGTTCAGTTCTGCTTCTGACTAGAGCAGTGATGAACCTTCTACCAATTCATCCTTCATCGCCCTGACAACGTCTTAGCAGTAATCTTTGTTTTAACGCATGGCAAACACGCTTTTTGCATAATATTCAGTTATGTTGCACGGTATGGCAGCGCTTGTCATGCAGAACCGAAGACGAGACAGAAGACAAAATGATGACAACCTAAAGTTCAGTTCTGCTTCTGACTAGGGCAGTGATGAACCTTCTACCTATTCATCCTTCATCGCCCTGACAACGTCTTTTCAGTACTTAATCGTTTCTTCGCATGACAAGCATGTTTCTCCCATCGCAATTTACATGACAATAATCTTCGCACGTCTAGTTGCACGCTTGTAGGCTTTTTTCTCCTCTCGCGTGTTGGTATGTCGCTGCTACAGAAAAAGATCTAGTCATACTTTGCGACCCAAGCGTGCTTTGTTTTCTCAACTGGTAGCATTGACTTGGTACTACTGTGGCTAACAATTCAACAGACTCTATTCATTCTGCTTTTTCCTCGATTTGTCACGGATTTATTTCTCATTTTGGAAATCGTCTTGATGGTGCTTTCTGTCATGCAGGCGGTTCATATTTGCCTATGCGAGCTACACTCTGTGCGTTTGTTTTCTATGCAAACGAAGCAATTTCCACGTTCGCGACACCATCTTGCAGTCTCCTATAAGCGATTGTAGCTTTTACTTGTGCTGCAGTCGTTTATTCAGGCTGCTACAGAACTGATGACTTCTTCTGACCGGCGTCCCGACTACTACGCACTTGATCCCCCTGGGACGATCATTCTCGTGCCGCTTGTTGTGGCTGATAGCTCACGCTACAACGTCTACTCCAGCGGGGCAAGCAACATCATGATGATATGCGATTCTCTCTCTCTATTCTGACCTACTTGCTCTTTTGCAAGCAGAGATGGTGAGGTACTCGCTTTTGACTTCATTCGCTATCTGATAAGTTCCAGTTACTGGACAAGAACCTGCGCGTCTTCCCTGAGCTACAAATCTGTCTTGTATGTTCACACATAACAGAAGAGATCCGTGTTCCACGATCGGGTTAATATGTACACAAAGATCCATACGGACGAGCAGTCGGGGTCTGTTGCCTGGCTTGTGAATATCAGGAATCCGGTGCAGCTTTGTTTAGTGCAGACCTGCTCTGAGACCCCTGGGACCCGCATGCTACATCAAACTGTGGCAGAGACCTCTAGTGCCCTTCCAAGAAGAAAAAATGCCGTCAGTTCTCCCTGAAACAGGCTTGTGGTAGCCTCAAGTTTCTCCTAACACTGATGGACAGGCGATTTTACTTTTCAACTGTTCCGGGTTTTATTGGTTTTTAAACAACAGCGTGGTCTGGATCTATACCGTATTCGACTGTGCAGTATGGTTGTGATGACAAACTTTTGTCTTTCGCCTCTAACTGAGCTGCGGTTTCTACTGCAGGCCGGTGCGGAGAAAGCAATAACCTCTAAGAAGTGCTGACTATTAGCGTAAGTACCGCGGCCAAGTCTGTATTGCATAGAATCTTTGCCAAGTACTGTTTGTCATGCTGAAGCAAGTCGCCATGAAGACAAACTTTTGTCTTTCGCCTCTAACTGAGCGGTGTTATTATGCACTTCCCGTGCGGAGAAAGCAATAACCTCTAAGAAGTGCTGACTATTAGCGGAAGTACCGCGGCGAAGAACTCTGTATTGCATAGAATCTTTGTCAAGCACTGTTTGTCATGCTGTGAAGCAAGTCACCAGGAAGACAAACTTTTGTCTTTCGCCTCTAACTGAGCGGTGCCATCACGCACTTTCCGTGCGGAGAAAGCAATAAACCTCTAAGAAGTTCTGATAGCTACCCTTGAAAAGAAGAACACTCGAAGCTTGTATTGCACTACTGCCGGCGGAAGTGTGGATCATGAAAAGTGTGTAGCGCGACCTCGCTGTGATGACAAAATGCTTTGTCTTTCGCCTCTAACTGAGTTTCTAGATGCGGAATCAACAACAACCTCTAAGAAGTTCTGACAGCTTGTATTGCATAGAACCGCTACGGGAGTCGAATCTGCATTTTTTCGCAGTGTCTTTCTATCATGATGAGACCTACAACCTTCAAACTTTAATATACGCTCTGAAGTTTGAATGAAGACACACCATAACTGGCACCAGGCTGATAATTTTTCTCTTGTCAATGCTTGTCTTGCATTATGGACAACAGAATGATGACACACTTTTTTCGGACTAGAGTTTTTGAGTCCTTGGATTATTCTAAGGACGCTGAGCAAACAACACATAAGACTTTGATTCTGATACATCACATTGCGATCTCGCACGACAAAGTATCTTTCTCATGCGGCCTACGCATGAATTTTTTTCGTGATGACAAACTTTTTTCGGACTAGAGTTTCTGAGCCTTTTCTCCTGAAAAGTCGCTGAGCAAACAACACTTAAGACTTTGATGCTGATATGGTAAGTAACGAGTTCTTGGTAACACGCACCGCTCGCGAATGATCTTCTTTCTACACAAAGGAGCGCGCAGATGTTGAGTCTCCGTGCTGCTTTCATCACTAGTGCAGCACGGAGAATTTAAATCTGCCAAAGCAAAAACTGGTCTTTGTCTGTCGGTCCAGCGCTCTATCAAGAATCGCTGCGGCCGCCCTGGATGATCCAAACATTCCGACGATCAAATGCGTTTTTAGCAATAGAAAGCGTTCCTGCTGTTGGCAATTTGCATGACAAAGACTGCAGGATAGATCAACAAGCCAAGCATGATGACACCTTTTTTCGGACTAGAGTTTCTGAGCCTTTTTCTTCTGAAATTGGCGATGAGCTCAAACCAATAAGACTTTGATGCTGAAACACATCGAGAAAAGCGAACTTGTACTGCGCAAGCTAACATACTAGGGAGATCCATATTGGCTGTCTTGCGTGACAGAAAAGCTGAAGCAGGATGAAAATCTTTTTCGGACTAGAGTAGCTGAGCTTCTTTTCAGAGACGCTGATCCAAAATCAATAAGACTTTGATTCTGAAGTGGCTTCTTAATCACAGCGATGTTACTACACACGAGCGAGCGTGCTGTTTGCCGCCTTCGGACATGACAAATTCTCCAGCGGGATGAAAATCTTTTCGGACTAGAGTTTCTGATACGGAACTTCTCAAGTCCTTGTGATTACCAAATTGACAATCAAATTCTGAATTGCATATTTCGCATGCGGAAGTCGACTTACTATCGCTCGTGAGGTTTGTGATGCCGGGAATCAATGCATGATCAACATTTCTAGCCGTGTAAGGGACGAGTGGTTGACTTTGAAATAGTTTTCCTCCATCAAATTATGCGGTAGAAAAGAGTTTCCTCCCTGTTGCGGTGCGCGGAATTGAAGTTTGTGTTGTTGGAACTGCAACACAAGCTGTTGCGTGTCGTCAGGGTACAGTTCATATGAAGCCAGAAAATCTGTAATGCGGAAAGCGCCACACGAGAAAAGCTGTTGTATTGTGCGCTCATGCAATTATGATGATCGGATCTTTGTTCCGCGTGTGTGGTTCCATTCTCATAGCATGAAAAACTATGACGATCGGAGTCTAAAAATGAGAATTGGTCGAATCTGACTAGCGGATCTTTGTTCCGCATGTGTGGTTCCATTTGTATAGCATGAACAGCAAGACAAACACCAGCACACGGGGATGCTCTGCATGACAAGTTCATGCGATCAGTGTAGTACTGTTTGAGCTTCCAAATGTTGTAATGCGAACTTTGCATGACAAACTATGATGATCGGAGTCTAAAAATGAGAATTGGTCGAATCTGACTAGCGGATCTTTGTTCCGCGTGTGTGGTTCCATTTGTATAGCATGAGCAGCAAGACAAACACCAGCACACGGGGATGCTGTGCGTGACAAGTTCATGCGATCAGTGTAGTACTGTTTGAGCTTCCAAATGTTGTAATGCGAGCAGCACCATTAGGCAGAAACTGAATTTGCGACTTTGCGTGACAAACTATGATGATCGGAGTCTAAAAATGAGAATTGGTCGAATCTGACTAGCGGATCTTTGTTCCGCATGTGTGGCTCCATTTGTATAGCATGAACAGCAAGACAAACACCAGCACACGGGGATGCTGTGCATGACAAGTTCATGCGATCAGTGTAGTACTGTTTGAGCTTCCAAATGTTGTAATGCGAGCAGCACCATCAGGCAGAAACTGAATTTGCGACTTTGCATGACAAACTATGATGATCGGAGTCTAAAAATGAGAATTGGTCGAATCTGACTAGCGGATCTTTGTGTCCGCTGCTGTGCAGACTTACCTTTAAGCTCCCCCATCTGATTTGTTATTTCAACGGTTTGATGATGTCGCAAGATCTTACCTCCACAATGGCATATTATGCTTATTCATGCCCAGCACCATATCATGCAGGAACGATGAAAACACATTCACCGCAGAGGACGCTATGAATTTTCACTTTACGACCCAGCAAGACCTGCCATTGACGAGATACCACAAAATGCGAAACCAATTTACTAATGTGCCTCAAGGAAAAATTTCCGGTCCGCAGCGAGCCGATTGCCGCTTGTTTTCCTAAGTGATTTCCGATGTTCCCCAGTGTCTCTTCATCTTGCATTGCACTTTCTTGAGTTTTATAGATGCGTCAACAGCTATTATGGGTCGTATAGTCGCGTGAAAGGCGTGTTTCAAAGTGCCTCCGTTTAGGGCAGCAAAGATCAAAAGTATTTTGAGCTCTAGTCGTTGAAAAAAGTTTGGCTCTGCACATTTCTAAATTTTCGTGGTGAAAACATAGTCTACTCGTGATTAAGGTCGCTCAGACCGTTTCGTAAATGGGTCGTCTGATTCGTTTCTCTCGGAAGGTGCTTTTCGCTTGCACAGGACGCAATCGGTCTTTCCGTTATACAGCTTCACGTTGATGTCGTTGCGGGGTCGTGATAGAAATTATGTGTAGAAGAACGAGACCCACCTAGCTTCCACTTCCGCCAGAAGGCAAGCGTGCTCTATCTACCGCAACTCTCATATGCTACTTTTCAAAACCTCCAGCTCGTCTTTTTTTTTCAACGAAATCAAAATTCGAGATAACGCGCACTACTGTTGTACCGAACTGTACGAAATTGATTGTGGAAACAACATCGTATCAGCACTACTTACTTACTTCTTATCTTTGGCCGTCAACTGTATAGTACAATCTCTTGCTGTCCTGTCCCAGCTACATAAAATAAAATGGCGCACTATTCTTTCTTCCTCGTCTATCTCCTGCTGTTGCTTCAGGCACTGCATGCCCGAATTTTGCGTGGCGTGTTGAAGAAGCGAGCGCACACGGTACAGCAGCGGAAAGTGGTAGAGAAGCGACAACGACGACGCGCAGCACGGGGTACAACTACTTCGGACGAAGACAATGGCGCTGTAACAACCTCTAGTAGTGCGGAAGATGATGATACTGGAGTTGAGAAAGAGGCAATTGGTGGTGCAAGATCGGAGAGAAGTAGGGCCACTTCCTCTAACACCCGCAAGTCCTCGTCCTTCCTCGGTAAACTCTTGTCCCGGAAGCAGAAGACGCAAACACTAAAACTGCAGACGAAAAATTACAATGTGAACGAAGATACTTCATTGCCCTACGACGACGGGAAGAAACAAAAATCACGCAGCGCCGCAGCTACCGGGCCTACAAGAGCCGCATCGTTTCTTGAGGAGAGAGAGGAGCAGCAGCATGAGCACAGGGCTGCTGCCTTGCACGAGCAGAAAGATGAGATTCGCGAGGATTTCGATACTCGGCGGTCGGTAGAAGGTCATCTGCAGTTTGGAGCGCGTGAAGATCTTCTGGACGTGGACACAGATAGCTTTCTGAACACGCAAGAAGAGACCACAGACGTTGGGGCGACGACGAGGATGCCCATTGCAGCCTCTACCCTAGCGGCCGACAGGAAGCTCCGGGAGAAGAAAACCAGTGTCGAGTTTCGTGCAGCGGACAGCGAGACTGATGATGATGACGATGATGATGTAGTTCAGCAGGAGCGCGGTGTGCCGGCGTCAGGAGCATCACCTTCTCTTCGCACAGCAACGGCATCTTCAAGAAAGAATCTCAGCGAGGACACGACAAGTCTGTTGGAACAAAACAAAGCCACCACGACCGCGTCGAAAATAGCAGAGACCAAAGCACAACTAACCGTGACCCCGATCTATCTGAGCGAGCAAGAATCAATTGGAAAATCGATGCCCGGCCGCTGCCGGGCGAACACCGTGCAGTGGAGCACGTCTGCGGGGAGCACGATCGCGTGCTCCACGATTTGCGGCACTCGCCACGATGCTTACAGGTGCTTTTACCAGCCCCAGGGGAGGGAGTGTGAGTGCATCGACAAAGACGGTACTCACGCTCCGCTCTACGCGCGGCCATTAACCTACATTAACGCGCAGGAAGCGGCTCGGAAGACCGTGAAATGCACCGCGAAGAGCAAGCCCTCCAGCGTCGCGGTCACCTACGAAGACGTCGGAGCGGGCATGTGCGGCACGGAGAAGGGCCCGATCTTTGACTCCAGCTGGCGCGCGAAGCGGTTATGGCAGTGGGACGACCGGGAAGTACTACTACAGGGTCTGGCAACTCATGGGATAATGCAGTGGGACGGTTCTTCTCCTAGTCAACTGCCCGATGAGCACGTCGCGGCGGCGCGAAGCATGTGCGAACAAGCGTGCACGAACAGTGAGTGGCCGGAAACCTGGGCCGGGGCGGCGGCTTGGGGAAATTTAAACGGCCAGTTGTGGGCCGCGTGGCGCGAAAGCCACGTGATCGGGGAACCGTGCACGGGGTATAATTTCAAGAAATGGGGCACCTGTTTGATTTTCGTGAGAACGATCCCGACCAAGGGCATGGGGACGGAGCAGCCCGGTCCGGGTTGGGACGATAATGAAATCTGGTCTAGCCTGAGCTCGACCTCCGCGAAACAAGACCTGTTAGCCGACGTGCACTCCTGGGCCGCGCAGCCGAATATCTGGCCGCCAAGCCCCTGCATGCGGAAGCACACCACGGTGACGCCCGGCGACGAAACGGCGGGCGGTAGCATCAACGTGAACGGCGTCTCGATCTGGTGTTCGCTCATCTGTGCCGGCCCGCTCCGCAGTAACGCGTGGCAGTGCTTCTTCGAGACGAGGGGCCGCGCGTGCACGTGCCGCGACGGGAACGGAGCTTTCGCGCCCGAGTACGCAAAGCCCGTCGTCTATGAATGTGTCAGGATCGAAATCGACAAAATCGAAATGATTTGTCATGCAAAAAACGGATTCCAGTTCGAAGTCGAACCCAGTTTCTTATTGGCGCATGACAAATTCTGGTGGTGCCTAAATCCAGTTTGTGACGCTGTTTAGCCAAAAAAGACTGATTCTCTCATGCTGCTTCAGCAGCTCGACCTATATAACCCCAAGCAGGCTTTTTACAATCGGCCTCACTTGCCTGCTCTGCAACACACGTATTTCGCGTCATGCATTTTATGCATCACAAGTTTTTCGATTTTGCCAATTTCGATTCTGACACTTCCATATCGTCCAGCCGCCACCTCCACCACTAAGCACGCCGGCCCTGCTATCCTGAGTAAAAACGTCCCCACACCAGAGTTGTCATGCAGATTTGCCATGACAGGAACATTTGTGATGCGCAACCCCATGACAGGCATTTCCAATCGTGTTTGGGAACTTGTAATGCTGTAAACAGGATCAGCAGATCGATTTGTGATGCGGCTTTCCTTGCTAACTTGCACTACCTCACGGACTGAAACTTGTCATGCGTGACTCACAAAACTCCTAGGTTTGTGTTGCAAAATCCCCATCCTGACTCAGGTGTGGGTACGTTTTTACTCAGGATACCTGCCCCCGTCGAGCGGGATTTCCTGTGTGGGCGTCCCGGTTGAGTCAGATCTTCCCCTATCCAGGTGCAGCGCGGAACCCTTCGGGGCCGCGCCGACCTACGCCTTCCGAGGTCCGGCCCAGAAACCAGATTTCGCCGGGTTGTTCGCCCTGCTCGGGCGGGGAAGTAGCAGGTACAACCACCCCTGGGTACGGTTCACGCATTTCCGCCTAGAGGCAGCGGGCGGGCACGCGATCGCGAGGGCGGACTGGGATAACTTTTGGCGGGACAATATCCTGAGCAAAAATCTCTCCACCCCATAGTCCTCAACTGGGGAATTCTGCTAGACAAATCTACGAACTTAGGGTGTTGCGCATGACAACTTTGGCCTCGTAGTGAAATGCTGTTTAGCTCGCTCCGAAGCATCACAAATCTAGCCCACTATGCTGATTGGAGCATTACAAATTCCAAAACACGACTAGGAATTGCTTCTCAGCATGGGTCTCCGCATGAGAAACATTTTGAGCCTGCGTTTTTGCATTACAAGCATGGGGTGGGGACGTGTTTACACAGGATAGACAAAACCGCGCGGCTCCACGACGCCAGCACGTTCGACGCAGCGGTCGCAAAGTCTTGCGGGGAAGTTTCCGAAACGCTTTGCGAGGCCGCTGACGTGCTGTTTCAGCTGCTGCAGGCGCGGCCCCGGACCAACCCGGATAGGGCGCGGGCGGTAAACCCTCACTGGGCAAGCTGGCTCACCACCGGCGACATCGATTATCTATCCGGCCCCAACCGGGACTGCAACCAGGAGGTCCTGACCAACTTTGAATGGGCGACGGTGGCCAAATATCCTGTGCAAAAGTATCCGATACTAGTATAAATTGCAACACCAATAATTCACTTGGCATTACAGATTAGATTTGCAATGTTGCGGATCTGCCTTAATGTAAAGAGATTTGTAATGCATAAACGCAATCAGTATCAGAGTACGATACTTTTGCAATGCATACCAAAGACCAGGCGTGGGACAACTCAGTGGCGCTGCACCACGTGAAGAAGGTCGATTGTGAGCCACGCTTTGTGAACAACTGGTGCAGGGTGGCGGAAAGTTTGCTGGGAACCGACGTTCTAGTCCTCCCCGAGGTAGAGAAGATGTGGGCGGAGTACGAGACTTTCCGGGAGGGAAACGGCTGCATCCGGGCGCTAGCTCGCGCCGAAACGGAGGGCGGTCCGGTCCCGCTACGAACGGAGACAACGAGCAGCACCCCGGTGCCGGCGGTGCCGGTTCCGAACCCCATGAACTGGGAGGACCGCATTCAGCCGACCGTGTTTAACAACTTACTCGACCCCGCGCAGCCGGACAGTCTCTTGTTGGAGGAACAGTTTACCCGGACGGAAAAAACTATGAAAGTGTCAGGATCGAAATCAACAAAATCGAAATAATCTGTGATGCATAAAACCGATACCAGTTGGAGCCTCAGTTTCCAAGTGGCGCATGACAAATTTCGGGAGCCCGGAAGTCGCGTCTGTCATGCTGTTTGGGCAAAGAAGGCTGCTCCTGTCATGCTACTCTGGCATCACATCTCCTTCCCCTGAACAGGCTGGCAAGCGGTCTCATTTGCTTGCTTCCCAACACAGGCCCTACGCGCCCTGCATTTTATGCATTACAAGTTTTTCGATTTTGTCGATTTCGATCCTGACAATCCCATAAAAACCTTGAAGAATATCCGCGACGTTGTGCAGTCGGAAGTCGTACCGCAGTGCGAGGTATCAAATGCAAATATCCCTGGATGTCTGGAAGAACGCAACTTGTGATGCTGCGTTTGGATTCCAAAAAAAATCTGTATTGCGTGAGCAGTAAAGGGAATGCAATTTTTGCAACGCGGAGTAGAGGGAATTTGTCATGCGGATTAGGCATTAAGAAGGCCTCAAAAAATCTGTGATGCTAGGAAATGCATCACAGACATCATGGCTCATGCAAAACGTGCATGACAAGGCTCAGAATCTTCCAGACCCAGACTTATTCGCAATGCATACGAGGCCTTGAAGGATAACACGCAGTTTGCCGTGACCAACTCCCTATCCTGTGCAAAAGTATCGTACTCGTATTGCCGTCATGCATTACAAATCTTTTTCTTGAGGTAGTTCAGCATAACAAATTTTATTTCTCATGCTGAGGAAATTTGTAATGCATTTATAGTACGAGTGCGATACTTTTGCAATGCATACTTCCTCGCGCTAGGGCTCGCGGTGACGCCGAAATGCGACGGGTGCGAACCGCGACTGAACGAGTGTTGGGGGCAGTGCGGGCTGGAGGGCAAGCCAGGTAACGCGAACCGAGGCGGGTGGTGTAGTATTTGCGATCCGGTGCACAACCCCTACAACCTGAGAGGCGCCTGTTGCAAGTTTGAATTTACGGAGAATATCAACTGTAAAAATGTCTGGGTCTGGAAGATTGGAACTTGTGATGCTAACTTCGGACTGTAAAAAAATCTGTATTGCATGACCAGCAAGAGGAGTCTAGTTTGTGCTACGCGGGGAGGGCGTTTGTCATGCGCAGTAGGCATCGGGCAGCCCTCTCAAAATCTGTGATGCGCGGTCGTGCATTACAGACATCCTGGGTCATGCAAAACATGCATGACAAATCTCAGAATCTTCCAGACCCAGACATTTTTACATTTCATAGAGAACGGCGGCAAGCAAGGCGACGAATGCGGGCGGGTATCGCAAGAAAAAAGTGTTACAGTTACACACATAGTCTATGCAGGCCAAGCAAGACAGACCAGCTCTGTAATGCCGGATACGCATAGAAGCCTCGTTCTTTCATAGGTGTTTTCCCGTAGGATTTCTGCATTACAAGTTTTCTCTCTCATGCTGAGAAATTTGTGTTGCTGAATTGACTACAAATGTGTAACTGGAACACTTTTTTCCTGGGATAGCGGGTTGAGGTCGAGCAGTACGTGTCGCGGCACAAACCCTACGAGGAGCGGTATCCTGAGTAAAAACGTCCCCACCCCAGATTTGTGATGCAGTTTTGCAATGACAGGAATCGATTTGTGATGCGCATCCCCATGGTAGGCATTTTCAATCGTGGTTTGGAATTTGTAATGCTGTAAACAGGATCAGTAGATGGATTTGTAATGCGGCTGTTCCAGCATTGCTAAGTAACCTTTGCATTACACTACGGACTGCAACTACCAAATTGTCATGCGTGACTGCCAAAGTTTCTGGATTTGTGTTGCGAGCGCCCCAGCTTGCCTCTGGGGCGTGGGCCCCGTTTTTACACAGGAGAACCGGTGGCACGAGTGCGTGATTCCGGATCTGAGCCTCCGAAAATTCCACGAACAAATCTTCCCCCTGCGCCCGGTGCGGGGTATTCTCGGGATCCCGAAGTGCCGGATGTGCGGGGAGCGGGTGCGCGAGTGCTGGGACGCCTGCAACCGCATCAGCGGCTACTGCGACGCATGCAATTCCGTGGACTACCTCACCGGCTTCAAGTTGCGGGGCGCGTGCTGCCGACTGGACGACGCCAGCGATGCAGCCGAGTGCAAAAACGAGGTCGACACGGAACAATATTTCACGGGGGCGTCGTATGGAGCCGTCAGGTTTGAAATCGTCAAAGTTGAAATACTTTGTCATGCAGAAAATGGATGCCAGTTGGACCCCAGTTTCCAAGTGGCGCATGACAAATTTTGGCTGTGCCTAAATCCCGTTTGTAATGCTGTTTAGGTACAGAAGACTGATTCTCTCATGCTACTTCTGCAGTTCGAGCTCTAACCCCAAACAGGCTTACAATCGGCCTCACTTGCCTGCTCTGCAGCACACGTATTCCGCGTCATGCATTTTACGCATGACAAATCATTTCAACTTTGACGATTTCGATCCTGACGCTTCCATACGTCGGTTCCGACGGAGGCGCGGCGGCACGAGTGCGTGATCCCCAAGTTGCAGGCCCAGTGGCCGTATGCATTGCAAATTCGTCTGGGTCTGGAAGGATGCGAACTTGTAATGCTGGTCTCGCAAAAATCCAGTTTAATCTGTATTGCATGTTGATCAACAAGAAAAGTCGCAGTGCCTCTTTGGTCACACAGAAACGCAGTTTCTCATGCGAGCTGCGTATGGGAGAGCGTTCTGGGAACAAGTTGTCATGCTTCCCTGCATCCGAAAGTGTAGTTTCCATCATCCACACTTCAGCATCACAAGTTTCCAGACCCGGGCGTATTTGCAATGCATAGGCCGGAGTGGAAACGAAAACTGATCGACGCGTCGACCGCCAACGCCGCGGGGTCGAACGTGCATATGAGAGTGCACACCCCCCCCTCCCCTCATTTGTCATGCAAAAAGCCAATTCCACGTCCTGCGTTGCAGCACTGTCTGCATGACAAATTTTGGAACCTCAGTGAGTACTGCAGATTATTTGTCATGCAGAAGGCCCATATCTGCCATTGCTTGTGTTGCTGCTCAGGCACTTCAAATGAAAGGACGGGCGGTCGTGCACTGTGATAGTGCACCGAGATCTGCGCCACACGCTGCTGCAGCCCGCGTGGCCGCAGAATGTGATCCACGTCGACACCGATTACGTCAGCCAGCAGATTGGGCTATCAAGTGTAAAAATGTCTGGGTCTGGAACTTTGCTAGACTTGTCATGCAGGTTTTCCATGACCCATATAATCTGTAATGGAGGACCTAGCATGACAGATTCCGTGAGATCAATATCATGCCTATCCTGCATGAGAAAGTGCCTCTCAACTTGATCAAAAGTGGCCAGCATTTGCAAATCATGCAACACAGATTTTTGCATGATTCAGATTTAGCATGACAAGTTCCAACCTTCCAGACGGAGACATTTTTGCAATCCATACGGGCCGCACCGCTACTACGAAAACACGGGTGGGACGGTCGAGACCTGGGACATGTTCATGCTCGACGAGAATCACTGGAAGCTTACGAACATGAAAAACCGGGTTTTCGCCGACTGCATGAAAGAGAAGGTTGCGGACCTGCTTCTGGCGAACGCGAACAGCAACGTGCATGGGTGGAGCGGCATGGTACAGATGCACCCCGCTGTGAACGGGGACGTGCCGGGAATTAAAACCGAACCAGTCGAACCGTTCACGGAGGATAGGTTATTCTACTCCGGACCGGCGAGGCTGACCATCCCAGCCACCTACTACCCGACCAACCCGCGGTGCAAAGTGTGGCGGCGGCAAGAGGGGATTCGCTTTGACCTGGGCGAGATTTGCGTCGTTGACACGACCGAGACATCTCCATCTAGCTCTGGGATCGCCCACGCGGTTCCCGCTGAAAATTTTGACGCCGCGCTGAAAATTTTGGACCCGCCGCGCAACCGCGATGATGATGCACCGCTGCATCGCAGGTGCAAAGAGGCGCTGGTATACATGAATGATTGGCTGGTGCGAACGGAAGTGCCTTCGGCCCAGGAACTCCGCGGGAACGGGAACGACCGGCTGCCGGCGTTCAGCAAGCGGCAACTGGCGCAGGACACCTCGGTGGACGCGATTTTTCCGGGGGAGTACCTGGATTTGGCTGCATTGGGTAGTAGTGCCAGCCGTGCGGAGTGGCTCGAGACGGTAAACAACGACCGGATGGCGGTCGATGTGCCGGAGGAGGAGTGGAAATGCTTATCCATTGCAAAGGTAGCGTACTAGTTGTCGGAAACGCATTACAAATTTGCAGCTCAGCATGAGAAATCAAATTTGTAATGCGAATTTAGCTCAAGAAATTGATTTGTAATGCAAAAATGCAATTACTACGAGCACGATGCTTTTGCAGTGCATAATGCAAACTGATTTGCGACTCCATGGACGACTGTGTGGGCTACTGGCTGTACCGGCGAGCCGATTCGGACGGAAAATGCCACCTCTTCGGCAACCGCGTCCGCTCGTTAATTCCTTTCCACAACGCCTGGACGTCTGTTTGCGTATAACCCGCTCAGGTGTTACAATCTCAGGCGTTACACTAGAGTCTGAGATTTGTCTTCCATGATGAGCATGACAGGCTCGCAGAGCGTTCCACTTTCTGCAATACAAATTTCGCCAGATTGTACTGGGGTTTGGGGCTCCGGAAGAACTTGTCATGCGCAATCCTATGAGATTTGGCTGGAGCATGCACTTCTTGCATCACACATTTCCAGACTATATTGTAGCGTTTGAGATTGTAACACTTGAACGGGCTATATTGCGAAGACCGATTTTTCGCTTTGCCGGATGGGTTGAAGATCATGAAAGACCCCCGGTTATGCATTGCAAATCCGTCTGGGTCTGGTTGGACGACCGCAAGATTTGTCAAGCAGGTTTTCCATGACCCATGAGGTCTGGAATGCAGCACCTAGCATGACAAATCCTGTGAGATGATCTTCCCTCTCACCTATCATGCCTACCCTGCATGAGAAAATCCCTCTCAACTTGGTAAAAACGGGGGGCTGTTATGGTAAGCATGCAAAAGAGATTTTTTGCACGATTCAGATTTAGCATGACAAACTTGCACTCCTCCAGACCCCGACATTTATTTGCGTTTGATACCGGTACAGCAACTCCTCGGGCCCGTACTACCTCCACGCGCTGCCGTATGGATCGAAATTGAGAAAATCGAAAAATTTGTGATGCATAAAATGTAGGACACTGAAGGCCTGTATTGGGGAGCAGGCAAATGAGACCGATTGTAAGCCTGTTTAGTGGTATGCGATGTGCTGCCAGAGTAGCATGACAGGAGCAGTCTTCTATGCCCAAACAGCATGACAGGCTGGATTTGGGTGCTCCCGAAATTTGTCATGCGCCGCTTGCAAACCGAGGCTCCAACTGGTATCGATGTTATGCATCACAGGTTTTTCGATTTTGTCAATTGCGATCCTGACACTCCCATATGCCGCACCTCACGAAGAAGCCGCGCACCGCGGCAGAGGTGGCCGCCGCGGCCGAGGCGCGGGCGGTGGCCAGTCCGTACGACCCCAACAGCAACGATGCGGGGGCGGAAAAGCAGCCCTACCCCACCACGCCGTCGGTGGTCGGGTATGCGACCTTTGCACTGGAGGATACGGGAGACTTCATTCAGTGGCCCGCGCTGGAATACAGCATATCTATTGCAAAAGCATCGTAAGCTAGTAGTGATTGCAATACAAATTTAGCTCAGCATGACAAACGGAATTTGTCATGCTGATTTAGCTCGGGAAAGAGATTTGTATTGCATGACTGCTATGAAAGCTTTTGGACAGGATACAGCAACGCGAACTACCTGAAGCCGCATGAGGACGCGCGGTCGTCGGCCTGGTACGTGCGCTATGGATTGCAAACATGTCGGGGTCTACTTGAAGGATGCAAGGTTTGTCATGCTCGTCTGGCATGACTGAAGAGTTTGTGATGCGTGTCCAAGAAGAAAGTCTTTTGCTTGTCATGCAAAAACGGAGTTTGTCATGCGGAAAGCGCAACTACACGTAGGCACGCAAATTATTTCTCATGCTTGTCTGCGCATTACAGACAGCATTCACTACTTATTCACAACTCAGCATCTTCACAAGTTCCCAGACATTTGCAGTTGATATGCGCACCGCCACGGCAGGGTTGAAAAAGAACATCGTGATCGCGGTGGATTACTCGGTATCAAATGTAAAAATGTCTGGGTCTGGAAGAATCCAACTTGTCATGCTGATTTTGGATTCTAAAAAAATCTGTATTGCGTGAGCAGCAAAGAGAGTCCAAGTTTTGCTACACGGAAAGAGCATTTGTCATGCGGTATAGGCATCAGGAAGCCCCCACAAAATCTGTGATGCTAGGGCATGCATCACAGACATCAGGAGTCATGCAAAATGTGCATGACAAAGACAAACCTGGCAATCTTCCAGACCCAGACATTTTTACATTTGATACTCGGGTTCGATGCGATCCGACGGCAAGTGGGATGCGGCCAAATATCAAACGGAAAAATCCCCCTTCCACACGTCAAAACGAAGTTTCTGATGCTGGATTTCCCTACACAAATCAGAGCTGTCTTGCAGTAGAGGACTGCAGGCATATGCCGTGCCTGAGTTGTACAGAGCTTGTGACGTGGACGCTTAGCATCACAAATGTCTGCGCTTTAAAGCCCAAGCAGCATGAGAAACCGTCCGCATAATGCGGCGGAGACTGTAGAGTCGGCTTCTTGCAAGACAAAAAGATTTGTGGTCACAAATCAGCATTAGAACTTGTGCCTTTTTGACATGGGGAAGAGGGATTTTTCATTTTGATACCAAAGAGGCTGTCTACATCGTGCTGGACTCGTTAACCGAGGGGGACCGGTTTAACCTCTTTCTCTGGAACGGGTACGTGCAATTGTCGTCCTTCGAGCTGTTGCCGGCCTACCCAGAGCTGATCAAGCGCGTGAAAACCTGGCTGGCCAACATTCCGTTTCCGTGGGCGACAACGCCCGACAGATCTGGCTGGTGGACGAACATCGAATCCGCGCTGTCCTTTGGCCTCACGCTGGCGACTATCAAATGTAAAAATGTCTGGGTCTGGAAGATTGCCAGGTTTGTCATGCACATTTTGCATGACTCCGGATGTCTGTGATGCATGCCCTAGCATCGCAGATTTTGTGAGGGCTTCCTGATGCTTATACCGCATGACAAATGCTCTTTCTGTGTAGCAAAACTTGGACTCTCTTTGCTGTTCATGCAATACAGATTTTTTTAGAATCCAAAATCAGCATGACAAGTTGGATTCTTCCAGACCCAGACATTTATACAGTTGATAGCGACGCTCGGCGTATTGCCTGCCGAAATTCGGAACACGTACGCGGACCCTAGCAAGTCGTGGAGCATGAATCGCTGGTCAGACTCTTCCAAGAAATTGAAAGACTCGCCGTACGTCGGCGGGGAATTTGAAAACAACCCAGAGTACACATGGCAAATATCCCTGGACGTCTGGAAGATTTATTCCAGATTTGTCATGCTTGTCTGACATGACTCGGAACTCTTGTAACATGCGTCGGTGCATCAAAAAGATCGTTTTGTCTGTGATACAAAAGCGCAGTCTTCCATGCGGAATAAGTACGCTACACAGAGCAGCTCAAAAACTTGTCATGCTTGGCCACGTATAATGACAGTGCGCCCAGCATAATTCCCTGGTTTGCATCACAAGTTTCCAGACCCAGATCGATGTTTGCCTTTGATACGGAGCAGCCGTCGCCAGAATTCGAATGTTTGCAGGCCAACGATTTCTGCAGCGCGCGCTATTCTGAGTAAAACCGTCCCCACCCGAGAGGTGTCATGCAAATCTGCATGCTGAAAATGTTTCTCATGCGGAGCCCCATGAGATGCATTGTGTAGTCGTGTTTTGGAATTTGTCATGCTCCAATCAGAATGATATCCTAGATCTGTGATGCTGCTTAGTTAGCTCCAACAGCACTACACTACGAGTCCAAATTGGTCATGCAAAACAGCCGAAGCTTGGAGATTTGTCTAGCCGATTCTCCATCTTGACTATGGGGTGGGGGCGTTTTTACATGGGATACGCGGCTACTGTTACTCACCGACGCGGAAGAGGAGTGGACGGAGTCGCAGCAGTATCACATGCAAAAATGTCTGGGTCAGGGAGGATGGAGCTTGTCATGCTAAATCTGAACCAGGCAAAAAACTGTGTTGCATGGTTGCCACAAGTTGTGCACTTTTGACCTAATCGAGAGGCAGTTTCTCATGCAGGAAAGGCATTAGAAAGGTCTCGCAGAATCTGTCATGCTATGTCCTACATACCAGACCTCATGGGGCATGGAAAACTTGCGTGACAAATCTGACGATCTTCCAGACCCAGACATTTCTGCAATCCATAAGCAGAACAAATTTAAAGACGAGTATTTCCTGAAGCAATGGGGCACCAAAATGTCGGTGTACATTTTGAAGGCCGCGACCAATGAAGACCCACCTTATGCTATCCTGAGCAAAAACGTACCCACACCAGAGTCAAGATGGTAAATCTGCTAGACAAATCAACCAGCTTTGGCTGTTTCGCATGACAAGTTTGTCCTTGTAATGTAATCCTGTTTAGGTAGTTCAGCAGCATCACAGGTCTAGCATATCATGCTGATTATAGCATCGCAAATCCCAAAACACGATTAGAATATGCCTTTCATGGGGCTCAGCATGAGAAACTTTTTTGGCATGCAGATTTGCATTACAACTCTGGTGTGGGTACGTTTTTACTCAGGATATATGCTCCCTTTTTTGACGAGGTAACCGCGGACTACGGTGGGAAGGTGCTGTATGGATGTGTCAGGTTTGAAACCGTCAGAGTTGAAATAGTTTGTCATGCATAAAATGGATGCCAGTTGGAGCCCAGTTTTCAAGTGGCGCATGACAAGTTTTGGTGGTGCCTAAATCCAGTTTGTAATGCTGTTTGGGTAAGGAAGACGCCTTTTGTCATGCTACTTTAGCAGCTCTATTTCTACCCCTCAACAGGCTTGCAATATGCCTCCCTTGCCTACTCTGCAAGACAGGCGCTTTGCGGGTTGCATTTTATGCATCACAAATTATTTCAACTTTGACGATTTCAATCCTGACGCTTCCATATGCTGCTCATGAACAGCGGCGAGCCGGATCAGATCAAATCGCAACTGGCCAACTACTATCAAGTGCAAATAAATATGTCTGGGTCTGGCAGCCTGTAAACCTCTCATGCAGGAGGTTTTCCATGACCCATGAGGTCTGGAATGCGGGACCTAGCATGACAGACTCTGCGACGTCTGTGTCATGCCTTTCCTGCGTGAGAAATTCTTTCCCAAAGGTGGACAGCTTTTGGCACTCATGCAACACAGATCTTTGCATGATTCAGATGTAGCATGACAAGTTGCACTGTCCCAGACCCAGATCGATATTTGCAATTGATAACTACTGGCGGCAGTTGGAGGGCGAGATCCTGGCGGAAGAGCGGGACTTAGATCGCCCCGTGTGGACGAAGCACAGCTGGGACCGGCTGGTGACCACTGACGAGACGCAGCAAGACTTCAAACTCGTGCACCCACCCGTGCAAAAACTCTCCGCCTGTCTATCCTGAGTAAAAACGTCCCCACACCAGAGTTGTCATGCAGATATTTGCAATGACAGGAACATTTGTAATGCGCATCGCCAGGAGAGGAATTTTTAGTCGTGTTTTGGAATTTGTAATGCTGTAAACAGGATGAGCAGATGGATTTCTGATGCAGCTGGCCTTGCGAACCTGCACTACACTACGGACTGCAACTTGTGATGCGTGACCCCCAAAAGTTCTAGGTTTGTGTTGCAAAATCCCCATCTTGACTCTGGTGTGGGGATGTTTTTACTCAGGATACTGTCTGCCGGTCACCTATTCCCCCCCGTCGGCAGCGAGGTTGGGCGTGCTGTGCCTGGACCTCTCTTTGTTCTCCGGTAGCACCAACACCGCCCCGCGGTACTACCCGCTGCTCCGTTGCTGGCCGGGGTTCAACCAGATTTTGGCGCGGCGCACGGACGCCGACATGCTGGAGAAGGCGTGCCCGGCCCGGGAATTCAAGGCGGACCGGTGCAACACCGAAAGGCCGCTCATGTACAAGTATTGGGGGAAGAAGGACGGGTATCAAAAGGAAAAATCCGCCCTCCCCATATCGAAAACAAAATTTGTGATGCTGTATTTGAGTACACAAATCAGGTTTGTATTGCAGAGAGGCATTGCGGCCAGATCCCCAGGCTAGCTGGGGGCGTATGGTTCTAGTTGCGCAGCATGGCAAGCGGCTCCCTTTTAGGCCTCACAGCATGAAAAATCGCTTCCATAATGGGGCGGAAGCTTCTGCCCTTGTCTTCTTGCAAGACAAATGTGATTTGTGACCTCAAATCAGCAACACAAATTTCCGGAAACGTACCTGTTCGATATGGGGAGGGGGGATTTTTCTCTTTGATAACGGGGGCAACCACCGGCGGCGCAGCGCACGCCGCCGCCGCCGTCGTACGCCGTCGTCGGACAAGTGGCTGCGCGAAACGGACTATGAATTGCAAATATGTCTGGGTCTGGAAGAATGCAAGTTTGTCATGCTTGTCTGGCACGACTCGAGAATCTGTGTTGCATAGGCACGAAACGGCACTCTTACCTGTCATGCAAAAACGCAGTTTGCCATGCGGAATACCTAACACATGGCAGCCAAAAAATTTGTCATGCATAGCTGCGTATTGCAGTGCGTCTAGCATTCCTTTTTAGCATTACAAGTTTCCAGACCCAGACATACTTATTTGCAATCCATACGGACGTGACCGGTTGCTTGGACAGCTTGGACGACTCCACTTATCCCAAGGAGGTCGCGGTCCCCGACACCGACGAGAATTCCAACGTGCACAAGGTGCGGCCCTGCTTTCCGGACTACTACTTGTATGAATTGCAAAAATGTCTGGGTCTGGAAGATTGCAACTTGTCATGGCAAATCTGAAGCATGCAAAAATCTGTGTTGCATGAGTGCCAAAAGCTGTCCACTTTGGACCAAGTTGGAACGGAGTTTCTCATGCAGAATAGGCATGGCAGAGACCTCGCAGCGTCTGTCATGCTAAGTCCCGCATTGTTCCAGACCTCATGGGTCATGGAAACTGTGCATGACAGGTCTACACTCTTCCAGACCCAGACATTTTTACATTTGATAACTTGGCAAAGAGCACGATGGACACGCTCGTAGTCCCCGATAGTGGCCAGCTCACGGCGGCGTCGAGCGGGGGGTCGAGTACTTCCCCTTCCGGGGAGGCGGTGCCGGAGAAGTTTTCGGCGGACTTATCAAAAGGAAAAATCCCCCCTCCCCATATCGAAGTGGAAATCTGTGATGCGGGATTTGTGTACACAAATCGGCTTTGTCTTGCAGTAGAGGACTGCAGGCAGATGCAAAGCCGGAGTAGGGGCATTTTGGTGTAGGCGCCTAGCAAAGCAGGCATATCCTCCGTGAGCCATATAGCATTACAAATTGCCTGCAGGACGCGGCGAGGTTTTTGCATTTGCCTTCTTGCAAAACAGAGACGATTTGTGGTCTCAAATCAGCATGACAAATTTTCAAAAGTATACCGGTTTGGTATGGGGAGGGGGGATTTTTCCTCACAATAGGACTACGACGCGGAGCAGCAGCGAGCCTGCCCGGTGAATTGCGTGATGAATCTATCAGAATGAAAAATCCCCCTTCCCCATATCAAAACGAAGTTTCTGATGCTGGATTTGCGTACACAAATCAGATTTGTCATGCTGGCGAGGACTGCAGGCCGATATCAAGCCTGAAAAGACAGGTTTTGGCCTAGGCGCTTAGCATGACAGAGGTCTACGCTTTAGGAGCATGAGCATGACAAACCGCCTGTAGAATGCGGCGGTTGTCTGTGGGGTTGCCTTCGTGCAACATAGAGATGATTTGTGGCCACAAATCAGCAACACAAATTTTCGAAAACGTACCTTTTCGATATGGGGAGGGGGGATTTTTCCTTTTGATAGAACCCCTGGACCGCCTGGTCTGCCTGCTCCTTGTCCTGCGGAACCGGGGAGCAGAGCCGCACCCGGACCATTGCCCTGCACCCGATGTTCAACGGCCAGGCGTGTGACGCCGTGGCCGAGATATGGAATGCAAATATCGATCTGGGTCTGGAAACTTGTGATGCTGAATTGCACATGACTGCAACGCCGGCAGCGGCAGCCCAGCATGACAAACTTTCGGAACGCTTTTTGCTGCGTGACGCGCATGACAAATTGCCTGTAATGTATTTTGCATAACAAAAAAAGCTGCTCATTTGCTGCTCATGCAACACAGATTTTCCAGGAAAGCAAGATACGCATTACAAGTTGTTACAACCTTCCAGACCCAGACATATTTGCAAGGCATACGAGATCCAGAACTGCAACGAGCAGCCCTGTCCCGTGGACTGCGATTTTAGCGAGTGGTCGGAGTGGACTGATTATGCATTGCAAATATGTCTGGGTCGGGAAACCTGTAATGCTGGGCTGGGTATAGTGAATGCTCTGTAATGCACAGCCAAGCATGACAAGTATTTCCGCCGATTAGTGTTGCCGTTTCCGCATGACAAACTGCGTTTTTGCATGACAAGCCGAAGAGTGTCTCGTCTTGGACACGCATCACAAACTCTTCAGTCATGCCAAACAAGCATGACAATCCTTGCATCCTTCCAGACCCGGACATATTTGCAATTGATACCGATTGCACCGTCTCTTGTGGTCCCCCCGCGGGAATCCGCACCCGAACGATTACCATTAACAGCGGGTCGCTGAACGGCGGAGCGGCGTACCCTGAGTAAAAACGTACCCACACCAGAGTTGTAATGCAAATCTGCATGCCAAAAGAGTTTCTCATGTTGAGCCCCATGAAAGGCATTTTCTAATCGTGTTTTGGGATTTGTGATGCTATAATCAGCATGATATGCTAGGCCTGTGATGCTGCTGAACTACCTAAACAGGATTACATTACAAGGACAAACTTGTCATGCGAAACAGCCAAAGCTGGTTGATTTGTCTAGCAGATTTACCATCTTGACTCCGGTGTGGGTACGTTTTTACTTAGGATACGGCGTGTCCTTTGAGTACCCAAGAAACGAAAGCGTGTCATGATGGCAATACCTATCAAATACAAAAATGTCTGGTGTTTTGTCTGGACGAAACAAGACCTTGGTACAGCACGGGGAAGAGAACGACTTGAACTTTTTGAAGAAAGAAAATAAAAGAGAACTACGTGGATGCACTATGTAGAGAGAGAGATTAAAACATGCTATTATGTCCACCGGTAGAACTAACTACTACTACTTATACTATCACTTGCGCAACATACAAATCGGGTGCAATGAACTTCTGCCCACGGGGTCCCGCAGGCTCTACCAAAGTGCTACGCTGGCCAAAGCGCTAGGCACCTGGGAGCCCGTGGGTGCTCGCGTAGTATGTAGTGAGGTCACCGAACGGTTCTAACCGGGGAGTTTTCTTGCCATGCATCGCGCAAAACGACCGGCAGTTTTCAAGCGGGCGGAAGTGTTTTTTGACAAAAAAGATTTTCAATTATAAAGCGGCTTTGGCTGTGTCGGCACCGAATCGCCAGCGGATTCTATCGATCGCCGCTGGGTAAAACGACGCAGAGGAGCCAGCAAAAGGAGCGCCATTCTGAGGCGCCCACCGCCTTAGTTTCTGGCGGTTTGGGGCGCCCAAAAAGGGGCGCGAAAAAAACGCGCCTAAAATCAGAACAGCGAAACAGCACGGCACGGCCGCGATTTCGGAGCATTTTGGGCGGCAGCGAAAGCGGCCGAATTTTCGCCGGTTTCAGAGCCTGGGAAGCTTTGCAAAAAGCGCCGGCGCGAAAAATAAAAACGCAAAAAAGCAAAAGCGCGCCAGACGCGCAAAGCCAACCCGCATGCTACGGGCCCGATTTCCCTTCGCTTTTTGGGCGCCCCCAGTGGCACCCGGATCGGCCCCATAGCATGGGGGCTGGCTTTCGGAAAGGAATATCGGGAATTTGCAAAAATTTGCGACGTTTACAAAGCGGCCGCCATACCGTGCGGCCTAACGTTACTCACGACGGTATGGCGAACCCAGGAAAAGCACAGCCGCGGCCAAAGCGACGGCCGGCAAGAAAACGCCCACGACCTCACTACCTCCGCCCCGGCGGCTATATTTGGTAGTGTCATGGCCGTGCGAATAGCACACCGTGGGTGCGTGCGAATAGCACACCGTGGGTGCAAAAATGTCTGGGTCGGGAAGATTCTGACACTTGTCATGCACGTTTTGCATGAGCCCTGATGTTTGTGATGCATGCCCTAGCATCACAGATTTTTTGAGAGCTTCTTGATGCCTATTCCGCGTTACAAATGCCCTCTCCGCGTAGCAAAAATTACATTCCCTTATTTGGTCCTCATGCAATACAGATTTTTCTGGAATCCAAATGCAGCATCACAAGTTGCATTCTTCCAGACCCAGACACTTTTGCATTTGATAAGCTGGAGAAGTGCACGCCGCCCGAGGGCCCCAACAAGCCGAATGCCGTCTACCTGCTGCTATCCTGTGCAAAAGTATCGTATTCGTATAATAAATGCAAGTCTTGCATTACAAAAAGGTAAATCACCATTACAAATTCCATTTCTCATGCTGAGAAAATTTGTAATGCATTTATAATTATACGAGTACGACTACGATACTTTTGCAGTTCATAGCTGCCGACGGGCAGTTATTTGGAAGGGGCGACGGTGGGGAAGGCCGACCGAGACGATCCCCACGTGAACTGCACAAGCCCCACCTCTACCGACCCCGGTTGTGCGGACCCCCCGTCAACGGGGACGCTCTCCGTGTGGCCGGCAAAGCTGGCCGGGGAAGCGTGGAAGAAAGTGTTCGAGGACGCGGCGCAGGATCCTCTCGACCCGTACCACCCCGGCAACGTGGTGTACCTTGTGTCCCCCCTCCGGCGCGCCATGGAGGCGGCCGCCAACTTCATCATTTCGGCACGGTCTACAAAGACACCGCCTCGAGTGGGGGGCTCCTGGGGGTAATCTCCCACGGCTATCTGAACGGAGAAGGCAGCAAGTCCTTGGCGGAAAATTTTCCCGAAATTTTTTTGGTGCCGCAACTACGGGAGGCCGGTCTGCGCCCGCCGCGGCCGCGTGCCAACGAGGGCACGCGCGTGGGGAGATGGAAGGACATGGTGAAGTATTGGCCCCTTCTATCCTGAGTAAAAAGGTACCCACACCAGAGTCAGGATGGGGATTTTGCAACACAAACCTAGGAGTTTTGTGAGTCACGCATGACAAGTTGCACTCTGCAGTGTAGTGCAGGTTAGCAAGTGCAGCCGCATCGCAGATTCATCTGCTGCTCATCCTGTTCACAGCATCACAAATTCCAAAACACGATCGGAAGTGGCTCTCATGGGGATGCGCATTACAAGTCTTCCTGTCTTTGCAAATCTGCATTACAACTCTGGTGTGGGTACGTTTTTACTCAGGAAACTTTCGGTTGTTGAGCCCCACATTTACGCTGTGGGAGCTGACCGACGGACCGACGGACGCGGAACGACACCAGGCACTATCAAGTGTAAAAATGCCTGGGTCTGGAAACTTGTGATGCTGTGTGGCGTCTCATGATGAGGCCACAAGTGCTGGCTCAGCATGACAAGTTTCTGAGCTTCTAGGTATTGCCTATTCTGCATGACAAACTGCGTCTCTGCATCACAGAAAAATGAAGCTCTTGGGTAACGTGCATGACAGATTTAAAAGTCATGCCAGACAAGCATGACAAACATGCAGCATTCTTCCAGATCCAGACATCCTTACACTTGATAGGCACTGAGTGACTACAACCTGGACGAAAGTGCGAAGCTTGTCAAGTGGCTTGACGAAGAAAAGTATGGTGCCGACTACTGGGACCACCACCTGCAAGACGTGCCGGAAGACAAGCAGTACTTTGAAACCTGGTACCGTAACACCCTCATGTCGGGCCACGGCCCGGCGGCGCTCAAGGACAAGGTGGTGATTCTGGTGACCGGACTCGACCTAGCCAACATGGCGTTTGAATTGTTCGCTGCCGACGGCGTCGCCAAGTGGGACCTGCAGTCACGTCTGGTTCCGCAGAGCGCTGCTGGAAACGGGCAATGGTGGAGCGAGTTGAGCGGGATGTACAGCGGGAGCATCCTGACCCCCTTTCGCGCCGACGACCCAACTACGTGTTCAACAACGGACGGCCACGCCGCAGCAGGCCAGTGCGGCCGCACTGCCCGCGCCCTGTGGGAACTGATAGAGCAGGGCCCCAAGACGCCGCTGCGAGACGAGCGTCCGACCCACGAGGATTGGTTCGGGGCGGCCAATACGCAGCCTCTACTCTCCGAGGCAGAAACCGTGACGCCTCCCGGGAGACCACCCGGCGCCACGTGGCCCGTCAACTGCGAGCTCGAGCAGGGGTATGACGGTGGATGGAGCCCCTGCAGCTGCGCGGACGGTGTTGCGGCGGAAAAGACCCAGCACCGAATCAGGTGGGTTGAGCGGGAGAATGCGACTCGGTGGGCCGGCAGCTTTTACGAGGAGCTGGGGTGGTACAAGTTGCAGGTCTATCAACTGTAAAAATGTCTGGGTCTGGAAGATTCCAGGATTTGTGATGCATATTTTGTATGATCCGTGATGCATGTAATGCATGATCTAGCATCACAGATTTTTAGAGGGCTTTCTGATGCCCATTCTGCATGAGAAATGCCCTCTCCGCGTAACACAAACTGGACTCCTGTTGCTGGTCACGCAATACAGATTTCTTTGGAATCCAAAGACAGCATGACAAGTTTAGAATCTTCCAGACCCAGACACTTTTACATTTGATAAGGTCGGTGGGGTGGTGCAACCGCCGGTAGAGGCCACCTGCGAGGGCCGTTTCCCGTATCAAAAGGAAAAATCCCCCCTCCCCATATCAAAAAGGAAATTTGTGATGCTGATTTGTGACCACAAATCAGCTTTGTATTGCAGAGAGGCACTGCGGCCAGATCCCCAGGCTAGGTAGGGGCGTATGGGTCTAGTAGTTCAGCATGGCAAGCGCCCCCCTTTAGGCCCAACAGCATGACAAACCGCTTCGATAATGGGGCGGAAGCTTCTGTCCTTGTCTTCTTGCAAGACAGACATGATTTGTGACCTCAAATCCGCAACACAAATTTTTGGAAACATACCTTTTCAAAATGGGGAGGGGGGATTTTTCCTCTCAATATCCCGGGTTTGAAGTTCTTGATGGGTACCGACGAGGACGGGAAGAGACGACGCTACTCGCAGGAAACGAAGACCTGTCCCGGAACCTCGTGCGAGAAAAAAGCACACTGTTATGAATTGCAAAAAAGTCTGCGTCTGAAAGATTGCAACTTGTCATGGAAAATCTGAAGCATGCAAAAATCTGTGTTGCATGAGTGCCAAAAGCTGAAAACTTTTGACCAAGTCGGAACTGAGTTTCTCATGCAGGATAGGCATGGCAGAGACCTCGCAGAGTCTGTCATGCTAAGTCCCGCATTCCAGACCTCATGGGTCTTCAGGGAAAATCTGCATGACAAGGCAACACTTTTCCAGACCCAGACATTCTGCTCCCAGGTGCCCAGCGCTTTGGCCAGCGTAGCACCTTGGTAGAGCCTGCGGGACCCCGTGGGCAGAAGTTCACTGCACCCAATTTGTATGTTGCGCAATAGTAGCTTATCGTAGTATAGTGGACGCAATAGCATGTATTTATTTTAGTTCTCTCTACCTGAATCTACGTCGTTTTCGTTTTTTACTTTTCAAAATTTCAAGTCGTTCTCTTCCCTGTGCTGTACCACGGTCTTGTTTCCAGACAAAACGCCAGACATTCTCGCACTTGATAATACCGACGGTGATACGATTCGTTGCCCCATCGACTGCGTGATGCACCCCTGGGGGGCGTTCTATCAACTGCAAATATTCCTGGGTCTGGAGAGGATGGGATTTGTGTTGCTAACTTTCGATCATGTAAAAAGCTGTATTGCATAAGCCGCACAAGGTGCTCAGATTTTTGCAACGCAGAGGGCATTTCTCGTGCAGGATACGCATGAGCAACCCTTCGCGAAAGGGAAAGCTGTGATGCTAGACAATGCATGATCTCCGGACTCGCTGGTCCTGTACATGTACAATCTGCATGACAAAGTTCCCCTTCCAGACATCCAGACATATGTGCATTTGATACGTTCACGGCCTGCTCGAAAACGTGCGGCCCGGACGGGACGAAAACGCAAACGCGGAGTGTGCAGGTTCATCCGGAATTCGGGGGCGAAGAGTGTCCGAAGATCGCTGCAAACGAGAACGGCGAACAAACGGGCGGGGGTGTAGTACTTCTCCAGCTCAAGGAATCTTCCGGATTTGTCGACATCGAAGAAGGAATGTTGGACGGTACTTACGCTGAAAACGAGTGGGACAAGTATGGCCCGAACGACCAGGACCCGTTTCTGGGGCCCTTCCCCGCGGCGCTGCAGAAGGTGATGCACGAGGAGTTCGGCACGGAGAATCCGACCGACGCCGTATCAAAAGGAAAAATCCCCCCTCCCCATATCGAAAAGGTATGTTTCCGAAAATTTGTGTTGCTGATTTGAGGTCACAAATCGCATTTGTCTTGCAAGGAGACAAGGGCAGAAGCTTGCGCCCCATTATGGAAGCGATTTGTCACGCTGTTGGGCCTAAAGGGGAGCCGTTTGCCATGCTGAGCAACTAGTAGGCCCCTACCTAGCTGGGCACCTGGCCGCAGTGCTTCTCTGCAATACAAACCTGATCTGTGTACTCAAATACAGCAACACAGATTCCGTTTTCGATATGGGGAGGGGGGATTTTTCCTTCTGATACGCCGAGACGGAGCTGTTTGTCCCGAACCCGAAGGCGCAGTGGAACTGGGACTACAGAGACACCTACATATCCCCAACAGAGCTGATATCAAGTGCACTTCTGTCTGGGTCTGGAAATTTGTGATGCTAAAATGTGCATGATGAAAACACGTCCTCATGCAGGAAAGCACAACAAGTCTGGTGCACAAGAACGCTTTATCATGCGAACTCCGCATGACGAGAAGGGAAGCTGCATTTTTCAATGACGTGACAGACTTCTGCCACTTTTGTTCGTCATGCAATACAGTTTTCACAGGAATGCAAGACCAGCATTACAAATTCCAACTTTCCAGACCCAGACATTTTTGCGCTCCATAGCTGAACCGGTGTGAGCAGGAGGTTTTCGTCAAAGCGCTGGAAGCTTACTCCGGCACCGGTTACGGCTATCGAATGCAAATATCGATCTGGGTCTGGAAGAATGCGCGACTTGTCATGCGGCTTTTCCATGACCCATGAGGTCCGGAATGCAGAACCTAGCATGACAGGTTCTGTGCGATCTCTCTCATGCCTATCCTGCATGAGAAACTCCCTCCCGACTTGGTCAAAACTGGACGACTTTTGGTAATCATGCAACACAGATTTTTGCATGCTTCAGACTTAGCATGACAAGGCGCCATCTTCCAGACCCAGACATTTTTACATTTCATAACGGCGGTCCTGAACTGAACGTGCGCGAGATCCCGGATGCCGTGTATCGCAAGAAAAAACTGTTTCACTGTGAACTTGTGATGCAGAAAATGGAACACAGAACTCTTTGTCTTGCTACACCTGCATAGAGCATTGGAGTTTCAACCGTGTTTTCCCCTATGGGAAATGCGCGCACTACAAATTTTCAGTGTCATGTGTAGCAAACTTGTGACGCAGCTCCTGCAAAGTCATCACAGTGAAACAGTTTTTTCTTACGATGCCGCGCTTGGCGAGATCAATACTGAAGCAGAGGCGGAGAACTTCCGCGCTTTGGTACACGAGGCAGGGAGCAGAACTTCCGCGTGTGGCAGTACTAGATGGACCACGGCGGTGCCCAGCACCACGACCACCACCTCGACCACCACCTCGACCACCACCTCTACGGCCAATCTGGTTACTTGGACTGTCAATACCGTGAGCTGCAACACCCACGTGGTCTGCCCGATTCACTGCGAAATGGAGGAGTGGACACTTTGGTCGGCGTGCAGCACCAGCTGCAACGCAGACAAACAAGTCTACCCCGGCAGCCCCGTCCCCACCCGAACGCGCACACGCGGAGTGAAAACTCCGCCGGAACACAACGGCGCGACCCCCTGTCCCCCAGATTGGAGCCAAACCGAGGAGTGCAACGCGGCCGTGTTTTGCCCGGTGGAATGCGTGGTTGACGACTGGACGGATTGGTCGACTTGTGCCGTGTCTTGCGGCGGAACAGACTCGACCATCCACGAACGAACCAGACAGGTGACGCAAACCAATTTGCACGGCGCGCCCATATGTCCGGGAGTCACCGAGCAGAAGAAGTGCGGACAGGACCCGTGCCCGGTCCACTGCGAAATGACTGAGTGGACCGACTGGGGCCCGTGTTCCAAATCTTGCTACGATCCTGATTTTCCTTTGAAGGGCAAACGAGGGCGAACCAGAAGCGTGGTTACTCAGCCGGCCAACGTATCAAATGCAAAAATGTCTGGGTCTGGAAGATTCCGAGACTTCTGATGCAGTTTCTCTAAGCTCCACTAAGTGTGGAATGCAGGACCTAGCATCAGAGGATCTGCAGCCCCTCTGTGATGCCTGTTCTGCATGAGAAATGCCCCCTCAGCATGGCCAGAAATGGCCACCTTTTGCAAGTCACGCAACACAGATTTTTGTTTGATGCGGAACATGCATCACAAGTTCCAAGCTTCCAGACCCAGACATTTTTGCAATTCATACAACGGGGGAGATGACTGCCCGATCATCCAGTCACAGTTATGCGTTGCAAATATGTCTGGGTCTGGAAGTTTGGAACTTGTATTGCTAGCTCTGCATTCCTGGGAAACCTGTATTGCATAAAAACCAACAACAGGAGGCGCGGCCTCTTTTGTCATGCAATGCACGCAGCTTCTCATGCGGGTTGCCTATGAGAAAGCGTTCTGGGAAGTTGTCATGCTGGCCTGCGTTCGGAAGTGTTTCACCATCATTCACAGTTTAGCATCACAAGTTCTTTCCAGACCCAGACCACATATTTGCATCCTATAGCAGACAGAGGTCTGTGGCGAGGTGGAGTGCCCGATCCATTGCGAAGTGTCCGCCTGTGTCGAGTGCAAATATGTCTGGGTCTGGAAGAGTCCGAACTTGTGATGCTGCAATTGGATTCCAAAAAAATCTGTATTGCATAAGCAGCAAAGGGAATGCAATTTTGGCTACGCGGAGAGGGCATTTGTCATGTGGAATAGGCATCGCGAAGCCCTCACAAAGTCTGCGATGCTAGGGCATGCATCACAGACATCATGCCCCATGCAAGACGTGCATGACAAGTCTCAGAATCTTCCTGACCCAGACACTTTTGCATTCGATAGCCTGGAGCGAGTGGTCCGCTTGCTCGGCGGGCTGTAGGCGCGATCCGCAGCACGATCCGCTCTATGATCCTTCGGCGCCGCTGCCGATCCTGTTCCGAACCAGAACTGTCACCAAGCCGCCGGAATTTGGGGGAGCCGGCTGTGGTGATCTGCGGCAAGAGGAGCCGTGCAACCGGGATACGTTTTGTCCGATCGACTGCGAACTGTCCGAGTGGGGCGCCTTTGGGGACTGCACCGAAACCTGCCGGACGGACGAGACCGACTTGTCCAACACGCAACGGCGGACGAGAACGAAGCTGGTGGAAAAACGACACGGCGGCAACAGTTGTCCCGACAACGGAACTTTGGAAGAGATCCGGCAGTGTGCGGACCCGGACAACAACGCCCTCTGTCCCATCGACTGCTTGATGGGCGACTGGTCGGTGTGGGGCTCGTGCCCGGGGCCGTGTCTGCCGCACGAACAGGACAAAAGCGTGTTGCCAACGGTTACATATGATCCGAAATACCTAACCGAAGCCGATATTACAATGAAAAATCTCCCCTTCCCATACTCAAACGGAAATTTGTGTAGCATGATTTGTGATCACAAACCACGTTGTCATGCTAGAATGGAAGAGATGCGGTCTGTAGTGCTGGTTGGCGTGGGTCAACCTTGCGTCTTCAGCATAACAGGAAGCAACTGGAAGCGGGAAACAGCATGACAGATTGCCTGCATACGAGGCCGCGTCTGCGTCTCTTGGCCTTCTTGCAATACAACTAGATTTGTGTACTCAAATCCAGCATCACAAATTTCCTTTTCGATATGGGGAGGGGAGCTTTTTCCTCACAATAGCCGACTTCTCATCTTTCGCCGACTTCTCCCTCTGGCGGAAGCAAAAAAGAAGCCGGGAAATAGCGGTGAATTACCGCGCGCCCGGGAAGACATGCGCTGATGTTTACGGGGTCGTGGAAATCTTCGATGTGCTCAACGCCCGACACGACGAAGCGCCAGCGGGCTATGGGGGTGTCAGGATTGAAATCGTCAAAGTTGAAATAGTTTGTGATGCATAAAATGCAACCCACAAAGCGCCTGTCTTGCAGAGTAGGCAAGTGAGGCAGATTGTAAGCCTTTTGAGGGGTAGAAACTGAGCTGCTGAAGTAGCAAAACAAAAGGCGCCTTCCTTACCCAAACAGCATGACAAACTGGATTTAGGTTCTTCCTAAATTTGTCATGCGCCACATGAAAACTGGCCGCCAACTGGTAACCGTTTTATGGATCACAAATTATAATTTGAACTTTGACGAATTTCGATCCTGACACTCCCATACGGGCGATAAAAAAGTGAAGTTCGTCGATCACGACAGTAACGGGTCCGGGGACTTAGACGAGGCAGAAATCAAGACATTCGTGTACGATAGTGATTTAGTCACGAGTAAATTCCTGCAGTGGTTTGACCGAGACAAAAACGGCAAGGTCTCGCTCGCTGAGTGGAAGCAGAAATTCTTCGGAAACGCGTATTTGGATGAAAGTATACTGCGGCAACTAAACGCGTTGCGAACGCTCGATCCTACCCCCCACCACTTCCAGTTCACCGACTACAAGTACTGCGAGCCCACGGCGTGCAAAATTCACTGCGAGGTCTCGCAGTGGTCGGAATGGTCGGCTTGTCCGAAAACCTGCGACGAGTTCCAGCAGACCAGGACGCGCGAAATTGTAACCAGCCCACACTTCGGCGGCGACAACTGTCCCGGATCGTTGAGTGAGACCAAAGTCTGCAACGAAAACAACCCCTGCCCCGTGGATTGCGTTCTGGGCCCCTGGGTAGACGACACGGAGTGCAGCGCGAGCTGCGGCGACGGCGCGACCAAAACCCGGAAACGCGCGCTGTTTATCAACTGTAAAAATGTCTGGGTCTGGAAGATTCTGACACTTGTCATGCACTTTTTGCATGAGCCCTGATGTCTGTGATGCATGCCCTAGCATCACAGATTTTTTGAGAGCTTCTTGATGCCTATTTCGCATGACAAATGCCCTCTCCGCGTAGCAAAAATTACATTTCTTTTGGTACTCATGCAATACAGATTTTTCTGGACTCCAAATGCAGCATCACAAGTTGCATTCTTCCAGACCCAGACATTTTTACACTTGATACTGTTGGAGGATGCGCAAAACGGGGGCAGTTGTGGCGACGTGATTGACACGAACTACCAGCTATGCGTTGCAAATATCGATCTCGCTCCTCTGGACCACTGCAACTTGTTATGCTAAGTCTGGAGCGTGCAAAAATCTGTGTTGCATGATTGCCCATAGTAGTTGTCCACTTTTGACCTCCAAGTCGAGTGATAGTTTCTGAGGCAGTTTCTCATGCGCTATAGGCATGATATAGATCTTCATCTCACGGAATTTGTCATGCTAAGTCCTGCATTCCAGATCCAGCCTTCATGGGAGGTCATGGAAAATCTGCATGACAAACCTTGCGCTCTTCCAGACTACTCAGATCGGTGTTTGCAATGCATACCATTGCGATTTGGCCCCCTGCCCGATCGACTGCGTTTTGTCTCAGTGGGTAGCGGAAGACGTCTCCCAGTGCTCGCTTACTTGTATGCACTGCAAATATAATGTCTGGGTCTGGAAGAGTGCGACATTGATTTGTCATGCTAGTCTGGCATGACAGTAACCTCTGTATTGCGTCGCCACGAAGAGCTCCCCTTTTGTGTCATGCAAAGTGGCCGCTTCTCATGCGGAATACGCAACACAGAGCCACGGAAAAATCTGTCATGCTTGTCGGTGCATTACGGTGTGCTTACTTTTCACTGACGTGCATCACAAGTTTCCAGACCCAGACGTATTTGCAATGCATAACTTGCGGCACAGGGCAATTGAAGCGAACGCGGAAAATCGATACACCGCCCGATCATGGGGGGAAGGCCTGTGTGGAACCGGAGGGGGCGGTTCTGGTGCTAGAGGATACCATTCCCTGCAACACACAACTCTGCCCGGTTGACTGCGTGCTGACGCCGTGGCGGCCGGAAGACACGGCCTTGTCCGTGGATGAGCAGTGCTCAAAGTCCTGTGGCGGTGGCACGTACAAAGAGGTGCGGGGGGTGAAAACCGCTGTGGCAAATGGAGGGAAAGCCTGCGACGCCGAGGGGCTGCAGAGTGACGGCACGTATTTGAGGCAGACGAGTACGTGCAACACGCAGGCCTGCCCTGTGGATTGCGCGTTCAGCGATTGGATGGAGGATGGAATTTGTTCGATCAGTTGTAGCACCGACGCCTTTCCCGAGGGCGCGCAGCAGTGGAAACGGACCCGACTCAACGAGGCGATGCACGGGGGAAAGGCCTGCACACTACCGGTTTTCGGCGGGAACGTCACGGAGAAGACCGAATCTTGTTTCAAAGACCCCTGTCCGATCGACTGCGTAATTTCTCCCTGGTCGGGCGACGTATCCTCTTGCACCAAGACCTGTGGCGGTGGACAGTACACCCGAACTAGGTCGACCCCAACCTCCTCCGCCCACGGTGGGAAGACGTGCGTAGAGGTCGACACCGAGCAATCGTCTGATAATCAGCCAATTTTAGATCCGGATGATTCTACGAAGATCGCGTTAACGCAGACGCTTTCGTGCAATGCAGACCCGTGTCCGGTGGACTGCGTTTTGTCTCCGTGGGTCGGGGATCCGGACACTTGCACTGTGACCTGCGGTGGCGGAACGTACAAGCAGACGAGAACGTCGACTGGGCCGGAGCATGGGGGGAAGACTTGCGACGACCAGACTGTGGATCCGAGTAACTTGCAGGGGGTTCTGGAACAGTTTCTGTCCTGCAAGACGTCTCCCTGCCCGATTCACTGCGAGCTGGAAGAATGGGTTTCCGACATCGACACCTGCGCCGCTAGCTGTACTGATTCCACGAAGAACATCGCGGACGATGACATTTCCCAAGGCCCAACCTTGCAGCGGACGCGGGGGATCAAAGTGCACCCAGACCACGGGGGCGCCGCGTGTGGGGATCTGGAAGAAACGGTCCCGTGCAACCGCGACGTTTTCTGCCCCATCGACTGCGTTGTGTCCCCCTGGTCCTGGGAGCAGCCCGCGCAGGTGAAAAAGTGCGACTTTGAACATGGCGTCGACTACTACGGGGGAGACATTTACGACCCTCCGCAGACGCCGACGGAGACGGGCGAGCAGTGTCGAGTTCGGTGCGAGAACATGCCGGAATGCACCGCCTTTTCCTGGGTTTACGGGGTGACTGAGCACACGACAGGGGACAAAAACTGCGCCGTCAAGATATAACCTGCTCAGGTGTTACAATCTCGAACGTTACAATAGAATCTGGAATTTGTGTTGCAAGAAGTGCATGATCTACCCAAGTCTCATAGGATTGCGCATGACAAGTTCTGGAGTCCCAATCCGCACTACAATCTGGCGAAATTTGTATTGCAGAAAGTGGAATGCTGTCCGAGTCTGTCATGCTCATCACGCAATACAAAACCCACACGCTATTGTAACGTTTGAGATTGTAACGTTTGAGCAAGTTATACAAGCGACTGGCGGACACGACGGTCAGAACCGCGACGGGTTGCTGCGACGGCGGCAAGTGCTCCACGATCGAAGAAGGAGAATGTAGTCACACCTGCGGACCCGACGGGGTGATGACGAAAAAACGAATTGCCACGACGCCAGCGAATTTCGACGGCGAGGAGTGCGGGGACCTGGAACTCCAGGTTCCCTGCAACACCGAAATTGACTGCCCGGTGGACTTATCAACTGCAAAAATGTCTGGGTCTGGAAACCTGTGATGCAAGGAAAGGAATAGTGAGCACACTGTGGTGCGCTCCCCAGCATGACAAGTTTTTCGGTGCCTCTGAGTTACGTACTCCGCATGAGAATCCACGTTTTTGCATGACAGACCAGAGGACCTTGTCGCGGGCACGCAATACAGAGTTTAGAGTCATGCCAAACTAGCATGACAAGTCTCAGAGTCTTCCAGACCCAGACATTTTTGCACTTGATAAGACTGCGTGGTTTCCGAGTGGATTGATGACGACCCCGTGGGCAACTGCTCGCACACTTGCGGCGGGGGCAAGTACACGAAAAAAAGAAACATCAAGGTCTATCAAAGTGGAAAATCCCCCCTCCCCATATTGAAACGGAAATCTGTGACGCGGGATTTGTGTACACAAATCACGTCTGTCTTGCAGCGGGGCACTGCAGGCAGACCCTAAGCCTGTGCAGGGGTGTTTTGGTGTAGGTGCTTAGCATAGCAGAGGCCTGCCATGTTGGTGAAACAGCATCACAAACCGCCTCCATAAGGCGGCGGGTTCTTTGGATTTGCCGTCTTGCAAGAGAGACAGGATTTGTGGTCACAAATCAGCATCACAAATTTTTAGGAACGTACCTTTTCAGTATGCGGAGGGGGGATTTTTCATCGCAATAAGGTCCCTCGGGTCGGCGACGGAGCGGCCTGCTTGCCGCTCGAAGTGGTGGACGACTGCCAAACCCAGCCTTGCCCCGTCGACTGCGTAGTCGGGGACTGGTACGAAACGTCGGAATGCACGCACACCTGCGGCGACCTGGGGACCCGCACAGAACAAAGAGACGTTACGCAGCCCCTGTATGGGAGCGAGTGTCAGGATTGAAATCGCCATGACAAATTTTGGCACTGTCTAAATCCAGTTTGTCATGCTGTTTAGGGACAGAAGGCGCCTTTTGTCATGCTGCTTTAGCAGTTCTATCGTAGACCCCAAACAGGCTCACAGTCGGCCTCACTTGCCATCCCTGCAAGAGAGACACTTCACGCCTTGCAATTTATGCATGAGAATTCAATCCTGACGCTTCCATACCCTGCACGGGGGCCTGGCCTGTCCCACGGAAGTGACCAGGACGCTGTCCTGCAACCGGGAGAAGGCCTGTCCGGTGGATTGCGTGTATGAGAGTGGTCCACAACTCCGCCGTCCCTCATTCGCATGGCCTCTACAGCAATACAACTCCCAGTACGAATGGAGCTTGCGCATGACAAATTTACGTGCCCCGGGTAGTACTGTTTTTGCTTCCGAGATTTGTCATGCAAACAATGCCGCAAGGCAGCAGCTGGAGTTTGGATTTAGCATGACAAATGAGGGGGACGAGCGGGGGTTGTGCACTCTTATAGCACGCTGGGTAACTGGAAACCGGATCCGAACGGATGTTCTAAGACCTGTGGCGACGAAGGTTTGCTGATCAAAACGCGGGAAATTCTTGTCGACCCCGACCACGGCGGAAAGGAGTGCGGGGACCTGACGACGACGGAGCCCTGCAATCGGCTGGCGTGCCCGATCCACTGTGTTTTGAAGGAGTGGGAGGCCTGGGAAGCGTGCTCGCATACCTGCACGCCCCGCGACCACGGGGAACCGATTCAGGATTTCTACGGCACGCGAAGCCGGACGAGAGGGATCGAAACCCACCCTGCGAACGGTGGGACGAAGTGTGAGCAGATTGGGTCGCAAACCGAGACGGGCTTCTGCGGAAAAGACCTCTGTCCCATCCCGGCGGTGGACTGTGTGTTGTCGGATTGGAATATGCATCGCAAAAGTATCGTACTAGTATAAATCGCATTACAAATTTGCTTAGCATGAGAAATGGAATTTGTCATGCAGTTTTACCTTGAGAAGAAGAGTTGTCATGCATATCTGCAATTAGTACGAGAACGAGTACGATACTTTTGCGCTGCATATGGAAGCGGGATGAGGGTACGTGCGCCCGGGACTGCAAAGACAGTGACGACGAAAAAGTGTTCGAACGGTGGTATCGGTCTATCGATCAAGAGCCGTCGGTCACCGGCGTGCAGTGCGACCCGAATCAGGAAGAACAGCGCCGCTGCGACGCCGCCCTACCGCGGTGCAAGATCCACTGCGTGACGTCCGCGTGGACTGCGTTTGGAGAGTGTAGTGAATCTTGCGGCGGCGGGCAGAAAACGCGAACGAGGGAAGTGACCACCCCCGCGGAGTTCGGGGGCACCCCCTGTCCACCGGACGAAGATCTGACCGAATCGGAAATTATCAATTGCAATATATAATGTCTGGGTCTCGGAACTTGTAATGCAAGTCTGCGATTGATGGGCGCACTTGAATGGGCAGCCACGCATGACAAATTTTTGACGTCCCGCTATGTGCTGCGTATTCCGCATGGCAAATGGCGTTTCACAATCACATGACAGGAAAGGGGGATCCTGTTCCTCGTGCGTATGCATCATAGACCTCAGAGTCATGCCAGAGAAGCATGACAAATCCATTGCATTCTTCCAGACTCAGATCGGTATTTGCAATGCATAGAAATCTGCAAGACGCAAGCGTGCCCGGTGGACTGCGAGCTTTATGGATTGCAGAAGTGTCTGGGTCTGGAAGATTCTAAACTTGTAATGCTGTCGCTGGATTCTAAAAAAGTTTGTACTGCATGACCAGCAAGAGGACTCCAGTTTGTGCTACACGGGGAGGGCATTTCTCATGCGGTAGAGGCATCGCAAAGGCCTCTAAAAATCTGTGATGCTAGGTCATGCATCATAGACATCGTTGGCCATTCAAAATATGCATGACAAACTTGGCAATCTTCCAGACCCAGACATTTTTGCATTTGATAAGCTTTCGGCGTTTACGAAAGAGGGCGACTGCAGCCTGACTTGCGGGATAGGCGTGCAGAAGTGGACCCGAGTTGTAACGAAGTCTTCGGCCCATATGGAAGCGTCAGGTTGGAAATTGACAAAGTCGAAAAATTTGTGATGCATAAAATCGATACCAGTTGGAGCCTCAGTTTGTAAGTGGCGCATGACAAATTTCGGGAGCACGACCCAAATCCAGTCTGTCATGCTGTTTGGGCAAAGAAGACTGCTCCTGTCATGCTACTCCGGCAGCACATTCTTGCATACCCCCAAACACGCTCACAATCGGTCTAATTTGCTCGCTCCCCTCCAATACAGGCCTCCAGTGCCCTACATTTTATGCATCACAAATTTTATTTCGATTTTGTCAATGTCGATTCTGACACTTCCATAGCCCACGGGGGTTTAACTTGCGCAGACGTGGATCCGGAGAACCTGGATGGGGTTTTAGAAAAAAACACTGACTGCAACACAAAACCCTGTCCAATCGATTGCGAGTTCTCTGCCTGGGAAGATGAAGGAACATGTAGCGAATCCTGCGGGTTGAGTGGGTCGCAAGTGCAGAAACGATCGGTGCTGAAACCGATGGAGCACGCTGGGAAAAGTTGTGAGGCGTTAGCAACGGAGCAAGACAATTTCTTCCTTGGAAAGAGTGGCGGCGAGCTGTTGACCCGGGTGTTGACCCCTTGTCCCAACGCTAACGACACGAAACCCTGCCCAATCGACTGTGTTTTGTCGCAGTGGGTGGATGGGGACTGTTCGGAGACTATCCTAAGAAAAAACGTCCCCACCCCAGAGTTGTCATGCAGATTTGCGATTACAGGAACATTTGTAATGCGCATCACCAAGAAGGAATGCATTTCCAGTTGTGTTTTGGCATTTGTAATGCTGCAAACAGGATAAGCAGATGGATTTGTGATGCAGTTGTCCTTGCTAACGTGCGCGACTCTACGGACTGCAACTTGTCATGCGTGGTTCCCAAAACTTCTGGATTTGTGTTGCTAAGTCCCCAGCTTGACTATGGGATGGGGAGGTTTTTGCATAGGATAGAAACTTGTGGCGGAGGGACGTATATCCGAACGCGGACGATCGAGCAAAATATGGAACACGAGGGGAAGCCCTGCGAGGCCCGGAAAGAGCAGAAGGAGTGCAACACGCAAGCCTGTCCGATCGACTGCGTGCTGTCGGACTGGGCGGTGTTTGTTGAGCCCGCGACAACCTGTCCCTGCAAGTTCCGAAAGCTACCTCCCCCTGCGGTCATCCCCCCTCCGCCGGATGCCTACGAGATTACCCTGCAGAAAAGCGACTTAGAAACCCGACTCCCGACAGCTTTGCCGAGTTATCAACAGGTCGGCGGCCAGTACAACGGTGACTCCATCGAGCTGTCGGAGTTCCGCATGGCCCAGTTTTACGGGATAGACGAAACAGACGACGCACAGATGGCTTTTGCAGAAAAGTTGTTCATGTGCATTGACGCGGACAAAGGTGGGTATATTGAAGAACAGGAGTACAATGACTTTGTCACCGACCACACCTCCATCTGCGATTTACTCCCCGGCACACCCGCGATCTGCGACAAGAAGTGCTATCAAATGCAAGTATGGCTAAGTCTGGAAGAGTGCACTTGTTTGGCATGCACGTTTTGCATGACCCAGGATGTCTGTGATGCATGCCCTAGCGTCACAAGATGTTTTGAGGGGTTCCTCATCCCTAATGCGCATGCCCTCGTCTCCGCGTAGCAAAAACAGGACTTCATTTGCTGCTCATGCAATGCAGCTTTTCTTTCGAATCGAAACGCAGCATCACAAGTTGTATCCTTCCAGACCCAGACATATTTGCAATGCATACGTGCGGCGGGGGAAAGATAAAACACGTTCGGACGATCACGACACAACCGGAACACGGTGGGGTGGCATGCAAGGACCTGCCGGGGAATCTAAAAGGCGATTTACTCGAGTTCTTTTTCGACTGCAATGAGCAGGATTGTTATGCAAGAAAAAAACTGTGTAAGTGTAAATCTGTGATGCAGAAAATGCAAAACAGTTACACTTGTTATGCCGGATATGCATCAGAGGCTATTTTAATACGTGTTTTCGCGTAGTAGCTACGCGTACGCATGACGGGTTTTCTGTCATGCAAAACAAATCTGTGATGCTGTTCCTGCAAAAAAGTTACACTTACACAGTTTTTTTCTTGGATAATTGTCCGGTCCATTGTGAGATGAACGAATGGGAAATCACCACGCCCTGCCCGGTAACCTGTATCGACAGCACGTTGACCCCGGATCAGCAAGCGATGATCACGAAAACTATGAAACGCACCGTGAAAGTGCCTCCGAACCAGTACGGGAATGCCTGTCCGAGTGATGTGGAGAAGATTGTATCCTGTAGTACCAAACCAGTGGCCGAGGGCGGCGACGGGTTACCTTTCTGCGAGATCGACTGCGAAGTCTCCGATTGGACGTCGGGGGACAATCAATGTAGCCGGACCTGCGGCGGCGGGCAACTGAAATTCACGTATCCTGTGCAAAAGTATCGTACTCGTAGTTGTAATTGCATTTATGGAATACAAATCCCTTTCTCAAGGTAAATCCGCGATACAGATTATGTTTGTAATGCTGGGCCAATTTGTAATGCAATTTATACTATGTGTAGGTAGTGCGATGCTTTTGCATTGCATATCACGCGAGAAGTGACCAACGGGGGCGCGAAGCACGGCGGGGAGGAATGTCCCGAAGAGTCGGAAATGGAGAAGCTCGAACCCTGTAAGCCGGATCCCTGCCCGGTGGACTGCGTCTTATCTCAGTGGGCAAACGACGGACAATGCAGTAAAAGCTGCGGCGGCGGAACGCAGCGCCGGAAGCGGGATGTTTTGACAGCTGCGGATATCGTAAGGAAAAATCCCCCCTCCCCATATCGAAAACGTATCCGTCTGAAAATTTGTGATGCGCATTTGTGACCTCAAATCCTGTCTGTCTTGCAAGAAGCCAAGTCCAGAAAGCGCTTCGCATTTTGCAGGCGGTTTGTGATGCTGTTGGGCTTAGAGCATACACGTTTGCCATGCTAGGCGCCCACGTCAAAACCTCTCGACCGAGGCTTGACATATGCCTGCAATCCTCTACTGCAAGACAAATCTGATTTGTGTACGGGAATCCAGAATCAGAAACTTCGTTTCGATATGGGGAGGGGGGATTTTTCCTCTCAATAGCGGACCACGGGGGCAAGCAGTGCGACAAGAAGAGCGACGAAATTCCCTGTAACGAGCAATCGTGTCCCATCGACTGCGTGCTGAAAGAGTGGGAAGACAGTACGTCCTGCTCCCACTCTTGCGGAGAATTAGGGGAGAAACAGCAAACCCGGGAAATTATCAAATGTAAAAATGTCTGGGTCTGGAAGAATGCAGCTTGTGATGCTGCATTTGGATTCCAAAAAAATATGTATTGCAGGAGCAGCAAAGGGAACGCATTTTTTGCTACGCGGAGAGGGCATTTGTCATGCCTTTTATGCATCAAGAAGCCCTCAAAAAATCTGTGATGCTAGGGCATGCATCACAGACATCATGGCTCATGCAACACGTGCATGACAAGTCTAGAATCTTCCAGACCCAGACATTTTTACAGTTGATAGAAATCGAAATCAAAGCCGATCACGGCGGAAAAGCCTGTGGCGCCCTAACGCAGACCGTTCCCTGCAACCGGGGGATCAATTGCCCGATTGACTGTGTGCAAACCGCGTGGGAAAAGGCGCCGGGAGAAAGTTGTTCCGAAACCTGCGGCGACTCCGGGCTGCAAAAGTGGTCGCGCAACACGACTGTCGAGGCTGATTTCGGGGGCGCTGCGTGCAATGCCACCGTGGATTTCCGCCCCTGCAACCGGAAACCGTGTCCGATCGACTGCGTGCTTTCCCACTGGCAGAACGCGGGCAATTGTAGCGTGACGTGCGGTATGGATTGCAAAAATGTCTGGGTCTGGAAGGTTGGTGGAACTTGTCATGGTAAATCTGAATCATGCAAAAATCTGTGTTGCATGAGTGCCAAAAGCTGTACCCTTTTGACCAAGTTGGAGGGGAGTTTCTCATGCAGGATAGGCATGGCAGAGACCTCGCAGAGTCTGTCATGCTAAGTGCCGCACTCTAGACCTCATGGGTCATGGAAAATCTGCATGACAAGTCTACACTTTTCCAGACCCAGACATTTTTACATTTGATATGCGGGGGCGGACAACGAAAATTGGTGCGGAATGAGACCGTCAGTCCGGCGAACGGGGGTAAGGCGTGTGACAAGAAGGAAGATTTTGTCCCCTGCAACGACTTCGAGTGCGCGCGGGACTGTAAGACGTCCAACTGGACCATCAAAAAAGATGCGTCTGGAAACGAGGTCTCTTGCTCCCAGTCCTGCAAAGCGGAAAACGGTCCCGTAGGGCAAATCGAGTACGTGCGGACCATTCTCGAAAGCGGGAACGATTCCGGCGAGAAGTGCGGAGACTTGAGCCAGTTCCGCGCCTGTAACCAGGATCCCTGCCCAATCGACTGCACTTTGTCGGATTGGGCTTTGGCGGAGGGTGCCACATGCACCCACACCTGCGGTCCGGATGGGTTGGAGGAGTGGGTGCGGAGCGTCACACGCTCGGGCAGCCACAACGGGGATGACTCGTGCAAGGATCAACCCATGTCCGAGATGCGGTCCTGCAAGACGGATGTGAATTGTCCGGTAGACTGCGTGTTGGACGACTGGGTGGTGGATCCCACGGTAAATTGCACTGCAACCTGCGGCGGCGGCGTGCGAAAGCGGACCCGGGCCGTCAAGGTGCCTGCTGACCACGGGGGGAAGGCATGCGGGGAGACCGTCGATGAAGTGTACCCGTGCAACCAGCAGCCCTGTCCGATCGACTGCGTCCTCACCGCATGGGTGTTTGACATCGGTATAAATTATTTTGATTCATCTTTTATTGTCATGCAGAAACACCTACCTGCAGCTGCATCGCTGCTCTCATGCAGACTGGCCTACTCACTAACCTCTCTTGGTCAAAGTAGCCATTCGTCCGGCATGAAAAGTAGAAGCGAAATTTTACCATTTTCTCCCGAAGTGGTGTTTTTAGCAAGGCTATTCTGGCTACCCTGCATTACAAATTTCTTTATACTCTCAATGAGGCTGGTGAAGGGATGTTAGACGAGTGTTGAGCATTCGCTTTCCTCGGGCGCCCTCCGGATCGGCCCCAAAAAGTACCTCCAGGACGATCCCCAAATACTAAGAACTAGCCCGCCAGTCTCCTTTTTTTGTATTGCAAAACCCGCATAACAGATGAGGTCTGTCATGCGGGAAACACATGACAGCTAGTGCTTTCCTCGAGCTCGCACTCCGGATCGGCCCCACAAAGTACCTCCAGGACGATCCCCAAACTAAGAACTAGCCCGGCAGTCTCCTTTTTTCGTTCTTGCAAAACCCGCATGACAGATGAATGCGAGTAACTAATGCGAATTCTACAACCATGTATCTTCATCTATCAAAATCAAACAGATACCTGTACGAAGAGCTGCGGCGGAGGGTATCCTGAGTAAAAACGTACCCACACCAGAGTTGTCATGCAGATTTGCCATGACAGGAACATTTGTGATGCGCAACCCCATGACAGGCATTTCCAATCTTGTTTGGGAACTTGTAATGCTGTAAACAGGATCAGTAGATCGATTTGTGATGCGGCTTTCCTTGCTAACTGGCACTACCTTACGGACTGAAACTTGTCATGCGTGACTCCTAAAACTCCTAGGCTTGTGTTGCAAAATCCCCATCTTGACTCTGGTGTGGGTACGTTTTTACTCAGGATAGAGGCACGTTGATCCGAACCCGATCCGTGAAGGTATCAAGAATAAAAATCCCCCCTCCCCATATAAAAACGGAAATCTGTGATGCAGATTTGTGGTCACAAATCAGCTTTGTCATGCTAGAAGGGAAAAGATGCGGACTCTAGTGCTGGAATGCGTGGGGTGAAAGCTTTGCATCTTCAGCATCACAGGAGGCAGCTGGAAGTGGGAAACAGCATGACAAATTGCCTGCAAGCGAGGCCACGACTGCGCCTCTTTGCCTTCTAGCAATACAAGTCGATTTGTGTACTCAAATACAGCATCACAAATTTCGTTGTCGATATGGGGAGGGGGATTTTTCCTTTTGATAGAAGGTGCAAGATGCCCACGGTGGCATTACCTGCGAGTCATTAGGCGTTCTCTCCGAAACCATCGGTTGCAAGCAGCAGGACTGCCCGATCGACTGCAAGCTACTCGACTGGCAGCAGGCCAGCGAGTGCAGCATTCCCTGCACGGATACGACCCAACTCGGGTTAAATGTCGACTTCGACCCGGATAACCCAAGTCACACCGCGCTTGCCACGGGGGGCACCATGAAGTACACCCGGGGGATTGATATCCAGCCAAACGAGTACGGAAAAGCTTGTGAGGCTTTGGAGAAAACCGAAATTGGCTGTAATAAGGATAAATATTGCCCCATTGACTGCGAAGTCTCTACCTGGGGTACTTGGTCGGAGTGTTCGTTAAGTTGTGGTGGCGGGGGGGTGAAGAACCGAGCGAGGAGTGTCACTGTGCAGCCGCAGTTTGAAAACGCGGCTCCGTGTCCAGAGTTGGAAGAGACCAACGTGAAATGCAAAGAAGATCCGTGTCCGATCGACTGTGTGTTGTCCCCCTGGGAAAACGACCCGGATAATCCAACCTGCTCGAAGACCTGCGGTGATGCTACGCGTTGCAACACCAGTACCATCGCACTAGTATCAAGTCTGCATGACAAATTTACTCAAAAGAAAAAATGGAAGTTGTGATGCGGAAAGGGGTAAGTGAGTAGATCTGTCATGTTACACTGCAATTGGTAGTACAAGTGCGATAGAAGTTGTACTTTTTCCTACAATAGGTCAGGGCCTGCAGAAAATGGTCCGGAGGATCGACCAATCGCCGAATCACAATGGGAAGGAGTGCGAGAAAACGGAAGTACCCTTGAATTCCGGGAACATGGTTGTGCAATTGCAAAAATCGGTGGAGTGCAACAGACACATCGGCTGTCCGGTGGACTGTGTTTTGTCCAACTGGGTGAATACCGGGGACGGCAGCTGCAGTAAACCTTGTGGTGGCGGCACGTATGAGCGGACGAGAATGATAACCCAGCCGATGGAGAATGCTGGGAAATCCTGCCTGGAACTGCAAGACGAATTAATCGCAGCTTTAGATGACCCCGCGAAGTACGGGTGGGGAACCCAGACAGACGTCGTGTTAAAGCAGAACGTCGCGTGCAACACGCAGCACTGCCCGATTGACTGTAAATTATCTGCCTGGGATAGCGGAACGGAGTGTACAAAAACCTGCGGGACGGGGACAAAAACCTTCACGAGAACAATAGAAGTCCACCCTGAGCACAACGGGAAAAAATGCGATGAAGCCTTGACCAGAAACGAAGCCTGCAACACGGACCCCTGCCCTATTGATTGCGTCTTGAGTGAGTGGACCAATGACAGTAATCCTTGTAGCGAAACCTGCGGGCCGACGGGGAAGCAGGGCCAAATCCGGTCGGTGGAAACCGCGCCGCAGCACGGCGGGGCGGAATGTGAGGGGGCGGATCAAGCGAATGGCATAGTAGCTTCGCTTTCTCGAGAAGTATCCTGCAACACGGGCACGAATTGCCCCATCGACTGCGTCGTGACCGACTGGTATCTTGCTATCAAGTGCCCGGTGACGTGTGGGGGGGCGGAAAAGCACTTCAAGCGGAACATCACAATAGCACCGGACTTTGGCGGAAAAGAGTGCGGAGAGCTGCACAAAACGGAAGCGTGCGGCACAAAGCCCTGTCCGATCGACTGCGAGATGTCGGATTGGAAAAATGAGGGGGAATGTATCCCATGTAAAAACGTCCCCACCCAATAGTCGAGTTGGGAACTTAGCAACACAAATCTGGAAGTTTTGGGAGCTACGCATGACAAGTCGCAGTCCGTAGTGTAGTGCAGGTTCGTAAGGACAGCCGCGGCACAAATCCATCAGCTCGTCCTGTTTCCAGCATTACAAATCCCAAAACACGACTAGAAATGCTTCTCATCATGGGGACCCGCATTACAAATGTTTCTGTAGATGCAAATCTGCATGACAACTCTGGGTTGGGGACGTTTTTGCTCAGGATAGAATGTTCGAAAGACTGCATTCCTATCACCGGTTTCGAAATCGACCCCAACGGCACGTCAAGCCTACTTCCGGTTCTCGGCGACCCCGGCACGCAAACCCAAACGAGATTCAAAACCAACGGCGGGGCCAAGCATGGGGGTAACGAGTGTGGAGACGAGACCCAGGAAATCCCGTGTAACGAATTCGAGTGCCCGGTGAATTGTGAAGTGTCCGAATGGGTTGATAATGGCAGTTGTTCGGTGAGTTGTGGCGGTGGTCGGAAAACGTTAACGCGAAATGTAACGCAAGAAATGTTTTTCAACGGCAAAGCGTGCCCGCAATTGACAAAGGAGGAGGATTGTAACGAGGACGTTTTATGCAAAGATGACTGCGTGTTCTCCCCATGGGTTGACGACGCCAACGGCTGCTCGGCGAGTTGTATCGATTCCCAGCAAAACCCGCTCCCCCCGGCTCCAACGAAGCAACAGACCAGAACAGTTACCAACAGTGACGGAAAAGACACGAGCGCGTGCGGCGCTGTGGCGCGGACGGTGGAGTGCAACGCGGATAAGTTTTGTCCCATTGCCTGTGTGATGTCGGAGTTATCAACTGCAAAAATCTCTGGGTCTGGAAGAATGCATGTTTGTCATGCTTGTCTGGCATGACTCTTAAATCTGTCATGCACCTTACCCAAAAGCTCCATTTTTCTGTGATGCAGAAACGCAGTTTGTCATCCAGAATAGGCAAGAACACCTAGAAGCTCATAAACTTGTCATGCTGCGCCAGCACTTGTGGCCTCATCATGAGACGCCACCTAGCATCACAAGTTTCCAGACCCAGACAGTTTTGCAGTGCATAGAAGTGGGAAGATGACGAGAACAACCCAGACTGTTCGAAAACCTGCGGTATCCTGTGCAAAGGTATCGTACTCGTACTAATTGCAAACATGCATATACAAATCTTGTTCTTACGGTAAATCCGCATTACAGATTTTATTTCTCATGCTGAGTCAAAATTTGTACTGCATTTATACGAGGACGATACTTTTGCAATTCATATGCGGCCCAGACGGTTTGTTGAAGCAGGTGCGAAGGAAGACGCAGCCGGCTCTGCACGGCGGTGCGGCTTGCTATGGATGTGTCAGGATTGAAATCGACCAAATCGAAGAACTTGTGATGCATGAAATGTAGGGCACTGAAAGCTTGTATTGGGGAGCAGGCAAATGAGACCGATTATGAGCCTGTTTATGGGTATACAATGTGCTGCCAGAGTAGCATGACAGGAGCAGTCTCCTTTGCTCAAACAGCATGACAGACTGTATTTGGGTGCTCTCGAAATTTGTCATGCGCCACTTGGAAACTGAGGCTCCAACTGACATCAATTTTGTGCATCGCAAATTTTTCTACTTTATCAATTTCGATTCTGACACTTCCATACTTGTGATGAAAACGGGATCACGAGTAAGGAAATCAGCTGCAATATCCCTTGTAGAAACGTCCCCACCCCAGAGTTGTCATGCAGATTTGCCATGACAGAAACATTTGTGACGCGCAACCCCACAACAGGCATTTTCAATCGTGTTCGGGAACTTGTAATGCTGTAAACAGGATACGCAGATCGATTTGTGATGCGGCTTTCCTTGCTAACTTGCACTACCTTACGGACTGCAACTTGTCATGCATGACTCCCAAAAATCCGAGGTTTGTGTTGCAAAATCCCCATCTTGACTCTGGGGTGGGGACGTTTTTGCTTAGGATATGCAACACCGACATTAACTGTCCTATCGATTGCAAAATGTCAGAGTGGGTTGATGACGGGACTTGTTCAGAAACTTGTCACGACACAGACAACCCGGATGTCACCCCCTTGCAGAAGCGGAGGAGGGAACACATCGAGGGTCCGGAATTCAATGGAGCCGCTTGCGACAAAAACGGCACTTTAACGGAATTTGTCCCTTGCAATTTAGCCAAGCCCTGTCCGATCAATTGCGTGGTTACGGACTGGACGCCTGCGGATTCCGAAATCGACACAGCATGCACCAAAAGCTGCGGACCAGACGGGGTTTTCAAGCAAACCAGGCAAATTACGCGGCAAGCCGCGCACGGGGGAACGGCGTGTCCCCGACCTGATGAGTTGGAGATGGAGTCAGAATGCAATCGCCACATCCCCTGCCCCATCGACTGCAAATTATCGGCCTGGGTTCCGGCGGATATCAACGACGCGCCGTGCAGCCATTCCTGCGGGAGTGCCGGGGTTCGAATTCGCACCCGGTCGGTTGCTGTGCAGGGGAAACACGGTGGGGATGAGACTTGCAAGGACGAGCCGCTCGAAGAATCATTCGCGTGCAAGCCCGAGGACTCCCAGCCCTGCCCGGTGCACTGCGAACTTTCCCAGTGGGTGTCGGACACTGACGGCTGCACAGCAACGTGCGGCGGCGGAACTCTTCGCCGGGAGCGGATGATCACGACGGCTCCCTTGCACGGTGGTATCCCGTGCGAAACCGACCCGGAACAGCCGAACAGCGTTGACCCCTGGTTGGTGCACTTGCAGCCTTGCGGGGAAAAGCCCTGTCCGGTAGACTGCGAGTTGTCTGAATGGGAGGATAACGGCCCGTGCGACAAAACCTGCGGTGGCGGGGTGAAACCAAGGAAAATATCAAAAGGAAAAATCCCCCTTCCCCATATCGAAAACGAAATTTGTGATGCTGTACTTATTTGAGTACACAAATCGACTTGTAATGCGCAAGACCAAGAGACGCAGCTGTGGCCTCGTTTGCAGGCAATTTGTCATGCTGTTTCCCACTTCCAGCTGCCCCCTGTCATGCTGAAGATGCAAGGCTTTCCCACGCCAACCAGCACTACAGTCCGAATCTTTTCCCCTCTAGCGTGACAAATTTGTGGCCACAAATCTGCGTCACAAATTTCTAGTTTGAGTATGGGGTGGGGGGATTTTTCATTTTGATAGAAAAGAGAGGTGACGCAAATAGCGTTGCATGGCGGGAAAACCTGCGAGGAAGTGCATCAAGACACGACGGACGGAACAACGGCGGGACTGGTGTATAGTCTCGAGCACAACGCAGTTTGCGAAACAGATCCTTGTCCGGTCGATTGCCAAGTTTCCGAGTGGACGGTGACGAAAACCTGTTCCGTGATTTGTAACGAAAACATCGACTCAAACGGCGACTCGGGTGGTTTCCTGGTCAAGGAGCGCACAGTCCAGCAAGAGGCGGCAAACGGCGGGCAAGCGTGCCCTAAATTGTCGGAAACAATCGAGAACTGCAACAACGACAAGGGCTGTCCGAAAGAATGTGAATTAACCGACTGGCAGGACGACGGGAATGGGTGTTCGGCTGACTGTGTGCCGGTGGATTTGGAAACGGGAGTGCCCCTGGACATGACTTTTCAGGGGGAGAGAAGGTATCCTGTGCAAAAGCATCGTACTCGTAGTAATCGTAATCATGCATTACAAATTTCCATCCCAAGGTAAAACAGCACGACAAATTCCATTTGTCATGCTGACCGAATTTGTAATGCGATTTCTACTAGTACGATGCTTTTGCAATGCATAGAACGAAAGTTCGCGCGATCCTGAACGAGGCGAAATACGGGGGAACGGAATGTTCTTCGTTCGAACTGGAAAAAACTATTCCCGGCTGCCAACCGCCGCTGAATTTTTGCCCCGTGGACTGCGTGCTTGCGGAGTGGGCGATTGGGTCGGATGCCTCCTGCTCCGTCGCGTGCGGGGGCAGTGGGGAGATCACGGAGAAAAGGGATATCAAATGCAAAAATGTCTGGGTCTGGAAGGTTGGAGCTTGTGATGCTAACCTTGGACTCTAAAAAAATCTGTATTGCATGACCAGCAGGACAAGTCTCGTTTATGCTACGCGGGGAGGGCATTTGTCACGCGGAATAGGCATCAGGGAGCCCTCTAAAGATCTGTGATGCTAGGTCATGCATAATACAGACATCCTGGGTCATGCACAATATGCATGACAAACCCGGCAATATTCCAGACCCAGACATTTTTGCATTTGATAAGGGAAATCCTTCGCCACCCCCGGAACGGCGGAAATCAATGTGCGACCCCGCATATCCTGTGCAAAAGTATCGTACTCGTAGTAATTGCGATCATGCAAAACAAATTTTTATCTCAAGGTAAATCCGCATGACAAATTTTATTTCACATGCTGAGGAAATTTGTCATGCATTTCTACGAGTGCGATACTTTTGCAGTTCATACCGCAAACGCGCCCGGCGGCTTGTCCAGCCCAGCACGAGTGTCCGGTGGACTGTGTTTTGTCCGAGTGGAATTCCTGGGAACCCTGTACGAAAACTTGCGATGGGGGATACAGAAAACGAACCAGGACAATTGTACACAATCCAGACCACGGGGGCAGGGCTTGTGAGAATTTGATGGAAACGGAAGAGTGTACCAATTCTGCTTGTAACCCAGACTGTTCCTTCACGGAGTGGAGTGGAGATGCGACTCAAGGTTGCAGCGGTAGTTGTGGTGACGGAAACACGTTTACCAGGAGTAGAAGTTTACTATCAGCTTCACCAGGTACCGATCCCGCCGACTGCGGCTCTCTCACCGACACAGCCCCTTGCCAGGAAAGCCCCTGTCCGATCGACTGTGAACTAGGCGAATGGGGACAATTTGGGGACTGTTCGGAAACTTGCTACGACAGCGAACTAGACCAACAAGAGTTGACAGCGAACTGGGATTCTGTCCGGACGCGCACCAGACCCGTGAAGGTCCGCGCGGCGTTTGGAGGAAATTCTTGTCCGAGCACTGTGAGTGAGATGGACCAGTATGAAGAGACCGAAATCTGTCAGAAAGACACCGACGTTCCGCCCTGTCCGATCGACTGCGTAGTCGCGGATCAGTGGACACTGGTGGATCCAAGCGCTACCTGCTCGACCACTTGTGGTGCCGATATGCAATACAACTTTCCCGTGCACGACGTACAAAATGCATCACAAATCTCGCCTAGCTAGACCATATGCCACTTGTCATGCTGAACACGATTGAGGGAACGTTTTGTCATGCAGAAGCTGCATTTATCTTTGTACGTGAACGTCGTGTACGGGAGAATTTTTTCTGTCAATAGCCGACGGCGTTGTCGAACAGGAGAGGAAAACGCTCGTTGCCCCGCAATTCGAGAATGCATTAGAATGCCCAGCGGAGGAGGACTTGAAGCGAAGTGTGAAGTTATGAGAGTGTACAACTCCCCCTCGTCCCCCTTATTTGTCATGCAAAGTACCGAATCCAATTGCTGCCTTGTGGCACTGTTTGCATGACAAATTCCCGAAGCCCAACCAGTACTACACTAGGCACGTGAACTTGTCATGCACCGGCCCCACCTGTGCTGGTGTTTGTATTGCTGTTCATGCCATACAAATGAGGGGGAGGGGGAGTTGTGCACTCTCATACAAGTGCAACAGTCCGAATTCGTTACTACCGGAGCAATATCAAATGTAAAAATGTCTGGGTCTGCAAGAATCCGAACTTGTGATGCTGCATTTGGATTCCAAAAAAATCTGCATTGCATGAGTACCAAAGGGAATGCAATTTCTGCTACGCTGAGAAGGCATTTGTCATGCGGAATAGGCATCAAGAAGCCCTCCAAAAATCTGTATTGCTAGGGTATGCATCACAGACATCATGGCTCATGCAAAACGTGCATGACAAGTGTCAGAATCTTCCAGACCCAGACATTTTTACATTTGATAAGCAAACAGATCCGGAAACAAACGACGTGATTCCATACAACTTACCCTGTCCAATAGACTGTGTGTTGCACGAATGGGCGGATGACATTTACCACACTTGTGACCAAAAGACCTGCTGGACGGCGGCGGAGCAGGAAGCGCGAACAGCGGGTGAAAACAGCACAAACAGCACATCCTCTTCCTCCCAACTGACGAAGCACCAGCACCGCGCCATCAAAGTCAACGGGCAGTTTGGCGGGGTCGAGTGTCCTATCAAATGCCAAAGTGTCTGGGTCTGGAAGAATGCGAGCTGTGTCATGCTAGTCTGGCACGACTCTTAAATCTGTCATGCACGACGTTACCCAAGAGCCCCATTTTGCTGTCATGCAGAAACGCAGTTTGTCATGCAGAATAGGCAACACCAAGAAGCTCAAAAGCTTGTCATGCTGAGCCAGCACTTGTGGCCTCTTCATGATACGCCACCCAGCATCACAAGTTTCCAGACCCAGACATTTTTACAATCCATATGCCCGGCCGCGGATTCGGAAGAACGGGAGAGAATTGTGGACTGCGACTTGGACCACTTGCCCATATGCATTGCAAATATGTCTGGGTCTGGAAGAGTCTAACTTGTCATGCTATATCTGGATCGTGGAAAAATTTGTGTTGCATGATTACCAAAAGAGGTCCACTTTTGAACAAGTTTAGGGGCAGGTTCTCATGCAGGAAAGGCATGATAGAGATCTGACAGAACCTGTCATGCTAGGCCGTGCATGCCAGACCGCGTGGGTCATGGAAACCCTGCATGACAAGCCTAGCACTCTTCCAGACCCAGACATTTTTGCATTTGATAGCCCACCTGTCCAATCGATTGCGTCTTGTCGAATTGGCACGACGAACCAAATGCCGTGTGTTCCGCGACCTGCGGCCCCACCGGGCGGTATCGGCGGGTGCGGGAAATTTTGGTACAGCCACAGGGGGAACTGGCGAAAACGTGTTTATATGCACTGCAAAAGGATCGCTCTCGTACTAATTGCAATAAATGCATGACAAATCGCCCGTCTTAGACAGATCAGCATTACAAATTTCATAGTCTTGTTTGGGAAAAAATTGTATATTCGATTCATACTTAGTACGGTGCTTTTGCAAGGCATAGCTTGGAAGTAGCCCCCACGACAACCTCCACTAGTTCCACTTCAGCGGAGGTGGTTGTGCCGACCCCGAGCCCTGGAGGAAGTAGTAGTACCACCGGCAACCCTCTTTTCCCGACCCCGAGTCCGAGTCCGAGTGGGGGCGGAATTCCAGTATTTCCGAATCCGACTCCGGGTGGGGGCGGATTTCCGGTAATCCCAACTCCTGGACCTGCCAGCACCCTTTTTCCCGGTCAGCCCGTCACCACGTATCCTGAGTAAAAACGTCCCGACCCTAGAGTTGTCATGCAAATCTGCATGCCTAAAAACATTTTAAAAATGTTTCTCATGCGCAACCCCATGAGCAGCGCGACTTTCTCACACTGTCTGGTACTTTGTCATGCGCTAGTCAGGATAGGGAGCTGGATTTGTGATGCGACTTTACTAGCCAATAAACACCACTACACTAGAGACCCAAACTTGTCATGCGCAACAGCCAAAACTTGCTAACTTGTGTAGCACGAATCCCATCTTGACTCTTGGGTGGGGACGTTTTTACACACGAGACCACGCCACCACCCTTCACGTGGGCGCCCGCGTTCCCCGTTGTTACAACGCAAGCACCAGTATGACAGTGCACAACCTCCCCTCCCCCTCATTTGTATGGCATGAACAGCAACACAAGCAACAGCAGAAAAGGGGCTTTCGCATGACAAATCTTCATGCGGATTGTTGTACTTCTTGACGTTCCAAAATTTGTCATGCTAGCAGTGCTTACGAGCAAGATAGGAATTTGGTACTTTGCATGACAAATGAGGGGGAGTGGGAGTTGTGCACTGTCATAACCCGGCGGGGGAATTCCGCAGCCCGAAGCGCCCCCCGTGCGAACCACGCCACCGGCGAACACGTGGACGCCAGTGGAGACGCTTTCGACGTTCCCGCCGATTCCGCAGCCGGAAGGACCCCCGCCGGTTAACACGCCAGCGCCGTTCACATGGACGCCATCTTTTCTACAGCTGGAAGCTTTGATGTCTCGCCGCGACGATCCAGCTGCTTCGACGGTGTGGTTGGAAGAACTCGTCCCCTGTAACACGGAGATCCAGTGCGAAACAGATGTCGACGGAGGTGGTGGTCTCACCATTTCCCCCACGCCTGACCAGACTAACGGAACAACTTCGGGGGGGGGAGATGATGATGCAGGCGGTACAAATACATCTCAAACTCCCCTGTCTAATTCAGCGACGAAAGGACCGGAGGCCCAGCAGCAGCAAGTGTCGGAAATCGTGTTTAGCAACGACATATCAAATGGAAATATGTCCGGGTCTGGGAGGATGCGAGGTTTGTCATGCTTGTCTGGTATAACTGAAGAGTTTGTGATGCGTGTCCAAGAAGAGACCCTTTTTCTTGTCAGGCAGAAATAACGCAGATTGTCATGCGGAAACTGCAACGCTAAGCAGCGCAGATATTTCTCATGCTTGGCTGTGCATTAGTACAGAGCATTCACTATTCCCAACCCAGCATTACAAGTTTCCAGACCCAGATATGTTTGCAGTTGATACGACACCAGGGGCTTGGAAGAGGGCGGTGAAGAAGAGGGCACAGAAGATGAGTCGAACACTATCAAAAGAAAAAATCCCCCCTCCTCATATCAAAATGAAGTTTATCATGCTGGATTTGCGTACACAAATCAGATTTGTCTTGCTGGCGAGGACTGCAGGCCCAGATGAAGCCTGAGTAGACAGGTTTTGGCCTAGGCACTTAGCATGACGCACGTCTACGCTGTAGGAGCAACAGCATGACAAACCGCCTGTAGAATGCGGCGGAGCCTGTAGAGTTGCCGCCATGCAACACAGAGCCGATTTGTGGTCACAAATCAGCTATACAAATTTTCGAAATGCACGTACCTGGTCAATATGGGGAGGGGGGATTTTTCCTCGCGATAAACACGGCCCTCGACGCCGATGACACCGAATGCAACCCTATCCTGTGTTAAAACGTCCCCACCTCATAGTCGGGATTGGAAATCTGCTAGACAAATCAGCCAGCTTTGGTTGTTGCGCATGACGCGTTTGGCCTTGTAGTGTCTGTCATCCTGTTGAGGTAGTTAAGAAGCAGCACAGATCTAGCATATCGTGCTGACTATAGCATCACAAATTCCAAAACGCGACTAGGGAATGCTTGTCATGGGGCTCCGCATGAGAAACATTCTGGGCATGCAAAATTGCATGACAACTATGTTGCGGCTGGGACGTTTTTACACAGGATAAACCCGGTGCTGATTCTCGTCGCACTTTTAGTGATTGGGCTACTCGCCCTCGCTGGTGTCTACTTTATGTTCAAGGAATTCTTCTTTCCATCGTCTTCATCTCCAACTGCTGCGCCATCAAACGCTTCGCCGCGATCCTCCGGACAAGACGCTCAAAAGAAAAACAAGAAGCGACTACCAGGAAGGCAGGAGAAGGCGGCCAATTTGCAGGCGGAATCTTTACTCGCCGGACAAACCGCCGTGCCAGAGAAAGCGCTTCTGTCCGCGGGCTTTTCCTATCAAATGCAAAAATGTCTGGGTCTGCAAGGTTGGAACTTGTCATGCTAAATCTGAATCACGCAAAAACCTGTGTTGCATGATTACCAAACGCTGCCCACTCTTGATCAAGTCGAGAGGTAGTTTCTCATGCGGGATAGGCATGATAGTGATCTCACGGAACCTTTCATGCTAGGTCCTCCATTACAGATCATATGGGTCATGGAAAACCTGCATGACAAGGCAAGCAAAGTTCCAGACCCAAACATTTTTGCAGTTGATATTTCCCCCGGCTACGCCAAAAAGGCTGCGAAACAGATCGCGAAAGCCGACGAACTACCAAAAGATGCTACATTAAGTAAGCCGGACAGCGACGCGGATAGGAAACTGTTAAAAAAATTGCACAAGAAGATCAACAAACAAAAGATCAAAGACGCGGAAGAAGCCGGGGAAGAAGAGGTATCGAATGTAAAAGTGTCTGGGTCTGGAAGAATGCAACTTGTCATGCTAAATCTGCAGCATACAAAAAGCTGTGTTGCATGATTACCAAAAGTCGTCCAGTTTTGACCAAGTCGGGAGGCAGTTTCTCATGAAGGATAGGCATTAGAAAGGTCTCGCAGAATCTGTCATGCTAGCTCCGGCATTCCAGACCTCATGGGTCATGGAAAAGCAGCATGACAAATCGCGCATTCTTCCAGACCCAGACATTTTTACACTTGATAGGAGGTGGAGATAAGCAAAACGCCGACTATTTCCGAGGTGAAACATTACCTCGCGGAAAAAGTGAAGGAGCAACTCGGCCAGGATTTTCTCTTAGAAGCGACGGAGAAGGTAGAGAAATTAGACGTCGCAACAATGTATCAATTGCAAAAATGTCTGGGTCTGAAAGGTTGGAGCTTGTGATGCTAACTCTGGACTCTAAAAAAATCTGTGTTGCATGATCAGCAAGAGGAGTCTAGTTTGTGCTACGCGGGGAGGGGCATACATTTGTCATGCGGATGAGGCAGCAGGAAGCCCTCCAAAAATCCGTGATGCTAGGTCATGCATTACAAACAGCCTGGGTCATGCAAAATATGCATGACAAACACAAACCCGGCAACATTCCAGACCCAGACATTTTTGCATTTGATACAATGGAAAAAATGCTCCTCTCCCAGGGGTTCAGTCCGGGTACAGCGAAAAAGCTCGCTCCGATTATGACCTGCTCAAACGTTACAATCTCAAACGTTACAATAGAGTTTGGATTTTGTGTTGCATGACGAGCATGACAGACTCGGACAGCATTCCACTTTCTGCAAGACAGATTTATTCGCCAGATTGCAGTGCGGTTTGGGACTCCGGAACTTGTCATGCGCAACCCGATGAGACTTGACTACATAATGCACCTCCTGCATCTTCACAGATTTCGATATTCTATTGTAAGGTTTGAGATCATTGTAACACCTGAGCAGGTTATACCGATTATTCAGGAAAAAATGGTGGTGAAGGAGAAGGACAAGGTAGAAAAGCCGAGGTCTTCTGCCGCTTTGGCCGAGGGCGTTCCGGAAGAGGCCGGTGCGTATCAAAAGTAAAAATGTCTGGGTCTGGAAAAGTGTAAACTTGTCATGCAGATTTTCCATGATCCATGAGGTCTGGAATGCGGGACTTAGCATGACAGACTCTGCGAGGTCTCTGCCATGCCTATCCTGCATGACAAACTCCCTTCCAACTTGGTCAAAAGTGGACAGCTTTTGGCACTCATGCAACACAGATTTTTGCATGCTTCAGTTTTACCATGACAAGTTGCATTCTTCCAGACCCAGACATTTTTACACTTGATAGTGCGGTCGCCGGGGAGCACGAAGTCGTCGTCGCGCCGCTTTTATCCTTTGCAAAAGTATTAGTAGTAATTGCATTTATGCATTACAAATCTTTTTCGCAAGGTAAATCCGCATCACAAATTTTATCTCTCATGCTGAGGAAATTTGTAATGCATTTTTATACAAGAGTATCGGATACTACTTTTGCAGTTCATAGCTTTTCACCCCTGCGGAGATTATGAATGTGAAAAAATCGATCTGGGACAGGAAGATAATTCTGAGACTTGTCATAGTCATACACGTTTATTTGCATGAGCAGCCATGACGTGGTCTGTGATGCATGCCCTAGCATCTACTTCACAGTTTTTTTGAGGGATTCTCGATACCTATTTTTCCGCATGTTGACAAATGCCCCTACTGCCGCGTAGCAAAAATGAGAATTTTCCTTTTGCTGGTCATGCAACACAAATTTTTTAGACATCCAAATGCAGCATCACAAGTTGCATTCTTCCAGGGATTTTTGCAATCCATACAGATTGCGAGTCTGCAATTAGAGGGCCAGGATAAGGCGTTGTTCGAGCAGAACTTCGGAATCGACACCGTAAATCCGGAAAGCTTCGGGCAGCTGGAGGGCGCGAGTGACAAACTCGCTTTTTTCCTAGAGGAAAAGCTCGGGTCGAAGTACAAGGAGATTTCCGATGGCAATACCGACGAGATGCTGCATGTATCCTGTGCAAAATTATCGTACTCGTATTGCAATCATGCATTACAAATTTTATTCTGAAGCTAAATCCGCAATACAAATTTCATTTCTTATGCTGAGGAAATTTGTAATGCTAATGCATTTATACGGTTACGATACAACTTTTGCAATGCATAGCATGATATGGAGAAAGTCTTCACCGACGCTGGGTTTTCCGACGCGGTAGCGCACCACTTGGCGGAAAAAGCGAAAGAGGACTTGCTCCACTCCGCGGTGTCCATCGGAAAAAACATCGACTTGGGAAAGGTGGACAGATCGGACGAAATCTATCAATTGCAACCATGTCTGGGTCTGGGACATTGCGAGAGTTTTCATGCTAGTTCGGCATGACTCTGAACTCTGTGCTGCGTGGCCGCGAAGAGCTCCTCTGGTCTGTCATGCAAAAACGCAGTTTCTCATGCGAAGTACGCAACTCCGAACCACGAAAAAACTTGTCATGGTCGGCAGCGCATTACAGTGTGCTCACTATTCCCTTTCTTGCATCACAAGTTTCCAGACCCAGACATTTTTGCAATGCATAAAATCTTGCTTTTGACGAAAACGGAAATGAAACAGATCGAGGCGGTGACGGGCCGGAATTCGTGGGCACAGATATTACAATGAAAAATGCCCCCACCCCCGAACTTGGGAGCATTTGTATTGCAAACCTTTCCAAATGAAACATTCGCCCTCTTGCATCTATCAGCATCACAGGTTTCCAATCGTAAATAGCAAAAAATTGTATTGCAAAAGTCCCCAGCAAGAGATGCGCTTGTCATGCAAGCGACGCGATACACCCCTAGACTCTGCATCAGAAAGATTCATACTCCTTTCATGCATGACAAAAAGTTTTCATTTGGAAACTCCGCATCACAAATTTTTGCAATTTCAGGGGTGGGGGACACTTTTCACTGTAATAACAGAAGGACGGCGTCGAGGCCGAGCACCGCGACACTCTAGAAGCGAATTTCAAGCTGCTGGAAGAGCACTTTCTTTTCGACGACGCGCAGGAAGAACTGGCGATGGATATGGTGAGAAAAAACGTCTGCGCCCCAGAGTCAAGATGGCAAATCTGCTACACAAATCAACCAGCTTTTGCAGTTGCGCATCAGAAATTTGGGCTCGCAATGTAAGTAGTCGTGTTTCGCTAGTGAAGCAGCATCACAGATGTAGCACACCATGCGGATATGAGCATCACAAATCGCAAAACACCAACAGAAACGGCTTCTCATGGGTCTCCGCATGAGAAACATTTCCAGCATGCAGATTTGCATTACAACTCTGGGGTGGGGACGTTTTTACAAATGATAATGGAACGAACTAGCACCGCGTCACCGGTGCTCGACTCGAAGAACAGCTCAGCGCAAAATAAATTGAACTCTTCGGCCAGTGGTCAGCACCAGCAGCACCCCTCGGATGTGCGCACCCTGATCGCGCAGGACCTGCGGGAGAAATACAATGCTATGGATCCCGATACGCATATCCTATGTAAAAACGTCCCCACCCCATAGTCAAGATGGGCACTCGGCTAGACAAATCCGCAAGTTTTGGATGTTTTGCATGACAAATTTTGACTCGTAGTGTAGTGCTGTTTGAGCTAGCTCAGCAGCATCACAGATCTAATGCATCATGCTGATTGGAGCATGACAAATTCCAAAACACGACTAGAAAATGCTTCTCATGGTGCTCCGCATGAGAAACATTTTCAGCGTGCAGATTTGCATGACAACTCTGGTGTGGGGACGTTTTTCCTCAGGATAACGCAGAAGTCACAGATGACCCCGGAAAATATCCGTGCGGACATTGCAGACTATCCTGTGCAAAAGTATCGTACTCGTATTGCAATCATGCATTACAAATTTTTTTCTTAACCTTAATCAGCATTACAAATTTTATTTATCATGCTGAGGAAATTTGTGATGCATTTATACGAGTACGATACTTTTGCAGTTCATACAGATGCGTTGGTGACGAAAGTCGGGTTTTCCAAGAATTTCGTGGAAAAAGCGAATTTAGCGGAGAAGCTGGAACAGAAACTCCACACGGATTTGGTGACAAAATCTGGGGAAAAGATGAGTAAAATGCTCGCAAGCGACTTTGACGACATGTGGGATCATGATCAGGACGACCTGAACATGCACATTTACCAGTCTGTCAAGGAAAAGCCTGCAGAAGTGCGGAACCTAATCGCGGAAGAGCTGAAAGAAAAGTACTCAACCCTGGATCCCGAAACGCAGAAACTGCAAATGACACCCGAGAACATCCGCGCAGATATCGAGACCGCGTTGGTGACGAAGCTCGGCTTCTCGAAGAATTTTGTGAAAAAGGCGAAGATAGCGGAAAAGATGGAACAGAAAATGAACACCGATTTGTTGGTGACCACAAAGGACGGGCAGCCGCAACGAACGAGTCAGATGTTCGCGCCAGATTTTGACGACCTGTGGGACCACGACGAGCTGAACATGCACATTTACCAAACCGGTGGGAAAAAATCTCCAGAGCAACAGCCCGGAAGCAGTGGGACGACAAAGTCAGAATTGTCCCCCGGTAGTTATCAAATGCAAAAATGTCTGGGTCTGGAAGGTTGGATAACTTGTGATGCTAACTCTGGACTCTAAAAAAATCTGTATTGCATGACCAGCAAGACGAGGAGTCTAGTTTGTGCTACGCGGGGCGGGCCTTTGTCATGCGGAGTAGGCATCAGGAAGCCCTCTAAAAATCTGTGAGGCTACGTCGTGCATTACAGACATCCTGGGCCATACAAAATATGCATGACAAACCAGACAACATTCCAGACCCAGACATTTTTACATTTGATAGTAGTGGTGCCGCCGACGCCCAACCTCTCCTCGGCGCGGAAACGATCGGGGGGGAGACCAGTTTCGGGAAAGTGGAGACATTGAACGTGATTCAGGGGTTTACCATGATGAAACCGCTGAAAATAACCGCGCAGGATTTGGAGGGCAGAAATTGGACGGAAAAGGACAAAAAATTGTTGCAGAAAAATTTCCTGAAGAAAACCAAGATGGTGCACGACATGGAGAAGAAAATGCACGAGAAAGCCATGGACAAGGTCCGAGAAAAGCTCACGATCAATCTCCAAGACGATTTTGAAGGGGAGGCAGAGGCAGACGATTTCGACGAGGGGGAAAGCGACCTTAGCAGCGCGGAAGAAAGCGAACAGTCTGATGCGCCGGTGGAAATTGCGGTAGACAGCGAAGGGGGCGAATCTTCGGCCGCCGAACCACTGCTGGGGAGCAACAACAGCGTCGAGAAAAAAAAGAAGAAGAAGGACAAACTCTTGAAGAAAAACAAAAAAGCTGCTGGTGATCATCCGAAAAAGAAGAAAAAAATCGGGGATTCATCTGCAAGTGCCGAGAACAAAAGTGCAGCTCATGAGGAAGCGGACAACGCGGCAGTAGGAGAAGAGGCAGAACAAGTTGTTACCATCGAAGCTGCATCTCTCCCGGGAGAGAAGACGGCAGGAGTAAGCGACATGTACGACGAGATGTTCGATGATCAATCCTCCGCGCCGCTGCCCGACAGTAGGACCACCGACCCCCAGCCCGCTTCTCTTTCCGCCGAACAGCTCCACCAGGCGTTTGAGGCCGAAGCCAGGCAAGCTCTAGAATCCATCGGCTTCCAGAAAGCCACCGCGACCAAGATTGCGAAGCAGCTGGTGGCGACTGGAGCCGACTTATCCACTGCAAATGTTTCTGCGTCTGGAGTTAGGTGAAACTTGTGACGCTGTCTCTGGATTCAAAAAACAACTGTATTTTTGCATGACCAGCAAGAGGAGTCCAGTTTGTGCTACGCGCAGTGGGCATTTCTCATGCGGAATAGGCATCAGGAAGCCCTATAAAAATCTGTGATGCTAGGTCACGCATTACAGGCACCACGGCTCATGCGAAATATGCATGACAAACCTGCCATCAATCTTCCAGACCCAGATGACATGTTTGCAATGCATAAGACTTAGGTGTGGACAAAATGGAACTCGGCGAGGCGGAGATAATCACCGCGACGCAGGGCTTCCAAAAAGTGGCGGGGAATAAAAAGAAGAACATCAAGATAGAAAATCTCCAGGATTTAGCTACTGAATTAATCTCCTGCAGACCGGAGATCTTTGTCAAGTCTTTATCCCCCACCTCCTTCGCCGCCTTCGAGCACGACAAGCAGGCAGGAACCGTGATGAGCATCTTGCAGTTATCCTGAGTAAAAACGTACCCACACCAGAGTCAGGATGGGGATTTTGCAACACAAACCTAGGAGTTTTGTGAGTCACGCATGACAAGTTGCACTCTGCAGTGTAGTGCAGCTTAGCAAGTGCAGCCGCGTCACAGATTTATCTGCTCATCCTGTTCACAGCATCACAAATTCCAAAACACGACTGGAAATGGCTCTCATGGAGATGCGCATTACAAGTCTTCCTGTCTTTGCAAATCTGCATTACAACTCTGGTGTGGGTACGTTTTTACTCAGGATAGCAGTCCTGCATGCTGCAGTCGGGGCTGCACGGGGGAGCAGGTTTATCGCAAGAAAAAACTGTTTCACTGTAAACTTGTAATGCAGAAAGTGTATCTCAGAAGTGTTTGTCTTGCGTCACAGGCAAGACAGGCGATTTTTAGCTGTGTTTTCCCTTGGGATGAACCTCGCATGGTAAGTTTTCCCTGTCGTGTAGTAGAGCAAACTTGTGATGCAAAACTTGCAAAATGCTTACAGTGAAACACTTTTTTCGTACGATAAGGTTTGAGCGACGGCATGACGGCGTACGAAGCCCCTGCTCCAGCTGAAACCGCCGCGGAAAAAAAGAAGAGGATTAAGAACCAGGTCGCGGCGCAGAAAGTGAAAGCGGGTCAACAAGAAAAATCTGCAAATGAGGAAGAGTCCTCAGTGGCGTCTTCGACCAAATCGACTAAATCGAAGACGAAAAGTGGAACATCCAAGTCCGGGAAAACGACGAAGACGAAAACGGCTTCGTCCGCCAAATCGAAAACCAAGACAAAAACGGGTTCCAAGAAGTGAACTGGTTGAGAAGTTTTTAAACCTTTGAAGATACTTCGTGCTAGTACCACAGACAGATTGCATTTTTCATCTCAATATACACATACAATTTTTTATTCGCAGATACTGACTTACTACACTTTTGACAATTTTAACTTACTTGACAGATATTCGAAGAAATTCTATCCCGTTTCACTTTTGACAGATGCAAATTACCTTTTCAGATTTTAGCCAAGGACAAACCGAGAATTGCTTCCACGTTTCACAAGGCACAGTTTTTGTACAGTTCGGAGGTACTCGAGTTTCACTCTCAGAAAAACACATGTGTACTGTTTTAGCAAAAAACTATCGAAGGTTTCTTTTTGTAATACGGAAATTGAAACAACACGACTAGAAGTCAGGTTACTATTTCCACAAGCACACTCTGAATTTTCCAAAAATTATCCAACTTTTGATCTGCCTGTACAATGTAGTTTCGCTTTGACAGCGTGGTAATAGAAGAAAGGTTCGTTTTATTTCCGCCACAGACACAATTCTTCCCGACAGTAGTAGCATTTTCAACGACAGAAAGAGGCTGAGGTTCTTCTTCCAATCGCCTGCTAAGTAGTAATCGCGTAAATTTAAATTTTATCAACGGAACAATTTCAACATCATACACCTTATGGTTTTGTCTTAAACTTTCGATATCAGTTTTGTTACGAAGAACTTGATTATGTATACGCCTTGTCCACTTCTTTTTCGACTACAACATGTAAATTATCGCTTTTGAACAAGATGAACGTACTTACAAAGTTGCAGAGATAGTTTTTCGTTTTAGATTTGGTGACCATAAATGCAGCAGTACTGGTAGACCACTTGCACAGAATGTTTGAACAACAAAAAAAAGCGCCACCTTCGGGGCTGTTTGTCGGCTCTAGTATCTCGGCTGCTCTGCAAGAACTTCTGTTTGTTGTTCGCAAGGTGTGCTTGAGTTGTCAACAAAAGGAAATCGTGTCTGCGAGCAGTGAGCATCTATGTGAGTCAACTATTTCGGTTCTAGGACAACTATTCATCATACGACACAGCCGCGGGCAAGAAAGGACTACTGATACGCATAATTTCGAACATGATAAACAAACAGTTCTTTGGATCAAAAGCGAGAAATCCTCCAAATACAGATCTTGGGAAGAAATCGCCGGTCTTGGTCTTCATCCGTGAGATCATAGTTCAGAAGTCGGTTTTATTCTCGAAAATTTGATCAATGTGAAAAAGAATAAAAATCCGATCGTCGTGTCCGAAAATAATGCTTGTGCACAGGTCTTGGTGCAGTTCTGAGAAAGCCCCCAAATTTATCCTTGACCACTTCGTGCTGACAAAAAATCTAGAAATTGACACATAATACAACTCAATTCCGCTTACAGCAGCTTTCATCGCGAGAAACCAAGTGCGATTCGATAAAACATTTATAGTTTTTCCACACAACTTTTTTACACGCCTTTCAAACACAAACACTTCTACTGGAAAGCACGATTATTACGTAGTAGCGTCAACACCCGCTTAATAGTATTTACACTACAGATAGGGCGGAAATAGACACAAGCGTTGTTTAGAAATTTTCTTCCAACTACGAGCTAAATCTGTCAATAAATTGTCGTACAAGTTTACAAACATTCATAAGGATAGTACGAATCCACTCGAGTAGTTCTAACCTGAGACCGAATAGGAAACTATACATTTGTGCACATTTACCAGTAGAAACACAGACATCCTCTCGTAAAAAGAAAATAGCTGTACTACCTGTACAAATCATACACTAAAAATCTGGTAAAAGCCTGGAATTATCGTTGGTTACTACTTCTTGGTGTTACTTAATCTCATTTCATCGAAAAAATGTTTTCCAAACTCGTAGTCCTTTTTACCGCCACGGTGGTGCAAACGTCTTTGAGCTCCGGCAGCGGGGGAGGTCACGAGACGACCGGCCCCGGCTCGAGTAAGACGAGGAGAGGTGGTCGCAGAGGACACCAGCACCCGAAAGGGGCCGCAAACAGTGGCTCCAGCTCCTCCTCGTCCTCCTCTCGTCCCCTACTGCCTCCGTCCGCTCTCATCCCCGGCACGCAAGGCATTGTCGCGGATGAAGCTACTGCGAGGTTGATGGGATACGATGGGGGGTACCACCCCGGGAAAGGTACCTGCCCGAAGGGAAAGGGGAGTGGACGACAGGGGCAGGAGCATCGGTCCTCTGCAGAACACCGACAGGGCCTCCTGCAGGGCGTCCCGGCGGTTGCGGCAGCCGGAAATACTGTTCCGCACCGTCCCCCCGTTGTGGTTTCGGTTGCAGCAGCGCTAGAGCAGCAAGGCCAGCACGGCGGCGGTGAAAATCAGGTGCCTGCTATTGGAGCGACGGACACTGGCGATGCTGGCTACCTGTTCCAACATCCACTGGCGGCACAACAGGCTCTCGTGCAGGCGGTGCAACCACCCATGCAGCAGATGCAGCAGTCGCAACAGATGCAGCAGGCGCAACAAATGCAGCAGTCGCACCCAGGTGTAGGTCCAGCTGCAGCTCCGCAAGGTGTCCTTGCTGTGCCGACGGTCGTGCCAATGCAACCTGGTGTTGCCGTGCCGATGGGCAACATGCAAACCGTTCTGACACATTTCACCGGTTGGACCAGCGCACTGAATCCTGTTCCCGCGACAGGAGTGGTTCCAGCGGCTGCTCAACATCCTGTGATGCAACAGCAGCAACAACAGCAGCAGCAGCAGAAACAGCAGTCTAATACTGTCCCCCCAGCAGCCGTGGGAGTTGCCATTCCTGGCGTCGGAACAACAACTACGATGCGACATCCACCCCCACCACCACCCGCACCGCCAGTACTTGTGCCAACTCTTTTGGCAACGGAAAGCCATGATGGAAAAAATGTGGCACAGCAGCAACAGCAGAATGTGTTCCAGCAGCAACCACCTTCCGTCCAGCCCTGCAACCACCACAATTGGGCAGATTCGAAAACACCTGTCAGTGGTGCTACGACTAGCTGCGAACACTCTCAATCGAAACCAACGCCACTAAATTCCCAGGCGTCCTGTTCCTCCTCCGATAACCACTCTGTCAAGTCAGACCGATATTCCAGGCGCGCGATGGAGCGGCAGGCTCGTGCAGCAGAGAGAATTGCCTCGGGAAAAAATAAACTTCCTGACCCTCTGCCGGTCGGGCAGCTACCGAGGGAAGTACAGAGCCAGAGGACTGCTCCTTCTATGGTGAGTGTTCCCGAGGTGACTGTCGCGAGCACTGGTCGTGGGACCGCAACCTCTGCACCTGCAGGAAATATTAAAAATACATCCGAGGCACCCGCTCCCACGACAGAAAATAACTCTTCTGGGTTTACCGGCCCGATGTGGTTTCGCAAAGACGCAATTCCACTCCCGGATAAGGGCGTCGCGAGTGCAGAGCCTGTCTCGAAAGGCTTCGCACAGCACGTCCAAGGCAAGCGTTGCCCCCGGATCTGCAAGTACATGCACAAACCGGGCGGGCCGTCGTGTAAGGACGGAAAAGATTGCGACTTCTGCCACCTCTGCCCCCGACCGGGGAGAACGGAAAGTGGGAAGCTCGAGACCTGGGGGTCTGACCAGCCAGTGAGGCGGAATGCGGACGGGAGTTCCCGGTGGAAAGGGTACTATATGCATTGCAAATATGTCTGGGCCTGGAAGAGTGTAACTTGTCATGCTACATCTGGATCGTGGAAAAATCTGTGTTGCATGATTACCGAAAGAGATCCACTTTTGAACAAGTTTAGAGGCAGTTTCTCATGCAGGAAGGGCATGATAGAGATCTCACAGAACCTGTCATGCTAGGCCGTGCATGGCAGACCGCGTGTGTCATGGAAAACCTGCATGACAAACCTACCAATCTTCCAGACCCAGACATTTTTGCATTTGATATACTACGAATCGAAGCAGTATGGAAAGATGGACGAGAATGTTGTAGCGCCGGAGGCGCAGCATCAGCAAGCTTCAGTGCCAAGGGCGCCGGGACCATCTACTTCCTGGGAGATGATGCGGCACAACGACGCTAGGGCCAGGCAAGCGAAGCAAGCTGGTCGAAGTACTTCTTCTAGAACTATGGGGCCACAGCTTAGCAACAGCAGTGCGGCTTCTTCTTCAACGGCGTCGAGCTCCGCAGCACGGTATCATCATCCAGGAACATCACGAAGGGGCAGTACAATTTCTACGGCAGCCTCTTCCAACGCAGGATCATCTTCCCGCGCGCCGTCTAGTTGTACAACAACTCGAAAGGCCGCCCGCTCTAGATCCAGATCGTCATCTCGTGATGAAAATAGGAACAAGAAGATGAACATCAAGCGCAACAACGAGATGAAGGGTCGTCAACAGCGCTCGGTCTCTCCCAAGATGAGCAGAAATGAACATCAACAACGACAGCCGGTGAAGGACGTTGTTGAACCAACAGCAGCCGCCAGTTCCGCCGCGGCCTCAAGTGCGGCCTCAAGTGCGAGTGTGATCGCGGAATACGACCGAAATCACGTCCCGACGAAGCGTCTTCTATCTGACAGGATTAACGCCTTGTGCCTAGACAGGCCGAGGTACGAGAAAAGTAAAGAGGCGGATAGTATATTCGGGCAGAGGTGTAAACCTAAAGAGGCAGGCAGCCGTTCTTCGTCCAGCAGTTCCTCTTCGGGGTTAGAAACGGACACGGAGGACGAAAGTTCTTGTGACGGTAAAGTGGACGACGTCCAGGAGGCTGTAGTTCAAGATGCGAAAGCGCATGAAATGGAACAGGGAGCAGGTCGTGCAGAGGAAATTAAAGCCCCGACGGCGCCCTCACAGGTGGAAACAACTTCTACAATTCCCACAAGAACTTTAGACGCGGAAACAAGTAAAGACCAGAAGAAACAGGCGTTGTTGGAGAAGTTCAACAAGCAGTATCCTCCGCCACAATCACAAAGCCAAAAGGACCGCGTGCCAACCCCCTGGGAGCTTGTCGCAGGAAGAAGAAATCTTCGTAGGGGTGGGAAAGGTACGGATTGCAAAAATGTCTGCGTCTGGAATAGAACAAACTTGTGATGCGTATTTCAGAACACAGAAAAATCTCTCATGCATAGGTAGCAAAAGCTGCCCACTTTTTCTCACCAAAATGGGGGATTTGTCATGCCGATTCGGCATTGCGGAAGCTTCTCGAAACTTGTAATGCTAGAGCTTCCATGCCAGACTTTCTGCGTCATGCAAAAACAGCATGGCTCCTCTGGACCCAGACATTTTTGCATTTGATAAAAGGGAATTCTCAGCGTCACCACTACAATACCGACCACTGCTCTCCGCTCGTCTTCGCGATGAATTTGGAGCCCAGTGTATCCTGAGTAAAAACGTACCCACACCAGAGTCAGGATGGGGATTTTGCAACACAAACCTAGGAGTTTTGTGAGTCACGCATGACAAGTTGCACTCTGCAGTGTAGTGCAGATAGCAAGTGCAGCCGCATCACAGATTCATCTGCTCAGCCTGTTCACAGCATCACAAATTCCAAAACACGACTGAAAATGGCTCTCATGGGGATGCGCATTACAAGTCTTCCTGTCTTGGCAAATCTGCATTACAACTCTGGTGTGGGTACGTTTTTACTCAGGATACAGTGCGCCGGCGAAGAAGCGATCTTCTTCGGGAGGACTTTTCAGCGAGGATGATAGTTCTTCGGACCCATCCTCCTCAGATTCTGAAGAAGAGGAACACGACGAACAAGCTGGAGTAGATCATCTCGTCCGGGAGCAAAATCGATATGTCCCTTGGACAACAACGACAGGCAACCACCTCGCCACCGTCCCCGAGGAGAGCTGTCATAATTCCGAAGAAGCTATGAAATGCAAAAGTGTCTGGGTCTGGAAGAATGCAGCTTGTGATGCTGCATTTGGATTCCAAAAAAATCTGTATTGCATGAGCAGCATCAAAGGGAACGCATTTTTTGCTACGCGGTAGTAGGGGCATTTGTCATGCGGAATAGGCATCAAGAAGCCCTCAAAAACTCTGTGATGCTAGGGCATGCATCACAGATCGATCATGGCTCATGCAAAACGTGCATGACAAGTCTCGGAATCTTCCAGACCCAGACATGTTTGCAATCCATAGAGGCATCACCAGAAAAACCGCTGTGCACCTACTGCCCCACGCCGGAAGACTTTGACGATGAATTTTGGCGTCGTCCCAACATGTTTGGTTGTATGTGCCCGCCAGGAGCTACCGAGATTCCAGACCACATTACTTCCCTACGTGAAAGGCTTAACGATCCTTTCTTCGGCGCTTGTGATGTTGATATCGGGTGGAGAGATCATTTTCCATCCTCTTCGTCCGCATCCGCTACAAGTGCTGCTGGCGGTCCGCTGCAAGGGACCACGACATCGAACAGCTCCTGCCACCACAACGTCGCGGGTGGTGCTCCTGCAGCAGACCCAACCATCCCAGACTCCGTCCTGCACAACGAAAGGCTCGTTTTGAAAAAATGCACCAATTTCGTCGGGATAGACCAGGATCCTGTTGAGTCTTTTACCCACACGCCGGAATTCCAGGAAGATAATTCGCAGGATGAAAATATTATTCTCCAATCACAACTCTCGCAACTCCGATCGCCTGGGGGATCAGACGAAGACCCCCACGATTTCGACATCGAACGCCGCATTATGGAAGCTGCTTGTCGGGACGCCATGAAAGAATACAATGTACGGAACGCTTACCAGGATCAACACGAAACTCTGCAAAATAGTAGACACGGCGAACTGATCGAGGAAAGATGCGTCGAGAAGGTGCGGGCGGAGCGGCGGAAGTTACAAATTGCGCTCATGGAATGCGAAATGCAGAAACAAGCAGAATTTTCGAAGATGCAAAGGAACAAAGAACAGCTGCAGGCCGGGGGTACGAGTAGTGGTGAAAAGATTTCACCCAGAGTAGTAGGGGACGCGATACCAGCAACGCCCGACAACGGTTCTATTCCCCGGACGCCGGAGGAGCAGCCATATTTTTATCATGCTGATGTAGAAGTTCCTAATCAGCAGGCTGTGCTGCAGAAGCTCATGAGGAGCGGTGGTGTTGTTTCATCGGCTTCGCCAGAAGTAGTTGCGCCAGAGAACAACAAGATGAACAAGAATACCAAGACACTGGACCACGAGAAAGAACGGGTTTCTTTGGGATCATCGGGCAACGGAAGCAGCTCTTCTTCGGGTACTAGTCTAGCTGCGCGTGCCCGAGCAATTCTCGGGACGGCGAGTCCGATTGTGCTGTCAGACAACAGCAGGCCATCAGATGATAATTCCTCGGATCTAGAATCCGAGAGGACGGTGATCATCGCAGATCCAAGCTCCGGCTCCGCAACGGGGTCCGATGAGGCGGAAGTGGACAACATTGGGAACCTTGAAAGCGAAAAGTCAGCAGGAGTTATATCTTCTGAGGATATTAAACCTGCTGCTCTGCCAGCCCACTTGCCCGTTCCCCGCGTCGCTGCACGACACGGGACGACGCGTGATGATCCGACCGAAATGGAGGTCGTAACGAACGCCAGTGGAACCACCAGGCTCGTGAAGAAGGGTGAGGATCATAACAAGACGAGCCCCGGGGGTCATCTTGGGACGAAAAAAGCTTTTTTACCAAAAGGCATCCAGCTATCAAATGTAAAAATGTCTGGGTCTGGAAGATTGCAACTTGTGATGCTAACTTTGGACTCTAAAAAGATCTGTATTGCATGACCAGCAAGAGGAGCCACATTTGTGCTACGCGAGGAGGGCATTTGTCATGCGGAAATGGCATCAGGAAGCTTTCCAAAAATCTGTGATGCTGGGTCATGCATTACAAGCACCATGGGTCATGCCAGACAAGCATGACAAGCCTTCCATTCTTCCAGACCCAGACATTTTTACATTTGATACCAGCTCAGTTTAAGCGACTGTCTGGAGCGTGAAGTCCGAGCGAAGGAGGAGGTTCTTTCTGAACAAAGCGGTGCCAAGAAATCTACCGGGCCAACATCTTTATTAACTCCGATGGAGATAGCGAAGAGAGTGGTGCAAGGGTACGGCAAACCTCCTGGAACTTTCACTGAGCACGATGCGTGGAAGGCTGCGAAAAAAGTGCGACCGGGGTTGGAGTATGAGGAGTTCTGCAAGGAGTATTACGACAATAAAGCTATCAAATGCAAACATGTCTGTGTCTGGAAACTTGTAATGCTGAGTTGTGAATAGTGAGTGCTCTGTAATGCACAGCCAAGCATGAGACTTATTTGCGGGGGTATAGTGTTGCGCTTTCCGCATGACAAACTGCGTTTTTGCATGACAAGCAAAAGCGTCTCTTCTTGGACACGCATCGCAGACTTTTCAGTCATGCCAGACAGGCATGCTAAACCTTTCATCCTTCCAGACCCAGACATATTTGCATTTGATAAAAGCCAGCCAAGAACCTCCTGCTGTAGTGCAGTCGATCGAATTTGAAGAACTTCTACCTGATCCGCAAAACGGCCAGCACAGAAGTACTACACCAGGACAAAAAAATCTTCGCACCAAAACTACGGAGGTATGGGACAACGCGGTGGGTGGAAGGCATGTGACACCGCAGTGGGGCACCAAAACTATACGCCGTGGAGGTACTATGGGACAGCGCGGAAAGAAGGACCAACTTGTGCTAGGCAGCACTCCAATGACGCAGGATGGATCGTCGTGTTATGCACGCCCTACTTTCTGCGCGTCCGCCCCGATGCCTCGCGACACTAGATCCCACATTGCCGTGCTGTTTCCCCAGGTGGAACACAACTACGACTACCCGGGTGAAAATAAAGCAGCCGCCCCTGTCGTGTACGAACCGGTCGAGCGGCCGACAGGACAGCATCAAGCTGTTCAAGAACCAAGTTGTAGTTCCCGAAGACCGGCGGTAGAAGAAGGTCCCGGCAGTCAAACCGTCCTGTATCAAGCCCCCTGCGCGGGAACCGTACCCTACTTCACGCAGGAGCAGAAGAAGCAGACGCTTTGTGCGGCCAGTGGAACTGAAGACCCTTCTGCCAGCACTAGCTACAACCGGCAAGAACAACCGGATGAACACGACTTTTGGTCTACTCCGGAAGATTTTCTCCGCGCGGCGACCCCGGGTACAGCTACCTTCGCGCCGTCTTCGTCCTCTCACCTTCTTCAAAGTCGCGCCTCCTCTTCGACGGGGTCCACACCGCTGCCACGACCCGACAGCTACGTCAGCGCCAGCGCCGCAACTGCTGCGATGACCTCAGCAGCCACGGCTGCTGCTGCGGTAGCTGCCGGAGGTAGCAGCAGTACTGCTGCTGCTGCTCCAGCTCCTACCCTTGACGCCTTTTCTACTCCACCAGTCGCAGACCGCGTGAAGCCGAAGCGCCTGGGCCAGCAACAGCGGAAAGCCGCAAATAAAAGAAGAAGTGCCTCCGCTGGAGCAAAATTTTCGACTTCCGTGAGCCAGCGGAGAACGTCGCTAAGAACCGACCGCCTGCCGACCGGGCTGCAACCACGGGACCAAGAACGCAGAGGGAATAGTACTCGAGTGAAACAGCAGGAACAGCCTACGCAGCATGTGAAACTGACAGGACCAATGTTTTTCTCTCATCCGCCGAGCAGCACTGCTCCGACCGATACAACGTCTGAAGCTGGTGGTGTTTCGGACGCAAGCTTGACCGGTAACAACATGGCGTCGTCCTCAAATAGCTTGGGGAGCAGTCGAAAAGAGCGCACGCGGCGCGGCAGGAAGAACAGTACGTCTTTGCGAAGAGAAGGCGACGATTCCGACATGCCGACGGCCGTGTTTGTGGATTTGGGAATCCTCGCGAGAAAATAAGGGCGTGGTTAATAATGCCAGTGGTGGAAAAATCTGCAGAATATACTTGATTGGAATAAACCGCCAGAGAATCTCTTGTTTGACATAGAATCCATTTACTATACCATATGATGACTTTCTGTGTCTGTGATCGCCATCAGCCTTGTGATTGCGGCGCGACACACCTTACGTCTTCCTTCAATAGCATTACAGTATGGCAAATACATTACATCTACACAACAAGTACATACTCGTCAAGATGGACACTACTTCCGGGTTCAATATTTACAGTATACGTTATTTGTTCCATGTTGTAACGGACGCTACCTTGTTTTCTATCACTTCCACAATAATATTATCGCAGCATTTTTCAACATGAACATACCAATTGCATACTTTGACCTTTTGCTTTATTTCCACATGATAATATTTTGCTCTTTCGTCCCATCAAACATGCCAGGAAAGAACCTCTAATGAGGATCTTGCTGTAGCCAGGTTTTCTGAAAGAAGTTAGAAAGTGCCTGTAATCCGATCGGAGCTACTTACTACATAATCCTTGCATGCCCTGTATGCAATTCGAACGATACTGTCAATAAGACTGCGCTGCAAGAAGAGCTTTGTTTTTTTAGAAAGTTGATGACCATAATTGGTGAAGTCAAAAAATCGACATAAATACTTCACTTGGACAACCAAGTTGTGAGCGAATTGGCCCAATCGCTTTTTTTTTTACCGTGGGCGAGTGAAAATGAAAATGTTGCACTGTAGCAGCTCCAGCAAGCTCGATAGTATCTATAGTTGCGAAGGTCATTACCAAAAGCCAGAAAATGCAAGATTCGTTTCTGCCGCTAGTACAGCTGGCAGACGGTGTTCGAGTGTATGAGCTGGAAAGTTAGTAGCTACTCTATGGAGATTTTCAATAGAGTCGAACGCCAGAGCGGTGTTTGAATTGATACGGATCTACTAGTACCTTGACGAAGACAATGAAGACATGATATCCGAGTTCTACTTTATTCTGGTGATATTTTCGAGCCAGTATAATGAGGTACGGCGCAGTGCAAAGGATCTTTTACTAGAGGAAAAGAAAGAACGACGACCAGCAGTGCTCGATTTGTGAAAGATACCATACAGCGGACGATCTTGTGAATGGAGCCGATCGAGAAGGTTCTGCGACACGGGTCGCATTGGTTCTAGTTTATTACCAGGTGTTCGTCTCCAGAAGATCCACGTGTTCGTGGGGTGGAGAGCGAGAACAGTAGTTTTTTACGTTATATGTCTCGTTTTTGCTAATCCTTGGGCTTTATCACTTTACAACGACAGAAATCACAGGGCGCGCGCGCGTCTAGAAAGGCCGCGGCTTCGACTTCCGCCAGGTCGCCGCCTTGAGGCCGGCGGAAGCCCGGGCGTTTTTGCGGCGTCAAATGGCGCGCCCCCGCTTCGCCCTTGGCACAGCGCCGGGGGGGGCGGCGAGATCTCCAAGCGCGCGAGCGATGTCGGCGAGGAGACCGCCGGAGGAGGAGCGGCCCTGCACCAGTGAAGGCGCGTGGTGGCGTGGGAACAGGGCGCGAGCCCCTGCGGCGCCGTTGGCATGGGGCAGGCGTCATTCGCTCGGAGAGAGGAGCACGCGCGCGGCTGCGCTTGGTGAAGAGTTACGCGCCGCCGCGGACCACGGCGGGCAAGTATCGGCCGACCCCCGTGGGCCGCAAAATCATGCCGGAGCGCCAGGCGCAAGCCACCGCAGCAGGCGGGCCGGTTTGCGCTGCGGTGGCTATCTGCGCCGCGGGGTGCCCGCGGTGTCGTAAGGCAAAAAGCCGGCGGCGGACCCTGTACCAGAGCCGACGCGGCGGGGGATGCCGAGGAGGCAGACCCACAGTCCGGGCCCGAGATTGAGGAGTGCCAGGCTGTGTTCGAAGTTGTTAATTACCTAGAGCGCGCCATGTCTAGTGCTCATCTGGAGACGCAGTCGCCTGTCTTGGGAGCTGTGCTGTCCCATTGGCGCCGCGCCTGCAGCCCCTGGCTGTGCCCGTCTGCGTGGGTGAATGCCGGGGGCCTAGCCGGAAGCCGATGGCGAGGCGATCCGGCGCCGTCTTTAGAAACGCCGCCACAGGCGTGCGCGACGCCGTTTGCTGGGGTTTTGTCTCTGACGTCCCGGGGGTGTCGACGTTTCCCCAGCTAGAAATACAGACGGACGACGAGCCACGCCGGCCAGCGGCCGGCGGCGCCGCATCTCCTCGCCCCGCCGCCAGCCGCTGTCTGGCCCAATCAGCTACGTGGCCCGCGTGCCGGCGTTGTGGCCATCGCCTCCGCGTGTCTGTGTGTTTGGCGAGGGGCCCCGGGGTGGGCCTGGGCCGCGCATTTTAGCCGCACTACCCACCAGGCGGCCCCCCTCGGGTGGGGGCGGGGGTAGGCGAAAACGCGCGTGGCCCCTTATTGGCCGGCGCGCAGCCTGCTCCCCAGATTTAGCCCCAGTTTCTATACAAGACGGCCGCCTGTGCTTGCTCCTGGTGCGGGGCGCCGCTTGCGAAGAAGAAGGTAATAGACGGAACGCAGGCGCGCCGCCTCGGGTGGAGCTTCATCGCGCGGGCCCCGGTGGCCCGGTCCGGCTTGTTCTACGGCCACCGACCGGCGCGCCGTCTGCGGTCGGTTGACGCGCCCCCCCCGTGCGCCTGCCCGCTGGGGGCGGCCCGGGGCCGGGGCGCGCCCAAACTAACACACTAGGGGCGCGGGCGTCTCCCTCCGCGGCTTGCGCCTCGGTTCGTGCCCACCCCAAAGCATATCCTTCTGGAGGGTGGGGGCATTGCAGGGCGCCCTGCGTGTGGTTCGCCGCACGGCCAGTGTCTAACTATCTTTGCTCGCTGCTGGCGCAGGTGTTGGACGGTAGACGCGCAGTGTAGTGGGCCCGCCGGCGATCGAATGCCACTGCGCCCTTGCTTGTGCGGAGCTACTGGCGGCGCGCCTGATTCCGCGCGCCGCCCCACCTGCATGCTAGCCTGGCTTCTCGTGCCGGCCCCTTCATCTCTCAGTTCATTGATTGGTGGCCCGGGGCCGGTTCCTTTGGTCCGTGTGCCTGCCAACAAAAAAATACGAACACATGCGGCAAGCCGGAGTACTTATGAGTTAGTGCAATAGCAACTGTGTTCAGATTATCGCTCACGCTACTCCACCGATCTCTCCCGAGGAAGGGCCACTTTGAAAGGATGCTCTCATGGTTGCTGCCTCTCATGAAGATTGATTCTAAGTGGGTCAGTACTACTAGCTACTGCTCTTTCTTCAGGCTTTTAAAGAATGAAACGGAGAGAATGAGTGTTGCCATTATATGAGCACTTCGCTCTGAGACAAAACTACTACATTTTTATTACGTCGATGTGTATATTATCAATATCAAGATCAACATCAACGGCGCCTGCATACGATCAATTTCGATAGCCCTGTTCTTGTATGAGGACCGTTTTATTTCGTCACCCACTGCATCGACAAGAATAACAAAACCGCTTTGCGGCTCTACTTAAAAAGCCGGCCAAGCTAGGAGAGCGACGTACTAGCTGCTCCTGCTTACCATTTTGCATTCTCCCGAAAGAAGTTAGTGCCCCGGACGGGCTTTTTTTTTTACTAGCGAACTTCACGTATCCAATTACAACCCACGAGGGAGCAAGAAATTAACCTCATTTTTTTTGAAAAGTGTCACGTTCTTGACACAGTTGTAAATACTCTTTTTTTCAGCCAGATTTATCTATAAGCCTCAATTATCTGTCTAAACACCGAAACAAACCATGTTTCCTCAAGCCATCAAATTCATACTGCTTCACGCAGGGGCGTTGCTTTGCGGCTTTTTTTCATCGCGAAATTTCTGTCAATACCTGTATTATTCTGGCACCGCCTGGCCCCCATGCGTGGCGCATGCCGTGGCGCTGAAGGGAAAACCAAAACCTCGGGGTGGCCGGCGCGCTTTTACGATCAAGCGAATTTTTCGCGAAGAATTGCCAACTACGCAGAAGGAGGACGAAAGTGCGTTTGTAGAGCGGCATCGACAGCTGCATGCAACAGCGGCACGACACGGCCACAGACACGCAGCAGCTGATGCACAATCTGGTACGGCAGCTTGTGGCACCAGCACAACGGCGGGACAAAAAATTTATCCCGCTAGAAGAGCTGCTGTATTTTCGCCGGCTGTGCGACGTGAAGGAGAAGGGGGAGATTACGGAGAAAGAGCGACTTCTGCACGGCAAGTCCGAGAAGGAGATCACGCCTTTGTGCAGCCACAGCCAACTTTACCTCTAGCCGGTGGTGGTGCTTCGTCCAGTAGTACCGAGCCGTATCGACCACCGGTTCCTCCACAACAAGAGGGTCCTATTGTCTCTCCTGTACTTCCAACCAGGGTCACGCACGACGCAGCCTTCGGGCAGGAGGCCGGCGCGCAATTTCTACGCGCGCTACGGACTACGACGGCGGATGATCCGGAGCATATTGAACCGAGTGCGAGTAGTTCTCGCGCAGGACGACGACACCGTCGTACAGTACGTAACCAACGACGACTATATAATATTAACCAGCGACGCCTTGAAGGGACGGACGAAGACGTGTCGACACGACCAGGCGCAGAGGTCCCGACACACGAAGGCGGAAAAACTTCTTCTGTGTTGAGAACAACTTCTACCGGCGCAACTACTACTGATGCCACCACGACGTCGACTTCAACGCGCCAATCGAGGAACTACACTGGAACTACTGCTTTGCCGAGGACCACCACTGGGAATTATAGCAGGACTGATTTATCATTATCATTATCTACTCCGCCGGCGACCACAAGTGCCCCACCAGGTGGGGATTCTGCTCAAGGAGAGTATTATTTTTCGCATTCCGCCGCACAGAAGCGAGGTGGTGGAGGTGGAGCTAATTATAGGGTGGGCCAACACGTCGGTGTTGATCGTGCTGCCCCAACATCGCGGGAGCAGCGCCTTGACAAAAGTGCAGACCGGGCAGGACCTCCAAGAGAACCAGCGCAACCGCAAGTGCAAGAGCCGCTTTCACCTACGAAAAAAGCTTCGCCCTATCAGCATCCCAATAGCGCGATGCGGAAAATGAAATTGGCTGCGGAAGAACAAGGGACGAGAGGGGGCCACGCGTGGTCGCCGGGGAATACAGCTGCAGCTCGGGCGACTGCAGCTGTTGCTGCCACTCCTGCTGTGCCGAAGGCCACAGTAGAAACTGGCAGCCAGCAACATGGGAATATGAAACCAGAGGCGAAAACAAGAAGGCAAGCAGCTGATAATTGGACGAAAGGTCCGACGAGCTTTTCTTCGAATAAAGATACGGCTGAAGATGATGGGCAGAATGCCACAGGCCATGGCAAAAGCCATTCCCATGCCGGAACAAGTAGAACGTCCGCCACAACGAGAGTGATCGCCAGTCGAGGTGCAAGCGCGGTGGTTGGAGGGCAGGACGAGGAGGACTCCCGGCTGCCGGAGCAGCAAATGTCTCTGAATATAGCTCGTTCAACATCAGGATCTGCATCTACTGCAGGAGCTTCTTCTTCCCACCGCCGACAAAAAGAAAAACAGCAACGTGGCCCCCGCGGCCCCGCCGAAGGTTCTTCACCGAAACAAGCTAAAGATAATGATATTCCTAATCATGACGACGACCCTCATATGCTGCAGAACCCCGGGAGCCTGACCCACCACACCCCGGGCCAGCGGTGCGGGCGAAGCTTTCTGTGTTGGAAGTACCCGAAGTGCAATCATGGGAGAGGGTGTCAAAAGTGTCATGTGTGCATGTTTGAGGAGATGGAATACCGGCAAAAAATGTTGAAGGAATGCGAGAAGCAGAGACGGGTGTTGCGCCGTTACGGGCACGTAGAGACTTTGATATTTCCCGCAGGACTACTTCCAGAGCGAGGTTCTGCAGCTGCAGGTGCTGCAGCCACCGGTGCCGCTGGTGGTGATCCAACGTCTTTTCAGCGCTGTTTGGAAGAGCTTCGGCAAACAGTACGACCTTCGGGGCCCCCGCCGATACTAAATAAAGGACTGAGTACTAGTCGAGGTCTTCGTTCTTGTCGTCCGCGAACCTCCGCCCGGGGAGACCTCCACGCGGATGAAATGAAAGCGGCAGGAGGAACAACTGATGCTGGATCAAGCGGCAGTACGTCGTGTTTGTCCGCTGGTTTGAGCGCGATTCCAGAAAAACGGGTCATTTCGATTGCTCCTGCCGGTGTGGGGTCTGTCTGTACAGCGGGGGCAACATCGTCTTCGTCCTCGAGTGGCTTTGTTCCTACTTGTCCATTGTACCACCAGACACAGACGACGCCTGTTCTGGCGGACGCTCCTGAAAATTCTTCGCCGAACGCTTGTTCAAGATCCGCACGAGCCTCCGAACCAGTAGTAGATCGATTTTCTTATCTGCGAGCGATAAGCAACCATTTATCCACCTTTCTGCAACATCAACAGCCACAAATGCCAGTATCGAAAACCATAGACGCCCTCGGCCTGGACGGCGAGCCGAACATGCAGCTGCGAAAACAGATGAAAGCAGATAAGTCCGATCCGTACTCCTTTGGGGGTAAGATGTGGCGTTTCGTGCGTCCAGATGGTGCTGGAAGTGGTAATGACGCTGCTGCAACTACACCAACGCCGACGGGTCGTACTGGTTCTCGTAGTTCTGGGTCCTCGGAGTTCTTGCAGCTGCAACAAGGATCATCACTACCTCCGCAACTAGATCAAGGCACTGCTAGTACGGCTATCGAGTACAAACCGGACTTAGCCTACCATGCCCGGTGTGCGCAGTTGGTGGAGAAGTTGCGGGCAAGACGAGAAGTCTTGCGAGAACGACAGGCGGAAGAGGAAAGAAAAAAACTGAAGGCCGCGACATCCTCTGTTGACCTCGAAATGATAGAAGTCTGCGAAGATGAACAAGAAGCAGGGACGACGTCGAGCAGACCTGCGGGTGCGACGCAAGATGTTCACGCTCATCTCGACGACCTCCCTGACAACTACAGTGCTCCATCCGACGAGGAGATTGAGGGACCTAAGATCTTCGACTGGTGCACCGAAACACCAGAGCCGGAGTGGGAAACAAGTACCAGAAAGTACGACGTCAATCTTGTTCCTACGAGTTGCAGTTCTGCTCGTGGGCCGCAAGAAGAGCAGCAGCAAGATCAACATTTTCCCGGTCATGTGGGGTCGTGCTGGTCAGCAAGTGAACAACTTCGATTGCTGGAGTATCACCTGCAGCAGCACGACCCGTATTTTTTCTGCCGTGCAACGTCGTCTAGCTATAGTAACGAGCAGCAGGACCACCACCACGACCATCTTCATCACGTTGACGCGGACCACGTCGTAGATGATCGCTCGACTTTATTGCCCGGCCTGAGACGAGCAGGTGGACCACAGGGTGTAGTGCCACCACCTCCACCTGGCGCGGCATTTTTACAGCAACCTAGTACAACACCGGACCAGGAGCAGGCAAATCATTTTCCTTCTGATCAACAGCTACAACATGGGTTGTTAATACAACGTGGGTCGTTCCTCGGTATGCATCCTCCCACTAGTATCCCGCCACCGCCTTGTTTTACGCCGACAGTTCTTGGAGTGCAGGAAGTAGACGTGGTTGAGCAGCAAGAACGCCAGAATAATTCTGAGCAAGACGTCCATCCCGCTGGTGCTGATCCCCGCTTTTGTTTCGTGGTTTGCCAAGCCGCGCTCGCCGCAGAAATGGAGCAGCTTAATAATATTCTCAGAACCACTTCTGATTCTCCTCTATGCAGCAGCTCAACACCGGCACAGGAGGCGGAAGTTGTAGATGTTGGAACAAGAAGAAGTACAACTACAACTCCCACCGTTAGTGGCGAAGAACGAGAAGCGAGTTATTTTCCATCGGGAACTTCTACTGGCTCAAAAAGAACAGGCTGCCTTATGCATTGCAAATATGTCTGGGTCTGGAAGTAGAGTGGGAACTTGTAATGCGTGTTGCGGGTCACACAAAAATCTGTCTTGCCTACTCGCAGAAGATGAAATTTCCTGCTTGCCATGCTGAGAGCGGATTTCTCATGCAGAACAGGCATCACCAAGGGGCTGCAGATCTTGTGATGCTAAGCCCTGCATTACAGACTTTGTGGACCTTGCAAAAATTGCATCACAAACCTCACAATACTCCAGACCCAGACATATTTGCAATGCAAATGCCTAGATGAAGTACAACTTGGAAGTAGTTGTCCAGACTACAACTCCATCCATTTTCAGCGTCGGGTCCTCTGCGACTTGATGCACAACAGCAGCGCTGGAGGGAGTGTGCCCGCAACGTGTTCGGATAATAATTATAATAATAGTGAAACGAACTTGCCCTCCCCCTTTGCTATAATCTATAGGAGGCACTTAGAAAAATAATTCTAAACGAATGTGCTTAGAAGGTCTCGTCTAGAAGCTTCGCGTAACAGATCGAACACGTTCCCGCTATCTGTACCCCGTACCGTCGTGCAAAATGTTATCCTGCACGCCCTGGCGAACATGTGAATGCCAGCACCAGAATGGCCAGGGTGGCCGAGCCATGTGAATGAATGATGGCCAGAAGCTCCTTGCCCAGCCGGGCGGGGCAAAAGTGACGGCGAAGGGCTTCTTGGCTATCACCTCCGCTCGAGCAAAATTGAAACTTTTGGCCATCACTTTCCGGCCGGGCAACAGTGGTGGCCAAGAGCTCGCCGGCCACCACTTTCCGCTGGCTCGGACATAAGTCATGGCCGAGAGCCCCTTGGCCATGACTTTCCGGCCGGGCAAAAATGATGGCTAAGGGCCCCCGCCTGGCCATCAATTTTGGCCATCACTTTCCGGCCCACCGGGCAAAAGAGACGGCCAAGGGCAGGAGCTCCTGGGCCATCACTTTCCGCTTCCGGTCGGGCCCTTGGTCACTACTTTGACTTTCCGGCCGGGCAAAAATGGTGGGCAAGAGCTCCGCTGGTGCCATCATTTTCCGGCGGGCCGGGCAAAAGTGATGGCCGAGAGCTCCCGGGCCACCGCCTTCCGCCCGGGCAAAAGTCCTCGCCAAGAGCCCGCTGGCCATCGCTTCGCTCCCGGCGGGTCGCTCGGGCTGAAGTAATGGCCAAGAGCTCCAGGGCTATCACTTTGGGCGGGCAAATTGTGAAAACCGATTTCGAGTCCGAATCCCCCTGCTGTCGTCGGGATGCTGTCGCGAAAGCTTTCGTGACGGCATCCGGGCGACAATAGGGGGACTCGGACCTGAGAGCGGTTGTCACAACTTGCAGCCCAAGCGTGGAAACCATTTTCAACCTCGGCCCCCCCTGTTGTCGTCAGGATACTGTCGCGGAGGCTCCGCGACAGTATCCTGACGACAGCAGGGGGGCTCGGACTGGAAAAATGGGGAAGCCATTTTTCGAGTCCGAATCCCCCTGAAGCCATTTTTTCGAGTTCGTCAGGATACTGTCGCGAAGCGTATCCTGACGACAGCGCGGGGCCTCAAGCTTGAAGCTGGTTTCTTTCGATAAAAAAAACCCTTTTCAAGCGCTGGCAAAAATGATGGCGAAGAGCTCCCTGGGCATCGCCTTTCGGCCGGGCACAATCAAGTGATGGCCAAGAGCTCCCTGGCCGCCAAATTGGCCATTGCTTCTCGGCCGGGCCAAGGTGATGGTTGGCCAAGAGCTCCGCGGCCATCGCTTTTCGCTCGAGCAAAAGCGATTTTGGCCATCGCTTTCCGGTCGGGCAAAAGTGGTGGCCGAGAACTCCGCGGCCATCACTTTTTGCCATCGCTTTCCGGTCGGGCAAAAGTGATTGCCAGAAGCCCCCTGGCCATCACTTTTCGGCCGGGCAGAGAAAAACGGAGGCGACAGCTCCTTGGCCATCACTTTTTCCCATCACTTTCCGGACGGGCAAAAGTGGTGGCCAAGGGCTCCTTCCTTGGCCATTACTTTTGCCCAGCGCTTTCCTGTCGGGCAAAAGTGATGGCCGGCAGTTCCGCTGCCACCGCTTTCCGCCCGGGCATGCAAAAGTCCTCGGCCATCACTTCTGGCCATCGATCGCTTTCATTCCGGTCCGCCGACCGTGCAAAAATGATGGCCAAGAGCTCCCTGCTCATCCATTTCCGGTCGGGCAAAAATGATGGCCAAGAGCTCCGTGGCCAGCCATCGACTTTCGCTCGTTGGCCATCCCTTTCGTTCCGGGGGGGTGGGCAAAAGTGGTGGCCAAGAGCTCCTTGCCCGGGCCATCACTTTTGCCCACCGCCTTCCGGTCCGGTCGGGGGGCAAAAGTGATGGCCAAGAGCCCCCTGGCCGCCATTTTCGGCCATCGGTCATTTTCCTCCCGCGCGGGCAAAAGTGCTGGCCAAGAGCTCCACGGCCACCACTTTCGGGTCGCGCAAAAGTGTTGGCCAAGTGCTCCATGGCCATCACTTTTGCCCATCACTTTCCGGTCGGGCAGCCGGGCAAGAGTGATGGCCAAGAGCTTCCAGGCCGGCACTTTTTGCCACCTCTTTCGTTCCGGCCGGGCACGCTTTTCCTATCCGGCTTCAATCATTTTTCTCGCGCACGCTTTTGCCTCTCGGCTTCTGGTGCATGGCATGGGCGGGGGGGCGCGAGGCAAAACCGCGCAAGAAAGCCCCCGGAAGCGTGAGTCTCACCCCCTTCCAGGGGCGGGGGTTTTCTTTACGCCGGCCGCCGAAGCCGCCCCAGAATAAGCTTCGCAGCTGGCCCCCTCGCTTTGCTTGCCGCGTGCGGCTAAAGGGCTGACGGCGGGCCGGCGTCCTGGACGCCGGACCGCAAAAGGCGTTAAAGCGGCGAGGCCGCTAGGGCAAGCGCAGGCGCGGCAACGCGGCTAGAGGGCTGACGGCGGGCCGGCGTCCTGGACGCCGGACCGCAAAAGGCGTGAAAGCGGCGAGGCCGCTAGGGCAAGCGCAGGCAGGCGCGGCAACGCGGCTAAAGGGCTGACGGCGGGCCGGCGTCCTGGACGCCGGACCGCAAGAGGCGTTAAAGCTGCGAGGCCGCTAGGGCAGGCGCAGGCGCGGCAACGATCTTCCTCGCGGCAGGCAGCGTTATATTTTTCAACCTTCTAGCCACATTCTATTCGACTCCAAGCCAGACCTTCTGAACAAATTCCCATCTTTAGAGTTATCTTTTAAATCTACTAGCCCAGCGGGCGTCCTGGACGCCCGCGCCAAGAGGCTAGTAATTATACTAGGGATATTGTTGAAAGAGGACAACGACTACAGCGCGGAACCAACAGCAGAACTTCAGGCGTCCGAGGAGGAACTACAGGTGCAGCAGAAGCAGGAGCAGCTTCGGGCGCTGGTGTACCAGGGCCCTCTGTTGCTTCCGATGATGAAGTAGTTTCCTCGTCCGCCTCTTCGGCAACGACACGAGGCGGACTATCTGCGAGCTCCGGCGCGAGCGCTGTGATCAACGCGGCAGAGGATGATCACATGCTGCTGGAACAAGAGCAAGAAGCAGAACATCAAGTTGTTGGCACCAAAAGGAGCAATCGCGAATCAACCGCACGTGATGAACAAAGAGCAGAACAAGCTGTAGTGCAAGAACCAGAGGATCATGATCAACTACAGGAGCACTACTTGATGTTTCCTGAACTTTACCGAAACGGTATCAAAGGGAAAAATCCCCCCGCCCCATATCGTAACGAAGTTTCTGATGCTGGATTTGCGTACACAAATCAGGTCTGTCTTGCTGGAGAGGACTGCAGGCATACGCCCAGCCTGGTTTTGACGTAGGGGACTAGCATGACAGGTGTCGGCTCTGTAAGCCCAACAGCATCACAAACCGCCGGCATAATGCGGCGGGCTCTCTGGCTTTGCCTTCTTGCAAGACAGACAGGATTTGCGACCTCAAATCTGCATCACAAATTTTATAGACGAATGCGTTTTCAATATGGGGAGGGGGGATTTTTTCTCTGAATATACGGCGAGCAACTGTGTTATTTACCCGCGAAATTTGTGGCTTCCTACCCGTATGGAATGCAAATATGTCTGGGTCTGGAAGGATGCAAGGTTTGTCATGCTTGCGTGGCATGACTGACGAGTTCTTTGTGATGCATGTCCAAGAAGAGGCCCTTTTTCTTGTCTTGCAAAAAAGCAGTTTTTCATGCGGTAAGCGCAACACTAAGCCGCGCAAATATTTCTCATGCTTGGCTGCGCATTGGAGAGCATTCACTATTCACAGCCCAGCATTACAAGTTTTCAGACCCAGACGTATTTGCAATACATAACCCGGAAAACGACGGGCTGGCTGTCGACCCTTGTGTCGAGAAGGTAAACCAGGACGGGCTACTATCAACACGCGGCTTCGGCGAGTCAGAAGGTGAGATTATGGAGAAAACCTCCGAACGAGCGGAGGCGGAGAGGGCCGCAAGGGTGTTGAGGATGACGAAGAGGTCGACGTCGATTCAAGGCGAAAAGCAGCCACAGGTTTTTCGCGCATTTGGTTGTCGTGAGCTGGTGGCGCAAGAAGAACTCCAGACAGTCTGCAGCGGCCGAGGTGGGGGCCCAGTGTCGTACTATTGTGCAGGCGATGTACAGCTTCAACCTGGACAAACGCACGAGAGTGGACCCCGTCGACACGATGCTCCGGCGACTTTTACAACCGGGTTCGCCACTAGCACTGGCGTCACTCCACCTTGGGTCCTCGATGCGGAGGTGAACCGTCCCGCGGGCACGTTTTCTTGCCCCGAGCTGGCGTGGTCTCTGTAGTCGTCGTGGCGATCTTGAAATTTATCGTAGTTATTTTTTATTATCAAATTTATTCGAAACAACTGTTGATACCACGATATTGCGGAAGCGGAAGCGGATAGATCATACCGAAGAAGGCGTCTCTGATGAGTACATTTTTGTCCCCAGCACGATTGGTAACATGGGGAGAACAAGGACCAACTTGATAAACCAAAGCGCTGGGAAGCGACGCTGGGTTGATGTTTTTTTTTAATGCTCATCAAGGTCAAGAAAGCCGGACATTGACACCGTACAGGACAACATCAGAAGCACCTCAGCTCCTGATACATTCGCATTCGATTTTTCGTTCCCCCGTCGTGTACAATTTCAGTGTCATGCGAACAATCTGGAGTTGTTGGGCGATTTGCAGCTCTCGTTTTGTCGGGCTAAGACCTACTTGCAATGGATATCAAGAACGCAAGCTGGCTGTTTACTTCTGTAAGTATCGAAAACAAGCTATGTATAGGTCACATAATCACCAGCGCGCTGCTGGAACTGACCAAAACTGTAGTACCTGTTACAAAAAATAGACTGTACTTGTTTTTATGCCCCCGAAATAAAGGGCGTCTGAGGTGGCTTAAAGGAGTGAAAGAAACCTAACGACGAATTTCATTTACTACAAATATAATGAAAAGGCTGTCCTGCTACTGTCTTGGCAGTCGGCAGAACTACTTCAAGATAGAAGCGGTATTCTCCTAAGAGAAGCGAGGAGACCCGTGAAAGAAAGGGTTTTCAAGAAGAAGTACAACCTGACTCCAAGCTGCCTTTCAGAAACATTTAAATCATCTTTTTTGCGCGCGCGTGCGCACGGCACTCTCCCCGGGCGGAGAGGTTTGCTTTCGTATGGTGATCATGAGTGCGATTTCTGATGAGAACTGGTTCTGTGCCCGTTGCTGCACTACGATACCGGTATAATTCTGCTTGCTTCTACATCACATCTAGATCTTTGTACTGCCGGGTGATGTAATGCAGTGGTCCTGTAGCTGCAGCTCGGGTTTCAATGTTGAGCCATGTTGTTCCTCTTTTTCTTCTCCCACACGGTTATCGTCGAGTGAAGATAAAATTGTGATTGATTCTAACAATGGATGGCAAAAAAAGTTCCGAATTCTTGATCGTGCACTTAGTATACTTCCTTCTAAATTTTTTCCATTATACAGCGACAGAGGGTTTTTGTGCATCACAGACTAGAGGGAGCGAGGACGACTGTGTCTTCGTGAAGATGACGCCGGCCGGCGACCAGTAGCCGAGCACACCTGAATTGTATTCTGATACGCTGAAGTAGCTTCTTGCGAGAAGACGAGCTACCGTCAATTCTAAAATGTGAACCGGACTTTATTAAAACGTCAAGCTCCTTGAGAGCGCACTTTATTGCCTCTTTCGTTGTTTCCGTGGTCGGTCCTCGTGTGGCCAGCGTTGGACAACTCACGACCCCCGGCGACTACACTGTGCCTTCGGTGGTTTCTTGTGCGGAATAGTAAGTTTGTACTTGTCCTTACTGACCACCTGTCACCACGACGACGAAGACCACGTCGACATGATGCTGCTGCGGTACTCCACTCCTGTAGTGGCAGAACCCATTTTGTTCTTGTTCACGGCCGCATGATCATGCTCCTGTCGTGTCTGATGTTCAACGCAGACGTTCCTGCGCGGCGCGCTCAACCGCGGTGGACGGGGAGTACTTTCAACCAGAACAAGGTCGTACTGCTCCAGTTTTTCTTCCTCCTTTCTATGCATTGCAAATGTGTCTGGGTCGGGAAAGAATGTGGCTTGTGATGCTAGCTTTCGATCACACAAAAATCTGTATTGCATGAAAGGCAAACGGCCCTCAGATTGTTGCCACTCGAAGAGGGCATTTCTCATGCAGGATAGGCATGAGCAAACCTTTGCGAAAGCTGTGATGCTAGAGCATGTATCACAGGCATCGGGGGTCATGTACAAATTGCATGACAAAGTCCTCCGGGGTTCCAGACCCAGACATATTTGCCTTTGATAATTTCCCCCCTACTGCAACTACACCGAGGTGGAATATTATCAGTGCAAGCATTGGTCCCGCCGGCGGGCTGGGAACAAATATCCTGTGCAAAAGTATCGCACTCGTAGTAATCGCAGTCATGCATTACAAATCTGGTTTCCAAAGACAAAGAAAATCAGCGAATTAATATTGCAAGTACTACTAGTACGATGCTTTTGCAATTCATAGCAAAATGAATACAGCAACTACGTGGGCGGGGCAGCACACCATTATTTTTACGGTGCGAACAAGGACGGACAGGGCACAGCGACAACGGGTGGTGAACAAGAAGTGATAGTTATCCGAAGTTGTTGTAAAAACGTCCTTACTTCGTACCCCGACTTGTCATGCAGATTTGGTGGATCTACAGAACAGGCGCATTTGTATTTGTAATGCGCCCGCTCCCCATGAGAGGTATAGGCATTTTTAGTCGTGTTTTGAAACTTGTTAAAATGCCGTACACAGGATGAGCAGACGGCTTTGTGAAGATTATCCACGTCTGATGTCCTTGCTAACCTGCACTACACGTACAGACAGCAGCTTGTCATGCGTGACTCCCAATAAACTTCTGTTCTTGACAACGCTAGGGTCGTGGGGACGTTTTTTTTACATCCGATAGTGTTCGACGACAAGGCGGAGCAGGAGTTGGTGGAGAAGCAAAACGATGGAATCTTCACAAGGGATAGAGAACAGGTACTGCTGGTTTTTTGTCATGCAGAAATCACAATGCAGAAGAGCACCGAGAACAATGATAGCAAAAAAGAGAACTTGTCTTGCGCAACAACATCAACATGCAAGGTGAACTACTACACTAGCATGATTTTTTGTGTCTTCCATCCGATTTGTCTTGCGGAACAAGCTTAAAAACAAAATGAAAACAGGAACCGCACGTCGAAGATGCGGACTCGGTATGGAAGTGCTCATGAGCAGCCTACCCATTGCCGTCGTTTGAGGGAGCTTATGGCAAGCAGCAAAAGAAAAACTGGTACTTTTGCATGACAAGAAATTGCATGGGTAGATAAATGTTTTAACTGTGTCTCTTGGGCTCCTGCTGCAAGAACTTGTAATGCAAAACACCGTCGAGTACGAGTTCGAGAGGCAGTTGCAGAGATGGGTTTATTGGCCTGACACTTGACGGGGTGACGGTGAGGGGGGATTTTGCAATCGCATACTCGGTTCCGGACGCGGAAGATGCCGAGGCGGACAGCAGTTATGGAAGCGTCAGGTGGGAATTCGACAGATAGGGTTGTCATGCAAATGATATGCTGCGCCGAAACTGTAATTGTTTGTATTCCACCGCGGGATGCAAGAACTGAGGTCCGGCTACAGTGACCTACTTAAACATGAGCGGGGTATGAAATTAAAAGTAAAGGCTACCGGGTAACCTTTCATCTGGCCGGGGGCCGGACGAAAGGTTAAGTACCCGGATGAAAGGTTACCCGGTAGCCTTCACTTTTAATTTGTTACCCCGCTCAAATTGAATTTTGATTTTACATTGCAATATATTTTTTTTGTCGAGGAATCCGCCACTGGCACTTTCATAGCAATGTTGTTGCGGGGGGAAACGACGTGAAGCGGACTGGGTCCTCGACCTTGGAAACAAGACGATCACGTGGAGCTCACTCACGAAAGTCAGGAAGGGCACAACAGTCATCCCCCAAAGAAGCGGCCCTAGTAGCGAAAGGTCATTCACACCTGAAGACTTTGCTGGGGAAACCGGAGGACAGCAACAACAAGGAAGCCATCGCGTCGTGGCTGTATTCGGATCATGTACACGGAAACTATCAAACAAACTTCGCAAACTTCATCCTTGCCCACGCCTTAGTGCGGGGGGAGGCGGACTGGGTCGGTTTACGTCGTGCAAAAGCCTTCCCATCATAAGTCCAAAGTGCGATGCATATATGACGTTTTATATTGTAGTGTTACTCGCGAAGAAGAAGAACAACAATACACTCTCATTAGAGTTCCGGGCATCAACCTCCAGCGGATAATTACACGAAACCGTGGATATCGAATTTTCACTGTCGTGACATGTTCCGTGCCTGATGCCACTGCGACATCCTCGCATCCGGCACAGGAGTTTGAGTGGCAGTCAAATTGTGTTGCATGAGGTGCCTCACTTTTGCTTATGCTGATGCAGCTGCTGGTTGCCCACTGGCGATTATGGTGGCGACCGCACTCATTTGTCATGTTTCTGTATCGCTTGCAAAGTCGTACGTCAAAGATTCGCTGTACTATTCGACATTGATGTGGTGGAGCAGTTTTTGCACGTGAGGGCCTTCGATGCGAGCGTACCTGTATCAAATGAGAAATTAGTACTCAACTGAATTTTCATTCATTATAGGGCGAGAAAAAGAATAAAAAAGAAACTGGGGGCGGTTTTCTGGATCAGGTCAAAAGATAAACAGCAGCGCCATCATCTGTTGTGCTGTGTAGTAGTGGCGCTTGAGCCTCAAGCGCAACCTTCAAAACCTCAGAGGTTTTGAAGGTTGCCCAATTTGACCCAAGCAGGATCGGCCTACAAAAAACGAACTGGAGCTGAAAGATAGGCCTCTTGGGGCCGACATTCCATGGTGGAAGTACTTTGGAAAAGCTTCCGCTCTGATGCTATGGAAGTTGCACGCGCTTCTTGTTTTGGCCTTGGTATTAGAATCAGGCATTTGTAGCATCAAAATAAAGGCATGAGTATTTCCAAAATCCTGAGGGAGCTCCGTCGGGTTTGGCAAAAGTACTCATAGCCTCAAAAATTCACGCTTTTTGCCTCTGCGGAGGAGCCCAAAAAAGGAAACTTTCATTAAAAAAGCAACTTTTCTTGTGAAACAAAGCAGCTTATTTTTTCTTCTCCGCATGAATTTAAATCATTATCGTACTCATTTACCCAAAAGGCGTACTCATTTGCCCAGAAAGCGTGCTTCGTTTTGCAGTTGCCACAGTAGACCACTGACACGCGACTCGGTTTCAAACCATCAAACAGGCCAGGCCCATCCGTTACCGCGATTCCAGGATGAAATCCTCCAGAATGGCTCTGCTTTTCATACACAGAAGTTCCCTCAGCTTTTTTTTCCGCCCTATGTATGAGGAAAAATTGAGGTGTGTACTTTAACTTTTCTAATTTGATAACCTGCTCCAGGACAATGTCAAGGCCGAGGTGTCTGTACTGCCACACAAGCTCACACACGCGCCGAACGCGAATCATATGGAGATCTCAGGGTGGACGTTGTTTTCAAGAAAACAGAGGAGCAGATCTGTATATGTGTACTTATAACAACATGGGCATGTTCCCCCTCGACCTGCTTTCCCCTGCCGTCCGGCGTCGCGCTGGTTTCTCCTGTCATGCTTCTGGCTGAACCTAGTGTTCCCAATTCTGTTCTTTGTGATTGGATTTTTCTTTGTGATGGTGGAAGTAAGTGTTGCTCTGCCGCGTGTGCTCCAGTTGTTTCTTGCAGCAAGACCTGAGACCTGACGCTGGCATAGAGACCACGGGGCTCCCACCAATTCGCCAACTACTACTGTTGCTGGACTTGGGCGTCCACTGCCGGGTGCTAACAACGAAAAAAAACATGCAGAGGCGATCAACACAGACCTGGGAAAAAACACAATCGGCGATCAACACCGACGATTTGACCAAGTACGTCGACGATCACCTCTTCTCCAAGAAACCTAAACCGCCCCTGACAGACAGTGAGAAACTGCTGAAGCAGCAGATCAGCGCCGAATTTCCCGTGCATGTAACAAATCGCCACATGACGTGGGAACACTCACTCGTCGTCTACAGGACTTTTCACGTATCACATTGGATAGACTGGTGGCCGGGGTCCTCATGATAGAAAAAGATCCTTTCTGTCATGCAGAAGTTCTCATGAAATTATAACGGAAAACAGAAAATAGTTGCAGTGCTCTGTTTATTTGCATACGTCAACAAGTCCAATTGCTACCTGGATGCGCATAGAGAACAAAGCCCACGCGTGGGCACAGGGTCCCCACGCAGGCGTGGGGTCTTTATTATATTGTGCTGTAGTCACCGGTCGAGGTCACCGGTGGTTTGATGTCATCCGACAAGGCACCGGTCAGGGGCACCTGTCAAGGTCACCTGTTAAGGTCACCTGTCAAGGACACCTGTCAAGGGCCCCTGGCAAGGTCGCCTGTCAAGGTCGCCTGTCAAGGTCGCCTGCCGCCGGGGGTATGCGGTACCAGAGCCCGGAAGTCAGGCAATGGAAGCATTAATCTGATCGCAACCAACACCAAGTCACTTTGCTGTGTCGTCACAAGACAGAGTTTTTCGCTCAAGGGTTCTCCCGGTACTCGCATTTTCTTTTTTGATACTGCGCCCACCAGCATGACAACCCAGGTTTCCTGATTAACCCTAGGGACCCAGCTTATCTTACAAAAAAGTACACGGATAGTTGGACCAGAGGTGAAAATCACAATTGGTGTAGTTGCTTCCCTTATAATTCGTGTTACACATAATACCATCCCTTATTCATCGTTTCAAGAATAATATCTCTTGTGTACCTGGCAATAAACTATTGCGGAGACCGCAACAAGACCAAGAGAGACGATCTTCTGTCATGCAGGGTAGAGCAGTTTGTTGTAAATGTAATGCGTTGCAGCGGCTAGGGATAGGGTTACGGTTAAAGAGGTAGTAAAAGAAGTGTGTCAACATGCTGAACAGCCAATCGGCTTTGCGACAGCAAAACAGCTACCGAAATTTCATTTTTTCTCTGGTATAATGGCTGTAGTTTTTTGTTTTCCCGCGGATACAGAAGCTGTGCGGCGTGGAGAAAACAGTAAGGAAAATGTAGAGGCCGGTCGACAGGCGCTACTGAGTCTGGTGCATAGCGCTGAGACGAGCGCCAATGAAGACGGGACAAGGAACGGCAAGACTTGGCTGACGCGGCAAGAGGACGAGATGGAGGTAGGCCGGATCATCCCCCTCAAGATAAGATCACCCCCCTCAAGTTTCCAAGATCACCCCCCTCAAGGGCGTAGGGTTTAGGTTTCAGGGCTTAGGGTTTAGGGTTTCGGCGGAGTCGTCTGGGCCAGCCGTCGCGACGGCGCCGGCGCAACGGTTGGCCCGGACGATTCCCCTCTGACCCTTCCTGTTCCGGGCCGCAGGCACGCACCGCGCGCCCCACGCCCTCGCCCCCAACCCCGTGTTTGTCCCGCCCCGCCAGTTTCCCCGTTGGCCGCGCCTTCGTTTGCCCGCTCACTGTGCCGCCTTTGTTGCCTCGGGGGGCCGGGCGGGGCGCCCCCCGAGGCTGGCTGCCCGCCTGTAGCACATCTTGAGCCAGGAAGCCTATTGGAGGGCCTTCCAGCAAATACCAACGCCGCCCCGCCCTGCCCGCGGTCTGCCTGCCGCCGGCCCGCTTGCCCTTGTCCGCCCCCCGTAGCCCGGCTGCCTGGCCCCGGCCTCGCTCGTTGCCCCCTACCTTCCTGCCCCCGGCCCACCCCCTGGCCCCCTCACCCCCCCCTGCATCTTGAGGGGGGTGATCCTTGGGGGGATGATCCTGCCTATGTCCGGACGAGATGGATGAGAGCGACGATAAGAATTTCCTCATATGGATCGAATTGTGGGCTTCACATCTGATCAACATAAAAGGCATCGAAATGTATTTGCACAACAGCGACATCGTCCCGAAGACGCACCCGTCACAGCACGGCAAGGATAAGTATTGTGAAGAAAGATCATCTCCCACTCCCTCCTCGCCATATTCACAACCGAAGTCTGAGCTTGTGTAAGTTGTGTGCACAAGTCAGCTCTGTCGTGCAAGGAGGCATCTCGCGAGGTCGGTGCCGCGTTGTACAGGCGATTTCGTATGCTGTGGGGCCTACGGAGGACGGCGTCTGCCGTTGCTAAATTGATAGCTACGCCGACACGCCGCTCCTACGCCTACTCAGGAACCTGATTGCAGTTCCTCGCTGCATGGCAGATTTGTGGACACAAATTCACCTACAAATTCCGTCTTGAGTATGGGGGTGAGGAAGGTTTTTTCATTTTGATAATAAGGGGTCGCCGGAGGGGGACCTGCTGATGCTCATAAAGCTCGCGTCCCTGTGGAGCGGGATGGAGGAAGAAACGAAGAAAAAGCGGGGTCTCGACGAGAGCTGGCGGGACGACATGCCCCTGCGCCAGTACTTCATGTATCTTGTCACTAACACTTTTGACCGCAAGAAATCGAACATGGAGGAAGATGAGTGGAGTCTGCAATTGCAGCTGAAGAAGAGGTTTGGTAAAGACTGGGTAATGGACTGGTCGTACGCGCTCTACGCCGTCAAGAAACTGTACCATCACCGGCAAATTTACGGGAGTGCCAGGTTTGAAATCGACAAAGTGAAAATGGTTTGTGATGCATGAAATCGATGCCAGGGGGCGGAGAAGAGTGAGCTCGACCGGCTGACGAGGGGGGAAGAAAACCGGGCCGGCCGGATTTCGCCAGCGATGTGGCTGAGTTCTCGTCCGCCCGGCCGCCCGGGTGAGAACTCAACTGCAAAGAACCTGTGTCAAGTACTTAGTTTGTTAAAGTAAAAATGCTGCTGGGCACCAAAGACGACTTCTTTTGATGTCCTACTCAAGTATTTTCGAAAAAATTCTTGTTCTTGATTTCAAACCTGACACTCGTATAAGACGCTTGAGCACGCCACGAAGAAGCCCACCGCGTCCTCCTCGACGTTGGAGACCGCTGGAGCCTCAAACGCGCTAGAAGAAGTATCCTGAGTGAAAATGTCCCCACCCGAGAGTCAAACTAGTAGCTCCGCAACAGAAATCCAGAAGTTTTGCGAATCACGCATGACAAGTTTCATCTCTCTGGTTTTCTTGGTGTAAAAAGTCAGCAACATACAAGGACAGCCGCATCCATCACGGAGCCATCTCTCATTTACCCCGTCATGCAGCATTACAGATGCCACTGCTAAAAGACGATTGCAAATCCAAATGTCTCTCCTGGGGTTGCGCATTACAGATGCCCCGTTGAAAATATTGGATGCAAATCTGCATGACGAATGTCCGGTGGGGACGCTTTCACACAGTATACGCCGGGCCCTCCTCGACGCTGGAGATGACCGCCGGAGGAGTTGCAAAAAACAGTTACGAAGCAAGCGGTAGGTGGGAAATCGACAAAACGGAAGGGGTTGTCATGCACATGATCATCATGAAATGCTGCGCACAAGCTGTCTGTATTGCCTGGGATGTAAGTAACAGTAACTTCTGATGCGAAGGTGGATTTTCTGAACACTTGTGGAGCTGCTCTTTCGTGCATGGGAAATCTCCTTACTTCCCTTTTGTCAAAGATTCCACACCACCTGACACTTGCATAGCGTCGCGGTTGCGGGGGGAAGGGAAAACGACGTGAAACCCGGTTCGACGCTGGAAGCAAATGTTCCCACGAATGAAGAACAGGTATACGTAAGTTTTTTGTCATGCAGATTGGCATGCGGAAGAGGAAGACACGAAAACTGACACTGACAGCGAAAAAAGACCACTTGTCTTGCGGAATATGCAGGAACACTAGCCTTTGTTGGAAAACTTTCCATTTTGTCTTGCGGAAGAGGCTGAAAAAATTCAAAAAATACAGGAACAAGAGCTGCAGCCCGCTGGGTCCTCGACTTTGGAGCTCCAGCGGACATATAGAATGCACATATGTCTGGGTCAGGAAGAAAGCGAACTTGTGATCCGTATTTCTCAGCACACAAAGATCTGCCATGCATGGAAACCACGAACCATTCCTGGCCAACGAAAGAATGGCTTTGTGATGCGCCTTACGTATCAAGAGTCCTTTTCAAGACCTGTGACACAGTGTTGATGCTAGGCCGTGCATGCCAGTCCTCCTGGGTCATGCGAAAGCTGCATCACAAATCTTTGCATCCTTCCAGACCTCCCAGACCTATTTGCATTTGATAGGACAAGACGATCACCATTCAAAGACTTGAACTTTTTCGGCGCATCACGTGCAGCTGCGAAGAAGAAGCAGCACTCGCCGAGGGCGAGTGCGAAGAAGCCAGCAGCGACGCCGTCGCCGACACCGACGCCGAAACATCACGCCGTGAAGCCACACACTTCCAATCCGGGCCAAGGTAAAGCCGTCCTGCAGCGAGTGATAGAAAACCACGCCAACTTTGCCAAAGAAGCGGAGGAAAACGTGGCGCCGTTCGTGAACTACCTCCTCACGGCCGCCGATTTTTACAGGAAGACGGCCTTCCCTGCGTCGGACGTCAAAGCGTACTTGGCCGGTTACCCGAATGTCGGTATCAAGTGTAAACATCGATCTGGGTGACGGAAGTTGCAATGCTCGTCTCGTCTGCATGAGAAAAGGACTACTTGAGCACCCCAGCCAGGCATGAAAAAATTGCAAGGATACAAGATGTTGCTGCACAACGAGCAGAAGAAATCGTTTTTTTGCATGGTGGACTAAGCAGCGCCGATCCGCTTCATGCATCATAGATGCTGGTCTGATACTCATTGGAACTCTTTCACACAGATTTATTGCATTCTACTGAAACTTCTAGATTCACATCGGTCGACGTTGCAATGCATAATGCTACAACAAATCAAGAACAAAGACAAACACGAAGAAGAATTGGATCATTGGGAAAACCAGTTGCAGAAATTCCTCCTCCTGTTGGATCTATCAAGGTGAAAAGTGTCCCTCATTCAGAAATGCATCGTATTTGTCTTGCGAGTTGTGAGTTCTCGCACGGAAAGTTTTTCTCTTGCATAAAGGGAGTGCAGCAGTGCACTTGTGCTTCAGGATCTAGAAGAGCGAGAGTTCTTGTGCAGGGCTGTCATGAAAAAAATCGTCTCAGCTGCGATAGCAAGAAAACAGCGCAGATGTTCGCAAATGTTCTGGTGCGAAAGTCTGTGGTGCTGCAAGTTGGCAAGTGTTTCCACTGGCAACTTTTGCTTTGCAGACGCTCTCAGGTTCTTGGTTAAGTAGGTGCACTCCTCCTTTTGATAGGATCTCGCACCCGCCTACCGCAGCTGGGCGAAGACGAGGAAGGCGAACCCGCCGCTAGATCCGGCTCCCAATCATGAGCGTGTAAAGGACTACTTTGAATTACTGCTCCGGAGGGACCCAACCACCGACGATGAAAAATCGCTGCAGGAGCGGGCGAAGATGGGGGAAAACGACCAGTGGAGCTGGGCCGACGTCATTGACGCCGCATACAAGGTCTATGTAAAGATCCACAAGCACGGCAAGAAACTGAACCTCGTTTAAGCCACCGTCGTGATCGGCGACGCTTCGCACCTCTATCACGACACGCATCTCGTCTGCTGCTGTTTACTTTTCCACGGTTTCACCTGCAAGATGCATCATGTGGTTTACAAGCGACCCTGAACAAAATATCTCAACAAGAACCGGTTTCCTCTTTTTTTTCCGAAAACAAAAATGCGCAGTTGTTGAATTTGAATAAACGAAAACATCTGTCTGATCATGTTCTCCACGACCCTGTAAAAGAGGTAGATACGACACGGCGGGGAACTACATCGATCACAGGGTAGTTCTCAGCCCGCCGGCGGCGTCAGTGGCGCCCGGCGCCACCAAGAGTGTTCTGGATATGATCGCAAACGCACCAATGTTCTGGATTTATCAATCGCAAAAGGTGCTCGTCTTCTAGGTCCTTCTGCTCCCGCTAGATCAGAGGCCGAGTTGTCGTAGGTGTGGCGGCATCAACAGGGGGTAAAAGGGTCCTGTTCATACACAGATCGTCCAAAAAAAAATGCCGCACCTTATTTTGTGCAGCTGCAATTGTCAGCTATAAATAACATGATCGTGTTAGGTATCTTATATGCTTTTGAAGAATATCAGAGGAGGAGCTATACTGCGATCTTCTTTGTATAGGAATATCAAAAGCACGCTTGCTTACAAAGCAAAAGGAATTGAGTAAAAATCGGTGTATGATTATATAAACGTAGTTCTAAACCGGATGAAGTGGAAGACACGTGGTCCGTTCAGGAGAAGCAACAAGATGAACTCGGTACCTGCAGCAGGTAGCTGACTTTCAGTGAAAAAAAATCGGTCGGAACTTACAGCTATCTTCCCTCGGAACAAGTGCACGTCGACAAATCGGCGACAGGTGCAAAAAAAAAGTATAAGAGTGTTTGCACTGATCCGCAAACGAGTGGCACTTTTGCATGATCCGCAAACGACATCGGCGATTTGTTGTATCTTTCACGCACACGAACAGAAATCCACCCCTAACCGCCTTTGCTTTTCCGAAGAAGCACCATAAACAACCTCCTCTGAAGTCGTTGTATACAGCTACGAAAGAACACTATCATAGCTTTAGTTATTCGAGAAGTACGTCAAAGTCAAACAGCTTTCTGGTCTGATACAGTATTGAAATTGAGCACAACTGATAATTGCTAAAATAGAAGTCTTCGATCAGTATAAAGTACTGGAATAATATATTTGTGTTGCTGGTACTTGCAGTTGTACTTTACTAGGACTCATTCATTCTTCACAGTTGTACGTCGAATTAGGGAGACAAACGGCACTATCAGAAATCCACATCCACCTTCTATCTGTAAAAATTCAGCTTCGGTAATTATATCCTAAGTCAGGGCATAGTACCACCATCGTGAGAACTGCAGCTTTGATACTTATCACCTGCTGATCCTACTTCTGGTTCCTAGCCTTCAAAGAATTTCGTTCTGCACAGCATTTGAATTTACGTAAAGTCTCGAGAATAATCTATCATCATGTTGCGGCTCACGACCCTGGTTGTCTCCGCGCACTTGGTTGTGTGTCCCTTTCTTGCGACAGCCGTTTCTCTTGCTTCAGGAACAAGCGGGCAACATAATTCTCCAGCAAACACCACCCCACAAGAACTTCCTGCCGACGTCCCGCAGCCTACGTTTTCCCAGATCCGCCGCGGCAAGCGGACCGTCCAGAAGTGTGATTGCCAGCTACCGAAACCACCAAACTGGGTGATCTCCCGGGGTTCTGCCGACCACCCGGTGGATTGCGCGAAGCCTTGCTTTTTCGCGTACAATACGCGGAAGCAGGGTTGCAAAGACGGTAAAAACTGTGCCCGTTGCCACCTCTGCCCGCCGAAAAGCCGGCCGGCCCTGGAATATCCTGTGCAAAAGTATCGCAATCGTACTAATCGCATTCATGCATCACAAATCTTTTCACTAAGGGCAAATCCGCATTACAAATTCCATTTCTGATGCTGAGCAAATTTGTCATGCGATTTCTACTAGTACCCCGTGCGCCATGTGTGCACGACGCATGGTTGCAAGCGGCGAGCACACCAACATCCTCGCCAGAGGGTCTTCGCAGTGCCGCCTACTCCGCTACAATTGACTCTCTGCACCTCGACCGGCCGCGAAACAAGAAGAATCCCTACCGGGTGCGTTTTGCCGAGGACCTGGAGGACGTTGTTCCTGCAGCCCCTGTGTGTAATAAAGTAGAAAATAATGATCCTAAGTGCCGCGAGTGCAGCCCGTCGTCTTTCCTTCGCGGGACAAGTCCGGATTCGGCGTCGGATTCTTGCACCACGAAAATGCCTTGCAAAGAGCAGCCTGTTGGTGCTGTTCCTGGTCCTGTTCCATCCCCTTCGTGCCAAACCTGCCCGGCCGGTACCGCGTCGTCGCCTGCTTCCGACGCTCAGAGCAATTCAACTTCTAGTCCAGCAAAGCCTCGATGGAGCGACATGTGTTGTAATGACTCCGAGGAGGATATGGAGAGAAAAAAGTGTTTACGGTTGTGTGCACATTGAGTCTTGCACATCAAAATCAACTCGCAGGAGAAACAACCTCTGCCAAGAACGTGCGCAAAATGCTTGCGAGCCTCGGTTTCGTGTGCTGTGTTTTGCGTTAAGTATGTCTGATCTCTGCATTCTTGTAAGTTTTCTATTTCTCTGTCATGCAAGGCACGACTGTGATGCTGAATTCACTAAGAATGTTGTCACTGTACTATGCACTTTTTTGGCCGCATAGAGGAGGAGATGGCGCGGGCTGAAATGGGCATCTACGATCCCGCGCTGTGGTGCAGGCAAGTCAAAGCCGCGGCTTTGTCCGAGGAGATGCAGACAAGTTCTTCTTCTTCTTCTGCGACTGCTGACGATAATAATCGTCCTGCTGCACCAACGGCGGACGAGGTGGAGCAAAAGATATCTTCCTCTGCCAGTTCGCCATCATCTTCGGAGCGGTCGCCGCTCGTCCAGAAGGAGATTCGAAAGGAGCAGAAAAAGCTGTACCAGCAAAAGAACAGGACGATAGACAGGCGGATGCGGCGGCAGCGGTCCAAGTGGTCTAGAAGTGTGTCAGGAGGGGAAGCTAGTGCTTCCTCTGCTTCGACTCCCGGTCGCAGCAGCTGCGGGAGCGGGGGGGCTTCTTCTTCTTCAGGTAGGAACCGGAGCTCCGGCTTCTTCTTCGACTACGAGGAACTAGAAACAGAAAGTCCAGCAGCCTGCAGAGACCACGAACAAGCTTCTGCAGTACGACGACAGCAGGATAATTCGGTTCCTCTCGACGCTAGCAGTTGTTGTAGCTCTGGCACGGAAGAGACGACCGGTACTTGTTTTACGACCGAGGACTGCGGCAGTTGCGGTACCACGACCGCGTGCTGTTATGGTACTGATGTGGAGGCAGATGTTGATTCTTCCGACAGCGATCATGAACTCAGCGACGCTGGTGCCACGGACCTTTCCGGCTGCGAATCCCCCTACGATTGGGATAACCCGTCTCGTGTGGATAGTGCGTGGCTCGCGGGGCAGCGTATCGTGGGGAAAAATCCCTCCTCCCCATATCGAAACGAATATTTGTGATGCTGATTTGTGACCACAAATCGACTTGTATTGCTAGAAGGCCAAGAGACGCAGCTGCTCTCTTCTTGTTTGCAGGCAATTTGTCATGCCGTTTCCCGTTTCCAGTTGCTTCCTGCCATGCTGAAGACGCAAGGCTTTCCCACGCCAGCCAGCACCACAATCCGCATCTCTTCCCTTCTAGCATGACAACGTGATACGTGATTACAAATCATGCTACACAAATCTCCCTTTGAGTATGGGGAGGGATGATTTTTCCTCTCAATACAGCGCAGGCAAGCGAAACCGCGACGAGAACATATCAAATGTAAAAATGTCTGGGTCTGGAAGAATGCAACTTGTCATGCTGATTTTGGATCCTAAAAAAATCTGTATTGCATGAGCAGCAAAGAGAGTCCAAGTTTTGCTACACGGAAAGAGCATTTGTCATGCGGTGTAGGCATCAGGATGCCCTCGCAAAATCTGTGATGCTAGGGCATGCATCACAGACATCACGAGTCATGCAAAATGTGCATGACAAACCTGGCAATCTTCCAGACCCAGACATTTTTACATTTGATAGAACTACCTGTCGTGCTAAACTTGCAGCAGGAAGTACCAGGCAATGCTCCTGTTGTAGTTGACGGGGCGCATGATCATACGCATTGCAAAAGTATCGCATACGGTGTGGATGAAATTGGATTTTTGCAGGTTTTATTCTCCAAGGGAATATATCGAATTTGTATATGTTGTTGCTTTTGTAGTGTAAATGGTTCTTGCATAATTCCTTCTGGACGAGGTGCGATGCGTTTGCACAGGATATGACATGAGCAAGGAAAGCAAGCTGTTCAACCTTCTCAAGAACTATCAAATGTAAAAATGTCTGGGTCTGGAAGATTGCAACTTGTGACGCTGCATTTGGATTCCAGAAAAATCTGTATTGCATGAGTACCAAAAGGAATGTAATTTTTGCTACGCGGAGACGGCATCTGTCATGCGGAATGGGCATCAATAAGCTCTCAAAAAATCTGTGATGCTAGAGCATGCATCACAGACATCAGGGCTCATGCAAAACGTGCATGACAAGTGTCAGAATCTTCCAGACCCAGACATTTTTACATTTGATAAGAACTTGTTCCGGACTCTTCTGCGCACGACGCTACGAACACGAACCTTTCTAAGGAGCGCCGGGAGCCGCGGCGGAAGCGGACAGTCGGGAGTCGGGCGCATGCGGAGAGTCGGGCGCATGGCAACAAGGTATCAATTGCAAATATGTCTGGGTCTGGAAGAGTCGGGGCTTGTCATGCACATTTTGCATGACCCGTCAGGTCTGTGATGCTGTTGCTAGCATCACAGATTTTTTAAGAGCTTTTTGATGCTAATTACGCATGACAAATGCCCTCTCCGCGTGCCAAGAACTGACTCCTCTTGCTGCTCATGCAAGAACACAGATATTTTTATCATCCGCAGACAGCATTACCAGTTCCACTTTTCCAGACCAAGACGTTTTTGCAGTTGATACAAGAAGTATTACCCCAATTTCTACGAAGAAGAGGAGCAGCAGGCTGCGATTTGCCGGGAGCTAGAGTTCGAAAGCCGCAACAGAAATCCACGCGCGGAAAAATGCCGGGAACTGGAAACTCAGCTGTCCGCGGTCCGTAGCACGCAAGGAGCAGCGCGGCAGTCTCTCGTTTGAAATATGAAAGCCGGAAGAGAAATCTATCGAATGCAAACATGTCTGCGTCTGGAACGAACCAACTTGTCATGCTAAATCTGAATCATGTAAAAATGATAATGAAAATCTGTGTTGCATGATTACTTACCAAAAGCTGTCCACTTTTGAGCTAATCGCGAGGCAGTTTCTCATGCAGGATAGGCATGATAGAAATCTCAAAAAATTTGTCATGCTATGTCCTACATACCAGACCTCATGGTTCATGGAAAACCTGCATGACAAGTCTGGTATTCTCCCAGATCCAGACATATTTGCAGTTGATAAAATCCACGCGCGGAGGACAGGTGCCGGGAACTGCGATATCGTAAGGAAGAATCCCCCCTCCCCATATTGAAAGCGTATTTCTCCGAAAATTTGTGTTGCTGATTTGAGGTCACAAATCACATTTGTCTTGCAAGAAGACCAGGGCAGAGGCTTCCGCCCCATTATGGAAGCGATTTGCCACGCTGTTGAGCCTACAGAGGGACCGTTTGCCATGCTGAACAACTAGACCCATACGCCCCTACCTAGCCTCGGGATCTGGTCGCAGTGCCTCTCATCTGCAATACAAAGCTGATTTGTGTACGCAAATCCCGCATCACAGATTTCCGCTTCGATATGGGGAGGGGGGATTTTTTCTTTTGATATGCGAAATCAGCTGTCCGCGGTCCGTAGCACGCAAGGAGCAGCGCGGCAGTCTCTCGTTTCTGAAATGAACGAGGTAGCTGCCTTGTTGCAAGCCGTATCAACTGCAAATATCGATCTGGGTCTGGAACAAGAATGCAGCTTGTGATGCTGCATTTGGATAGTAAGTTCCAAAAAAATCTGTACTGCGTGAGCAGCGATAAAGGGAATGCAGTTTTTGCTACGCGCGGAGAGGGCATTTTTTGTCATGCGGAATAGGCATTAAAAAGCCCGAAAAAAATCTGTGATGCTAGGGCATGCATCACAGACATCATGGCTCATGCAAAACGTGCAGGACAGGTGTCGGAATCTTCCAGACCCAGATATATTTGCAATGCATAAGCCGCCAAAACCAACCCGAGTCCTGCATTGCTCGCAAGTCTGACCGACGAACGGCGGAACGGGAATATAAAAGCTATGGTGAGCAAAAACGTCCCCACCCCAGAGTCAAGATGGCAAATCCGCTACACAAATCAACCAGTTTTGGCTGTTGCGCATGACAAATTTGGGCTCGCAGTGTGGTCATGTTTAGCTAGTGAAGCAGCGTCGCAGGTCTAGCATAGCATGCGGATGTGAGCATGACAAATCGCAAAACACGAGTACTAGAAACTGCTTCTCATGCTTCTCCGCTTGAGAAACATTTTCAGCATGCAGATTTGAACTACAGCTCTGGGGTGGGGACGTTTTTACAAATGATAAAAGCCGTCCTGCCCCCTCACATTCGAGCAAGAATCAACGGGACTCCTAGTTCCAGAAGGTAAAGGGCTATATTTAAAAATGTCTAGTTGCTGCGGGTCGCAGTAAAGCCATTGAAGGTTTCGGAATCAAAAGCCTTCGCGGATTCTTCCTTGCTGTCGCGATTCTTCAGTATTTTTTCATTAACTACTTTATGCAATTCTTCGTATAATAATGCACTCTCTGATGATCATGTCCTAGGAAGTAGTCAGAAGCAGCTATCGTTCCAAAAAATTATCTCATATACTAAAGAGAATCTAACCGGCGACCTTTTATTCCATTTTCGTCTTTTTTCGTGCTCTGTCTACCTAGTAAATATGTCTGAAAGCCTTTATTGATTCAGTGAGAGTAAAAACTCTCGATGGATAGTCGACTTGAAAAATTGTTGAATACAGCGCTCTGGAGGACTTTTTTGTACACGACAATATCGACAGTTTATTTCATTTTCAACAATCACCAACAGCGTCACACTAAATTTCACGCACTTGTTTATTTCAACTCTTTTACTACAAGTCAAGCTTATTTAGAAGTGCGTGGTCTTCATTTTCTGCGTAAGTAGTTCTACTTGTGCAGAGCGAAGAGCGATTGTCACATCGAAAAAAACCTGCTTCACCCGTCCCACCGCGGCCCTACGGCCCGGGCTGCAAGGGTCTTGCAGGCGGGAGAAGGAAGGCATCAAATGTGAACTCTTCTACTCAACATCTTCTTCGGGTCAATTGACTACCGAGTGAAAGTAGATCGTAGAGATTTCTCTCTCTTAGACATTTAATCCTGCTAAGTATTGAACTGCTGGATCATTCCCTTGAACAATAACTCACACGTCAATTTCGTACCTGAATATTAAAACAATGATGCTGATATGTTGGTGAAAAAAATAAACTGTCCCCGGTGCCCTCTCTCTTCGTGTAGGAGAAATGGCTGATGAACCTGGTCTCCTGTTGACAACTTGTAGATCTTCACGTGTTCGCGCTTACTTGTAGAAGATCTACTTCACATAGAAATACTTCCCAGTTTATTTCCTGGATACACAGGAACGGCACAAAAAATCCGCGATCTCATTATGATCTTGCACAACTGCCACAAGAAAAATCCGATCAAAATGTAAATGTTGAAAACGCGATCATAGGCCGTAACGCAGAATAAAATGCATGGTCTTGGCGATCCAGTTCTCTGTTCCTAGAAAATCTGGTTGAAGATGTATGAGTAACTACTGCGGTCAGGTCAGACTGAAATGAAAAACAAAGATGTGAGTCGTGTTTCCGTTTCAATTCCAACCCATTTATTTTCCGCTACAAGACTAGAATCTGGCTCACCAGAAAAATACCGACAGTGCCTCCAGAGGACGCATCTGACTTCTCACCACGCAGTACGACAGATTGCATTTCCACGTACAGTTAAGTCTAAGGAACATCACTTCACCTAACTCGGCTATTATACAACAATACTCTTGGTTCTGCGTTTTACTTTTACGTCCATCATTTCCATCCGTCTATTCACTTCGAGATTAAGGAGCTTCATTTTGCATTTTCATGAAAGTATAAAAGGGTATTATTGTCGCAGTGTATAATCCACAGCCGGCCTGGTCTCGATAGAGTCGCCACAGGTTTTTTTGAGTATTTTCCACGTGTTATTTGTAAAACAACGTACTATAGTTCTGATCTTCACAAAACATTTTATTGCAGTTTGCTCTTTGGCTTAGATCCATCAACTCACAAAATGGCTGTAAAGAACCACGTGAAAAATAACTGGATCCTATTCCAGTTCTGTGTAGTAACTTGGTACTACGGCGCTTTCGCCGCCACAGTGCCGGCGTCCTCCAGTGCACCAGCCACTAGTTACGTTCCCCCTCCGCTCCTCTCCAAAGGCAGCTGCCCAGCTAACGCCTGTTTCAACTGCAGCAACCCGTGCAAAGCGCACAACCTCGCGAAAAAGGAGCAGAACGGCCCTCCGACGAACCAGAAGTCCCGGTTGTATCAGACCGGTTTCCGCAGTCCCCAGGCTCTGAAGCGCCAGAGAAAGCGGGAGCGGGGGTGTGCCGCCGGAGCGGACTGCGAGTTTTGCCACAGTTGCCCATACAGCAACGACCGAGCCGCGTGGCGGGCGGAAAGAAAAGAAATTTTGAACGCGGTAGTGCAGGACCAGCAGGAGGATGCACGACGAGAAGATGAACGGGAAGTAACGTACTACGCTCCCACGCCCGACAGTGTCGACGGCGAAGTACACCTTCTTCCCTCGTGGACGAGGGCCACGCCCTCTGCAGGACACCATCAGGAAGAAATGTTACCCGCGGCCGCACTAGGAGTTCCTCTTGCACACGGCTTGTTGGCTGCTCCTGCTGCACCAGGTACAACAATTACTAGTGCGGATGAAGATGTTCTTGAGCCAACGACCACCGTCTATTACGCACCCACGCCATCGCCAGGGAGTGTCGCGGGAGCCTGGAGGTCTTCGAGGTCCCGTGCGCAGCAAGAAGGTCTTTTAATACAACCGGCGGGGATGTGGTTTGGGGAGCAGGCTGATGAATCACGGATGCAACGACCAGCAGTAGACCACGACGGTGATGAAGTAGAAGGCACTGAAAGTGATCAACAAAACTCAGACGACGACGACGCATCTTCATCTGCAATCCCATTTGTGCCTTATTTTCGGTACCCACAGGCACCTCCTCCGGGAGCCATGAATGACGTAGTTCTTAATGGCAGCACGAGTGTGATGAGCACACCGGTAGGAGGTCGTGGGAGAAGTGGACAGGGAAGATTTCATCCCAGCAGCGCCTGCTCCAGAGCGTCGTCGGCTGCAAGTAGCAGGACAACGGCGAACCTTTTTTTCCCTCCGACCCCGGATCGCTTTGAAACAGGGCAAAACCCGCGTGAAGAAAGTAGAACCACGACCGGCGCTGCTGGACCTTCGAACACGCAGCCAGAAAGGGTGCGATCGGTGTCGCCCGAACTACCGCCTTCGTTGTCGCTTGGCTCGCTTGGACACCCGGCGACCTGCCAGGCCCCCTGCAAATTTTTTTGGAAAAACAGGGGGTGCAAGGAGGGTACGAACTGTGACTTTTGCCACTCCTGTCCGCATAAAAACGTCAAGGGGGGCACGGCAGAGGCGGTCAGACGGAAAAACTTCTTTGCGGGAGGAGGGCTACAGCAGCCGCAAGAACATCAGGCGAGGATGCAGCAGGAGACACAACCTCCGGCTCGGGGGCCCAGCACGGTGCCTTTATCGCGTCCCCCAGGTGTATTTTTTGCACCCGCGGCCCCGCAGGAGCCGGCGGGGATGCGCCACAGCACGAACACCGCCCCGCCGCCAGCAGAACTTGAAGTGAAACCTTGCCCCCCGACGCCGAACGACTTTGAAGACGCCCCCGGCTTTTACAAACCCCTGTCCGAAGGGACCATCGGCCATCCGCACACCTGCCAGGCGGCTTGTACGCGTTTTTGGACGACGGCGGGGTGCCCGGACGGAGAGAAGTGCAGGTTTTGTCACGCATGCGGCGTGTTTGGTCTTCGTCGAGCTGCAATGACGGGACAGGAAAGTCAAGGTCAGCTACAAGGCCGCAGGCCGCCGAGCAAAAAACAACTACGCCGGGCACTGCGGGAAGAGGCACAAGGGCAGCTGAAGGAAGAATGGTCCGAGATTCAACAACACCTTGAAGAAACACGCGCAGGAGCAGGTGTCGAGCATCAAAGTGATACAACTTCTAGATACCGCTGGAAAAATAACGCAGCTCCCTTAGCTCCCGTCCCAGAAGAAGGAGACCTGGGCGGGTCTTTCGCAACAATTGCGGCGCTGTCGATACCAACACAGGCTCGTGCTGGTGTAGTAGTACCGCGGAGAAAGAACTGCGCTGCTGCTGCCTCTGCTGCTGCCAGCGAGCAGCGGGCTGGCGATATGAATTTGCGAACAACAACGCAGCATGAAGATGCAGTTCTTCTGCTTCAGCAGGACGAGGAGGATCAAAAAGAAAGTGACAAGGGTCTTGAAGAGCCTTCGTGTGCGCAGCAGTGATTTTCTTTCGAGCCACTTGCACTTGGAAGACCCAGATCGAATCGTGTTTAATGTTCTACTTCTGCCTCGGTATCGCTATCGTTAATTTGGTCCAAGAACATCATACTTTTTTATGTAGTGGAAAAGTGAGTTTAGCTTTATTTTTTCCGCTTTACGATGAACAACTAGAACTACAAACACACCCTTCAAAAAGGCTCAAAGTTAAAATCAGGTCAAGAGCACCAGCACTTTCGCAAACCTTTGTAGTAAGAGACAGCTTGTTTTTCAGACATTCAAACGCTTTACTATTGATTCACAACAGCACTCTACTTGTTCTTCAACAGCACTAGGTTTTTGCTCGTGCAGCAGAAGCAGAAGAAGCTCGTCGTTCTCAGTTTTCAACAAACATAACGCTCCCTTTGGGATTTTAGTTTTCAATATGTAGGTCTATAGCCAGAAGTTGCTTAGCCAGCTCGTCGTGTTTTTAGTGAAGGCAGTAACGCGAGCCACGACGTGAGGGGAAAGAATAACTTTCAGGAGGTTCCACGTGACTGAGCCTCACAACAAACAAAGTATAGCGTTAGTTCTTCCACCTGGGATTTTTTCATTGAAGTTGTTGTACTGTCGCTCTTGCCAACATAACCATGCTTTACTACTGTCCATTGACGTTTTGATTCGTATTCATTCTTTGAATACACGACGTTTTGTGCCGAGCACCAGTGCTTCATGATGCATAGGACCGAACGATAATAATTTCAGCGCGCGCGCCGCCTACTAACTTGGTTCGTATTTTACTGCTGTGAGGCCATTGATTACATAGAACTAGACTTCTTGCTTGAAAATCAAAAGTACCTTCACAACAAGAGCATGAAATTTCTGCACTTTGAAGAATTATTCGGAAGCAAAAATGGCACACGCACTACATCTAAAAAATGATCTAGACAGGAACCCGTTACAACCCGTCAACATGTTGGCTACCGGCAAGTAGAAGATGAGAAAACATAAAAGGCTAGAAATATTACGTCAACTACAAAACAACTGCAGTCTAGAAATTGTAGTGGATGCAACATCATCGTCGATGTTGAGCATTGTTACAACTACAGCTGACAGCTTCTGAAGCCAAGGAGTTCCTGTTTTGTGCTCGATGAGCGGCATGGCGTGGACAATAACAACTGACTGGAAATCGTATAGAGGTCCGTTGTGAACAAGGTAAAACGAAGTGTCGGTCGTGATCGAAAAACTTGTGCCCAGAGTAGAAATGAAATCTTCATGCGCAGGATCAGGCATGCGCATGCGTAGGGAGAAGAAGGAACGATAACGAAGAAGATCATTGTTATTTCGGTGCAGGTTGAATTGTGATCGTGGTAAAGTGTGTGAACTAAGAAACCCCTCGATCATGTGGAAGATCCGCAAAAATTGTGAATGATCAGGAACACTACTTGACTTAGGAAAATCCGTGCTCTATTTTGACTCTTGATCTTCTCTGCAGTATTTGCACTTGATCCTTGATCATCAATCGAAATATATTTATAAACGTCGGTTACTATGTGGTTTTTCGAAAAAAAAAAGTGATTATAGTCTGAGATGGAACTACATGGTTGCAGCTCAGCCTTCTGCAGCTGTCGTGTGTAGTCTCTATGCACGACTAAATTTTTCACAAACCCTGCTTTTCCTCTTCCTACATCCACAACTGCCAGTTCCCTGAAAAAAGCATAGTCCTAGTCCCTACTTGCGCTGAAGTTTAATTCAGAGCATAAAAGTTCTTGACACAACATCAAGTAGCGACAACATCATAGCCAAAAAAACCAAAAGCCTCAACAAGTTTTAAGAATTCGGCCGATTGTTAAATATCAATTTGTCGCGACAGATTCATTTATTTTCCGATATTTTTTCCAGTCAAACAACAGTATAGAAATCGCAGGTCGCCGTTTGGCTTGCTACAAATTTTGGACGATTTACATTTACAAAGCACAAGCAGTACTTCGGGATAATTCACTTCTTGAGCAGAACTAAAACTTCCGCGAAAGTAAAGGAAGAAAAGCATACCGACTGTAACTCGAACGCATCAAGTTTATTTTTCGACAATTTCATCTACATTGCAGCAGCAGCCCTGAAGAAGAAGGGTATAGTAAGTATTGATTAACCGTAGTGCAACAACGAGCACACCACGAACCGTCTACGGCAACAAGGTCAAGAGGCGTAGTATAAAGGAGGGAAGAAAGCACGACCAACATGTTGCGTAGTTCCAACGGGTCTTCAGCATCCTGCCCCGCCGCCGTCTTCGGGCCCCGGGTGAAAAGCTTGCCTCTCTTGGTCGTGTCGCACTTGCTCTACTTGTCATTATGCGGAGGAGGATCGTCTTCGTCGTCCACAGGATCCCTACTACTTCAAGCCGCGTCCGCGGTGAAACTTGCTGCCGCAGGAGAGCGCCGACGTAGTAAACCTCCCGGGCCGCCGCGTCGTGTCGATCATCCACTGCCCGCGAACTTTGTCGAGGTCACCAAGGGTAGCGTTAGCCACCCTGTGTCATGCAACGACCCATGCAAGTTCGCTCGGAGAGGAAGGGGCTGCAAAGACGGGGTCGAGTGTGATCGCTGCCACGTGTGTACGTGGACGAGAGAGGCTGAAGCGGAACGTCGTCGAAATAGGCTGGGTACTAGGCGTGGTCGTACGAACGAAACGACCGGCAATAGCTGCCCGCCACCACCTCCTCCTCACCCTGCGGCCCGCCACGACGACGGTCAACAGAGGCTGCTCCGGAGCGGGAGTAGCGCACCAGCTGCTGCTCCTTCTAGCAGGCAGTGGCGGGCAGCTGCAGCTGCCCCGAGCTGCGCACCAACTGTCACCGGTCAGCCACAATTTCCTCCAGGCTCGTGGTCCTCTCCTACGACCAATTTTGCAGCAGGAGCGGCACCGAGCTGCAGAAGGCCCTCTCACGGTTCCACCTCGAGTTTTGATACTAACACGTGGCAAGAACAGCAGGATCTTCCTGCTTCCCCAGCGCCTCCTTCCCCGGGGCCTCCTTCCCCGGGGCACCAGCAAGGCCAACTTTATACAGTGCAGTGGGTGGCATGTCCTGTGATCGGTCTAGTAACTGAGGAGCAGGCGTGGACAAACGGGCTCTTGCCTGCAGCCGGTCCTAGTTCACCTTTCCAACAATCGCAGGGCAATTTTGAAAATGCCAGCGATCTGAACAATTCTCCACCCCCTGGGGTGTCGTCCTGCAGTGGTACGCAAATGATGCCCGAGCCGCCCGCGAATAGTTACGGAATGTCACCGCAGATGAGCTCCGGGAGCACGCCGCCGGACCAGCGCTCCGGGACCACGGGGTCCTCCTCCGACCCAAGTACAACCGCGGCGTCGACATCAACGCCGACTTTTGCCGCTTTTAGTGCTAGGGACGCAATGTATTTCCCCGGCGCGGGCGATACCGTGGCGTCGACACCCTCGCCAACCTTTGCCGCTTTTTTCGAACGTGCTAGCGATGCAAAGCATTTGACGCGGGACAAGTAACGGGAGTGGCGGTGAACATTCTTCTACAAGATGCATGTTGCTTCCGAATACATCGCGAGAGCAGTTGCAGTTGCAGCTGGGAGAAGATAATTTTTTGTTTTATTGATGAGAGCTCTAGAAGGCTGTATTGTGCTGGTGCAACTCGACGTAGCTGGTTTTTACACAGTTGTATAGTCTATTCGACGTTTTGATGTTCCACAATCATGTCGTCCTTTGCCGATCAGCTTTTCTATGGTGTTGTAAGTACTAGCAAGCAGCTAGCTCACTACAAGATCGGCGACTGTTTTTCTTTTTTGGCATGGTCTGTGAGCAATTTTTTAGCATATCAAAAATCCAGGGTGCACGACGTTTATTTGCGAGACTTTTGTTGGAGTCTTCTCGTTCTGATTTTATCCATCTATTGACACACCTATAACGTGGTAGTCGCATTTGTAACAAGTGTTGTTCGTACGCATACCCGCCCACATGTAGCGTTGACCACGACCTTCTCGGGCTGAGCCTGGAGAGGTTACTTACTACGGTGAACACGAGGACATCATGATGCATCGAAAAGCAGACCACACTAGGTGCTACTAGAACAGATGAGAAAGTGAAAATCTAGTACTCAACTTCCGTGGCTGCTCGACGTCGTGATGATCTTTATAGTACTTCATCGAGCGATCGCAGTCAAACTCAAGCGGTTTAGCAAGTTGAACTCGATGTTGATGTCAAGTTCACTTTTCTTCTCTAAGACTAAGACTAAGTTAGAATTTGCAGAGGAACTGTATTGATTCTATCCCGAGGAGGTTTTATTTTTAAAGGACCAGCACCATCGACGTGATCCTCAACTAACATTTTGAACACGGCGTCTTTTGCCGTGGATCAGGGGACATTTTGAGCTTGTTTTTCGAAAGAGCAATCACATAATCTTCACAGCAGGCTTTTTCTTGCGACGTCCCGATATAATTTTCATGCGATTTAGTTGTGGACATCATCGCAAAACTCCGACAAAAAGTGCAGAGTACCACAAGGTACCACGACACGACGCGCCCAGCGGTCGCTTTTTTTGTTGGCCCGCGGACTGCTCGAAGTGCAGAGTACCACAAGGTACCACGACACGACGCGCCCAGCGGTCGCTTTTTTTGTTGGCCCGCGGATTGCCTTAAAAACACTTGATGGAGCATTTTTATAGTAAGTACTAAAGAAGCCCGTACTTCTATGGAGGCTTGGGCTCCTGCGAGCCGGTACTACTTAACCTGATATAGAAGTACCAACGATTTTATTTCCTGGTTGTGTCCTTCTAAAACATCCCCAGAACTACAACAGTGCGAAAAACTAAAACAAGAAAACGTCACGACCATAGTACTAGTTCTGGCAGGACACAAAACCAAACTACGCAATCAACAGATAGTAAGTTCTGGCAAGACCAAGATGACAAAAAACAAAATTACTATCAAAAACCAAAACGTGGCCACCAGGAAGTGGACTGCGTTTTCGTTCTTGTCCACATAATTTATTATCACACCAGCTAGTCCTACAGCTGCGCCCTTGTTGCGGAGAGGCTCTGGGTCTGTGCTTGTGAAAATGAAGTTTATTGCCTGTGTTTCTTATTCACGGTTTCGGTTATGTCGGTCTACACCACAACTAGAAGTTCTGTGGCGCAAAAGAACAAAGAAGAAAAATATAGGTCAACGTCTTGCAGTACCGTAAATAAATGCTGCGCGGCTCCATGATTCTAGGAGTAGATCATGCCGAGGGATGAACAGAAATTGATCATTTCTCACAACACCCGTCCGTGAGTGATATTATGAAACGGTAAAAGGATCTTCAAAATAAAATTCAATACCTCCTGCGACCACGACGTGATGAATCAGTGCATCGAAGTGATCGAATGCAAAGTAGGAAAGTAAGTCGTACCTTTGGTTGTAAAAAGACAATAGAACAGATACTCGGTTCTTTTCAATATTGTGAAGCAACTCGAAGTAGAATTGTGCCTACGTCATCTTCGGTGGACAGTAGTATAGTTTTTGCTTCTCTACTTCCATGACCAACAAATTGTCAGACGCATTGTATTTCAAACTACAGAGCCTCCAGAAAGTACCCGAAGGTGATTTTTATTCAATCAAAACGTAAGTACAAAACTACAACCTTACAGATTCTGCTTGCAGGTCGTACTCTTTTTGACAGGTGGATAAGGTCTAACAGATACTGACAACGAAGGATTTTCGGGAATTCTTTTTCTCAACAAGTACTAGTACAGCTGCCGGAACGATTTAACGTTGTGTACAGCGAAGAAATTCTATTTTCGTGAAAATTTTAAGTATCCCGAGAAAAAAGTGTTACAGTTACGCACTTGTTGGAGTTTCTGCATCACAAATTTTCTTTGTGTGACAGAGAAAACTTTTAATGCGAAGATCACAAGGGAAAACAGGAAGGAAGCGAAGCTCCGAAGCATTTCCTGCATGAGAAAGGTTGTCTCTGTTGCCAGTCTTGCATGACAATGTGTAACTGTAACACTTATTTCTTGCGATATTAAGTGATAAAAAAAATACTACACAGCCTTGTAGTTCTACTAGATCTGTTCCTCTCAATAAATCAAGTCGTAAAAACTACACGTACACAGGAATTTTCTGTCATCTTCTGACAACGCGCAAATAAAATGTCGGCGTTTCTCGTCGGAAAGAAGCTTGTTGCAACCGCCGCTGGAGGCTTGGGCTTCTTAGCCACTTTGTCTTTGCACGTCGGAACTATTGGCGTGCAAGCTGTGTCGGTTGCGACACCAGCAGCTCGGGGGCGTGGCAAAGGACGAAACAAGGGCACGGGCCGCGGCCAGGAACCACGGCGGAAAAATGACGATGTCGCTCATTCAGGTGGGAAGGGCGGCAGAAGTGGTGATGTAGTTCTTCCGCGCAACCACGCGGAGGAACACAGTTTGGTGTCTTCTACTGCTGATCCTCGTGATGAAGTAGATTCATCTTCCCGCGTGCCACCTCCGCCCCCTCCTGCGCCCTTTGTCATCAACGCGGAGGAAGCTTTAGACTCTATCGGCTCCCAAGGCCACCCGTTTTCTTGTTGCCAACAAGGCTGCAAGTTTTTTACCCGGGGTACGCGTGGCTGCAAAGACGGAAAAGACTGCACACGCTGCCACAAGTGTCGTTTCGTCCGGCCAGAGGGGGACAGAGAGAGGCACGGCGGACGGGCAGCGCAACGGGCGGCCAAATTTTTGCGGTCATCTTCACAAGCCGGCGCGGCGCTGCTCGGTAGAACCAACGAAGGTGACACCAACAGTGACATTAATGATGGCACGACGTCGCCTTCGCGGTATAGCCCGGCGCTGACAGCAACGAGCGCCGGCAGCAGTGGTGTACTAGCTCAAGGACTTCTGGCAAGCAGTAGAGGTTCCTCGCCAATTTATGACGAACATGGTAACTACGGAAGCGCAAACACGACCTCCGGAGCAGTACGAAATGCCGGAGGACCTCCACGTGACGACTCTGGTAAGCTCTTCGCAGATCCAATCGATATTGACGAGGCTCTGCAGGCGTTTGCTGCATGGAGTACTACTACACCCGGGGGTCGAACAACTGCCCCCACGACCGGCACAAACACGACGTCGTCAGCAGTTTCTAAGAGTAGTAATTCTACTACTCTCGGCGGGTGTAGTTCGTTTCCACATGATTTGAAGCGGCCCGTGCCGCAGCGAGCGGACGAAATGGTCGGCTCGTCTTCACTGTCCGCGGACACGACAGCAGCAGCTTCGGCGAACAGCAATACTAGACCGAGACGAGTCCTCTTTTGGGCGGATACTTATGGGTTGTTCCGACGACGAGGACGAGGAGGAAGAATCACTGGCGATTTGGAATGTGGCCCCTGCTGCCGCTGCTCCTAGTTCCGCAACGGTTGTTGACCACGATGCCAACGTTCTCGACCTCGACGAGCTTCTGCAGTACGACGACCAAGCTTCTGCAGTACGACGACAGCAGGATAATTCGGTTCCTTTCGACGCTTGCAGTTGTTGTAGCTCCGGCACGGGAGAGACGACCGGTACTTGTTTTACGACCGAGGACTGCGGCAGTTGCAGTACCACAACCGCGTGCTGTTATGGTACTGATGTGGAGGCAGATGTTGATTCTGACGACAGTGAACTCAGCGAAGTAGATGCCGCGGACCTATTAAATGCAAAAGTGTCTGGGACCACTGGAAAGTTGGAACTTGTGATGCTAAATTTGGATTCTAAAAAATTCTGTATTGCATGACCAGCAAGAGAAGTCCTGTTTGTGCTACGCGGGGAGGCCATTTGTCATGCGGAATAGGCATCAAGAAGCACTCAGAAAATCTGTGATGCCAGCGAATACATCACAGACGTCACGGGCCATGTAAAATCTGCATGACAAGTTCGCATTCTTCCAGACCCAGACATTTTTACACTTGATACCAGAAGGTAAAGGTCTATACTTAAAAATGTGTACCTGCCCCTGCTGCGGGTCGCAGTAATAAAGCCATTGAAGGTTTCGGAATCAAAAGCCTTCGCGGATTCTCTCTTGCTGTTGCGATTGCTCTACGTATTTTTTCATCAACTACTTTATGCAATTCTTCGTATAATAATTCACTGTCTGAAGATGATGATGTCCTAGGAACTAGTCAGAAACACTTATTTGTTCTCTCCGCTCTCGTTCCAAGAAATTATCTCATATACTAAAGAGAAACTAACCGGCGACCTTTTATTCCATTTTCGTGTTTTTTCGTGCTCTGTCTAAATATGTCAGCAGAAGGCCTACATTGATTCAGTGAGAGTAAAAACTCTCGATGAATACTCGACTTGAAAAATGGTTGAATACAGCGCTCTGGAGGACTTTTTTGTACACGAAAATATCGACAGTTTATTTCATTTTCAAGCACCAACAGCGTCACACTAAATAAATTTCACGCACTTGTTTTCAACTCTTTTACTACAACTCAAGCTTATTTAGAAGTGCGTGGTCGTCTTCATTTTCTGCATAGTTCTACTTGTGCAGATGAAGGGGACGACAAGCAATTGTCACATCGAAAAAAACCTGCTTCACCCGTACCACCGCGGCCCTACGGCACGGGCTGCAAGGGTCTTGCGGGTGGCGGGAGAAGGAGAGCAAATGTGAACTCCTACTCAACATCTTCGGGTCAATTGACTACCGAGTGAAAGTAGATCGTAGATGAGATTTTTTCTCTCTCTTAGACATTTAATCCTGCTAAGTATTGCACTGCTGGAAAATCCCCTTGACCAATAACTCACACGTCAATTTCGTACCTGAATAATAAAATGATGCTGATACGTTGGTGAAAAAAAAAAAACTGTCCCCGGTGCCCTCTCGTCTCTTCGTGCAGGAGAGATGGCTGATGAACTTGGTCTCCTGTTGACAACTTGTTGATCACGTGTTTGGTGCACTGACTTGTAGAACAAGTGGATCCGCAACGGTTGTTGACCACGATGCCAACGTTCTCGACCTCGACCAGCAGAATCCGGGCTGCCAAACGCCGGATTCCTTTGAGCAGGCCGGTTCTCTGCCATTGGATATCTTCACCGAAGCTTTGCAAAATTTCACGAAAATGTACTGTCGCAAGAAGTTAACCCAGTAGTTCAACGAACGGATGTTGAATGATTCCTCGGAAGAAGCTCCTGCAGTACAACAACCACTTCCTGTGCCTGTTTCTGCCCCTCGTCCAGTGAGGCTGCAGGAGAACAGCAGGACAACGGTGCTGTCGACCAAGGGACTAGTAGCCCCTCCACGCAAGAACAAGTTCCCCCACCCCCGGCCCCGCCCGTGGACCACCGACGGGTTGATGTTCCTCTGACAAAAGAGGAGCAAAAGAAGGCCAAAAAGGCCGAAGCCAAGGCCGCGGCATCGGTAGCACAGGACAAATTGATGGCACAGCTCCGGTATCGAATGCAAATATCGATCTGGGCGGTTTTCTGGAAAGATGCAGCGAATTTGTGTGGCTGAGTCTTGCATGTTGCCAAAGCGATCTCTTGTTCTACGGCTTTCACGCACCACAAATTTTTCGGATGGTATTGCGAGCTCTACCGTGTTTTGCATCACAAAAAAATTGGTCAATCGCATTTATGCATTACAGATCCTGTTGCTCCTGTTAGTGTTATCCTCCGAATTTCGCATGACAAATCCAGACCCAGATCGATATTTGCAGTGCATACCCGGGCAAAGCACAGGTCGGTCCGGCTGGAAAAATGGGATGCCAACGTGGGCTCGCTCCAGTGCGGCTGTTCGCCGAAAGAGAAGCATAAAGACTGGACGCAGAACTACCGCAGGAAATTGTGCGAGAACGCGTGCCCAAAGTACAAAAGCACCGGCCCGTACGCGATTAGCAAGGCGCCCCGCTGCCCTAAGGGGCTGAAGTGTGACAGGTGTCATTTGTGCGGCAGGGATGCGCACGCCTTGCAGGTGCAAGAATCTTGGGAGCACTACGTGTATGAAATGCAAAAGCATCGTACTAGTATAAATCGCATGACAAATTTCCTCCGCATGAGAAATGAAATTTGTAATGCGGATTTACCTTAAGGAAAAGATTTGTAATGCATAAACGCGATTGCTACGAGTGCGATACTTTTGCACAGGATAACGTGCAAGAATGCCGCGAGGACCCGCTGGAGGCAATGGCTTCCCCCGGTCGTCTATGCATTGCAAAAATGTCTGGGTCTGGAAACTTGTGATGCGATGTGGCGAATCATGAGGATGCCACAATTGACGGCTGAGCATGACAAGTTTCTGCGTAGTTGCTAGGTGTTGTCTAATCAGCATGACCAACAACGTTTGTGCCTAACAGAAAGTTGAAGGCTTTGGGCAACGTGCATGACAGACTTGAGAGTCATGCCAGCCGAGCAAGACAAAATTACATTCTTCCAGACCCAGACATATTTGCAATGCATATCATCAGATTCGTGGCAATTCTTGTTCGCAGCAGCAGCCGCAGCAGCAGAAAAGTGGTCGTACAACTGCAGCTGCACCAGCCATTTCTAGCCGGCGGCAGTCTGAACAAGCACCAGGGGCGACGTCTGAAGCTGCTGCGCGTGCCGGGGGACCAGCACGAGCTACTGCATTCGACCACGGTGTGGAAGCACGCCAACGTCGACCCGAGCAGACGCGAGCAACCAGTACTACCGGTGCAGCTGCCAGAGGCGGCAAGGGCATTAGTAGTAAAACCCGACTTGTTCCTCGCGGGGGCAAGTTTAAGGGGAAGAGGGAAGCCGCCCGCTCCTCGGTGGATCATGACGTTGGAGCAGCAGCACGGTGCCCCTGGGAGCCCGCAGCAGCACCAACCCCAGCGGGGGCTTCCCCGCCCGCTCCAGCCTTCACAGCTTTTAGCGGGGAAGACATTGCAAAATTCATGTCCTCTCGATAGAGTTGATTTTATTTCTCTGTCCGAAAGCGATCTGCGATCAGAAGCGTGTAGTACGAGATTGATTTGTTTTATACGAACACGGCTCTAATACTCAAAAGTCGTTCTCGTTCTTCGTAAAATCTAGTAAGTCAAGATGGAGCTACTGCTCCTGCTGCTCCAGCAGCTTTAGAAATTTGTTCTACAGTGATGGCGAACGAGCTGTATCAGTGATACTACTCTGGCTGGGAAGTGATGTCGTGTGAAATTGTTGTTGTTCATCCCAAAGAACCGCAGTACTCACAGCTCGTTAGAGTCACTCTCTTCATTTTTCGCTATGTACTTAGAAAGATCTTCATCAAATTTACACGAAGTGGCTTTCTTCATCATTTACAAATAGCGGTCCGTTATTTTTTCCTGACAACTACAGCTTGCTCGTATTTCTATTTTTCCCACCGTTCTATTGAACAACTGTCCACAGAAGTAGTCTTAGAAACTTCATTAACTTCTGCTGCAATTGAGCTTCAACGGTCAGCAGCCTTCACAGGCTTGTTGGCTCCGGAATGCTTTTTGCTCTGGAAATATGATGACGTTAATGAGTTGACATTCTTTCAGCTTCAGAACAGCACTGTATAAACGTAAAAATTTCTACTAGTCTTTTCTAGAGAAAATTTCTTGATGAATAGCAATCTTACTAGGCACTGCTCAGGTTTTTTGCCTTTAGCTACTCGAGCGAGTATATGGAAATGATCTTGCTATAATAAATTTTTTACTGGCCGGCTGATTTCGACCACAGTGGCGGAATAAGTAATAAGTTGCCCTGCTAGCGGTAGGGCCCTCCACTACGGAGTAAAAAATAAAACCGGAACAAAAAGTAGAAGATGAACTGCGTAGCAAGTTGTTTAGCAAGTCGTAGTTTTAATACACACGATCGTCATCGTCCACAACTCGAATATGTTTTTGTGAAAGAGAACAAACTTTCGCGAAGTAGATCAGAAGTTGTGGATTTGAAAACAGCATGATTATCCTGAATGAAACCGCTGCTACGTGGGCGACGATGTGTTGAGACCCCAGATGGTCTTCAAGTGCTCGCCCGGGCGAGCGGAAAAAAATTTTTTCCTTGGACGAAGATCTCGAATTCTGCAGCACCTAGATGTAACTCCCGTAGCCGTAGTTGACCGCGAAAGCGCCCTGGTGTCGCGCGTTGTCGTCCGGTGTTTTCTTCACGGATTCTGTCGTAAACTGGTGCTGGTTTCTATCTTGGCAGCGTCGTTACGTGACCGTGCAAAAATACTTCGTCATATAAGTCAGGATCCGATCAGTGTTTTTTTTTTTTTTTTACGTGGCGCGCAGCGCATTTTCGTGTCATGGTTGTTCGTACTTGGTGGAGCCGTAAACTCGGACAGTCGTCGTGCCTCCGTCGTTCAGTAGGAACCTCTTCGATGATACCTCTCGTACAATTTTTACGCGTCCGTCGTTTCCGTTGACAGAATCAGCGCTGCCGCTGCTGCTTGGCTGGCGTGATAAGGTTGCTGTCGAAGATGAAAAGTGTTTTCGATCTGCTTCTTTGAACCTACTTAAATTTGAAAGCACGCATGTATGACTAAGTATCGCAGCAGCCCTCCTCACTTGCTTGAACAGTTTACTACTACTACGAGCTGTTGTAATTGTAATACTACCAGAGCTTCGTTTTTTTAAATTCGAAGTAAAAACAGGATCTACTTGACAGCCAGTGTGATCGTGTCGCAGTGGCAACTGAGCACAACAGTGTTCGTGTTCTCTAGTTGTACTTGCGGGCACTGGGTATTAATTTTGCACATTTATTTTTGAGTACCTACGTGGGTGTCTTAGTCTTTCAGATAATATTAATATCGTATCCTGCTTGAACTTTCTTGACCCTCCATCATGCCACTGCAGTGGAAATCGAAGTTTGCGCGGATCGGAGCGGCTACGGCCTCGACGGTTTCTCTCTTGGGAGGGGGGGGGGCGTTTTTTGTCGGCGCGGCGAAGATCAGCCCCACGAGTACCCACGCATGGGTTGGATCGGAAACCTCGCCGTCGGGGTTTGTGGACGTGAATCATGGTCACCGCAAGAAGAGTCGGGTCTTCGACAAGGAAAAGAGGAAGACGAAGACGAAGACGAGAAGTACGAAGGCAAGCCTAGCTGCTCGTGTTGGTCGTGATGATGATGCTGTGAAGGTGGTTAATGCGGGGGCGAAACTGGGTCAAGCCGGAATTCTTATGGAACTCGTATTTTTCTCTACTCCCGGTAGTGCTTGTGCTTCTACGCACCGGAGAGATTAAAGTCCGAAAGAGATTGCCAAGTAGCAGCACGTTACCCATTCGACCACGATTCTTGGATTTTGGCGAGAGTTGTTGCTACCTTTGCATGTCCGTTTTCTTCATGCCATATGACGAATGATGCATGAGCGCAAGATAAATGCAAATGGTGGTCCGTGGATTTTGCTGTGAGTACGCATTTATTATTGTCTGAGCCGACGCGGTGCGGGCTTTTGTCTTCGTGCGTTTATTTTGATTTTCATTTTCATCTGAACCTGGCATGCTAGGAAATAATTTGCTCGTGGAACTGAGAAATATCAAATGCGAATTTGTTTCGGTCTGGGTCTGGAAGATTGCAAACCTGTCATGATCGGCTGGAGCGGCGAACATAAACGTTGTGCCAAGCACCATGTTGCCGAGATGCTTTTGGATTTTTTGCGAAAACGCAATTCGTGGTCATGCGCATTCGTATAATGAAGCAGACAGTCTGCTTCAAGCTTGTCATCATGCCTGATTGCGTGTCGCAAGCTTCTGATCATTGAGACACGAGCATCGTGACTTCTTCTAGACCGGAAGAAATTTGCAAGTCATAAAGAAAATTTACATCACGATAGTGAAGGTCGTGCAAATTCCGGACGCTGTGGGTGTTGCTGGCGACGCCGCGGCTGGTATTGTGGGCGGTTTCGCGGACACCGTCGGAGACGTAGTTAGTTTCGTTGACGACGCCGTCCAATTTGTGCCGAATGCCGTAAAAGGATTCTCGGAAGCGTATGGTTGGCATTTGTAACCCAACCCTTTATCAGATCGCAAACCGAAGTCTTGGCCCCGAGAAGCTGCCCCCTGCCAATGCTATATACGTTGAAAAATGCCTCGCACCAGACAAGATTAAGACTTTGAAAAATGCCTCGCGCAGCCGTACGGGTCACTTAGCTTTTTTCGCGGCGCACCGCTTATTTTCGTGTCTTGGTTCGTACATGGTGGTGGTGGAGCCGTAAACACTGACCGTCGTCGGGCGTCCGTCGTTCAGTAGGAACCTCTTCGATGATCATACCTCTCGTCCGTCGTTCAAGAGAAAAAGAATTTTGTCGTTGGACAAAGATCTCGGCTCAAGACTGCAAATTGCTTTTGGCTTCCGCCGAAGCATCTGCAAATTGCCACACACATGCACGACCGCGACCATCAAATTCATTGAGAGTTTTGTCGTCGGTGAAAAGAATGATAAAGTTAAAGTAAGTACATAGTACCGCCGCTCGGTGTAGTCGGTTTGGAGATCATATTGTGCTGAAATTTAGTACCTACAAATCTACAACCCAATCTTGTGGGCTACTTTCTTTTGATGCGATCCAACAAAATAAATATAAATCATGTCGGAAGGGGTGGTCTTGAAGATCTTGATGTCGAGGAAGAGGGAGCGTGTACTGTCTGCAACAAGTTCTTCGGTCTGCAACAAGTTCTTCGATCTGCAACATCTTCTTCGATATTACGTGCTAGACTCGAGTCGGAAATAAAATCACCGTCTCATCTTTCTCAAGTTGGTTCAATTTGGCAGCACATCTTCAGTAACTCTGTTCCTAGTGGCAAGGCAAGATAAGAAATTACAGCGCGTTCTAATCTACTTGTACTTATACAACTTGAAGATCTATTTATTAAATCGAGCGATATATCAACCACACTGCCAAAGGGCACACTGCCAACATCATCATCACAACTACTAAGCAAGAGAACGCCGACAACAACAACTGCTACTTTTGTAAATATAGAATCAAAGCTAAGTAAGCTAGAAGTTGTACTAAGCGCAAGAACGAAGCAATGTCGGCGTTCTTTGGAAGAAAGCTTGTTGCCGCCGCCGGGGCTGCAGGCTTCTTTGCCACGTTGCACGTCGGAAGTGAGGTGGTCATAGCTGGCGTGCAAGCAGCACGCCCCGCTTCTCTTTCATCTCCAGCAGGTCGTGGCCGTCCGTCTTCTCTTTCATCTCCAGCAGGTCGTGGCCGTCCGTCTTCTCTTTCATCTCCAGCAGGTCGTGGCCGTCCCGCTCCTCGTACATCTTCAGCAGATCGTGTCCGTAGCAAAGGAAAGCCGTTCGCAGGCGTTCCTGGGCTGCCTGAGAAGCATTTCTCAGCCGCAGTGTCCTTCTCCGAGGTACAGCTACACGGTGAGCCGCGCCGCGTGGTGTTCCAAAAAATTGACGGAAAAACAAGGAACGACCAGCGCGATTCTTTCCAGATTTACCCGGAGCAGGTAGACGCAAAAAACCCTGAGAATGAGGACATGCGGATTGGGGCCTTCCTGAAGCCTGGCGGGGATTACTTCGAATATTCCACTAGCAACGGCAATCGACTTTCCGGAGACACGCCGATTCGGTATCTCGATGACTGGAAGAATGGGGAGCCTGAAATCGTACTGCGCTACGCGTTCACGAAAACCGCCAGCAGTGCAGTAGAGGCTGGGTCGTCGTCGTCGTCCCACGAAACGGTCGCAAGCCTGACGAGGGAGCAGAAGGCAAGACTGACTAAGGAGCAACAGTGTGCGGTGTTGCACGGGGCAAAGAAGTATCAGTCCAGCGAAGACCTCGTGTTGCAAGACATACGCAACGGACGGGTTGACATACAAAATGCGGAGGACTATTTGCGAAACCAGGTTCCGTTCGACGTGCGGCGAAATTACCGTCTTATGAATTCGCTCGTTTGCCTGGCGCCCCGGGTGCTGCAGTATGCAACACGGGATGTGCTGAGAACGCACGCTCCGGCACCGGTTCCGAAGAGGGAGCGAAAACAAGTCCGGTTCAAAAAGATTTTTAAAGGCTGGGAAAGCGATACCGACGTCGAAGCGCGGATCAAGAATCTGCCGTCGCAAAACAGTAACGTCGTGGTCCCAGGGCCGCAGTGTGATTATTCACATCACCTTCGCAGGTACGTACGAAACGAACAACCCTGTGACGTCGTCCCGAGGCCGGGTTGTGCTCATTCACATGTCCCTCACAGGTCCGGACGAAGCGCACCTGGAAGAAGCTCCCCCTCGCGAGACGCCGGAAGCCCCGGACTACAAGAGACTTCGGATTTTGCGTTGGGTGATCGTCTAAAGAGAATCAATGCTCTCAACAATTTTACTTATATAGGTTGGGAAAGAATTGGTGGCGAAGACGACAAGCGGAGGTGGGTCGCTAGACGAGAATCAGTGAATCCAAATCGGTGTACTTTCAACTTGCCAAAACGAGAGTGTACACGATGCTGCAGGCGTTTGCGTGGAGCATCGCAGGAGGAGCAAGTGAGGTCTGTTTACCGAGGACTTGTTTCTGTATCCAGAGCTCTCTGCTGCTACCTGGTCTAGCCTTGAGTTTGTTTGAAGAAGATAGTTGTACAATTTACTTTACGCTTTCCTGTATTTCAATTTCCCTGAGAGGACAAGTGGCTTCTTCTTAAGAGAGTTCGCCACAGTGGTCGTCCCTCAGTTTGACTAGTAGTTGTATTCCTAATGTTGTATTCCTAATTTGTTACCTATCTATATCATGTGTATGATGCCGTCAGAAGTTGTTTGAAGTTGAACGTCTCGAAACATAAAGGCCATGAAGAAGTTTGGTCTGGAAAGTAAGTAGTACCAGGAACAGTTTTAGCACTCGTGTATAATGATGGGGATTTTTAGCTTTATGACATAACATTTGAAGCCACAGCCTGAAGCCTTATGACATTTGAAAACAGCGTGAAGCCTTATGAAATTTGAAGGCACAACGGGAAGCCCTTATGATATTCGAAGCCAGAGCGTGAAGCCTTATGACATTGTGAAGCCACACCGCAGCGTGAAGCCTTATGCCTTGTGAAGTGTAGCAATGGGCCTAAGCCTGAAATTTAAAGAAACAACTGACCTACTTATCCGAAGACATTCGTCGTGAGCAATTGGTGACACGAATACTAGGAGGCAGGTGCTATGATTACCCACCTGACTCTGGGCTCACATGCTCTGTGTTCTTCCGGGATTTATACGAAAGACAACGCGGCCCGGTCTCTGGGAAACTGGAATGGAAGCTGGTTGTGTCCTCTGGTTTATTTTACAGCGCCCGCAGAGGGATGGCGCGAAAGGCGTGGGGCTACGTATTCCGCCGCGCCGAGCGGCTGCATTCTTGCGCGGCCGCTACAGGGGTGGCGCCGCGGCGACTGGACCGGATCGGGGCTGTGTGTTTTGCCGCTGGGGGCTTCGAGCACGACGCCCCCGGTGGGCGAGGGGGGCCGCTTTCCAAAATAAACGCGCGGAACGGCTAGGCCGGGCGGGAGCAGCAGGCCGGCGCATTGCGCCCCGAAGGCCGCCCAGCTTGGAGAAGGCGGCGGAGCGTTTTTCCTTTTCTTTCATTCAACACAGCGACCAGCGTACTCCTTTCGAAAAGCGTCCGTCTTAGCGACGGCCCCCATTCCGGGGGCCGTCCTGTGCAAAGGCGGGCCGTCGCACCCCGGAGGCGCCCCCTCGCTCGAGGGCCGAGCCGCCGGGGGTTTGGCGCAAATTCGCCCCGCCCCCGCCACCGCGGCGGACATTGCGGCGCGCGGGCGTTCCCCAAGGCGAGAAGAGGCCCCGCGACCTGGCCGGACGCCAGGCGGGCGGCCCGCGTGCGTCCGCGGCAGCAGGTCTGCCCGGTGGCGGAGCCGGCGGCCGGGCCGAGGCAAAGCCCCCGGGGGTGGGCGTTCCACTCGAAGCAAGGCCGGGACGCTGAAGACACCGGGGCGGGCCCCCGGTGTTATGGCTGGCCGAAGATCGGGCATAGTTTGATGCAGAGCGAGCCGTCTGCGCCGCCTTTCGCCTTCCTACCTTCCAGGGGGCCGGCCCCCCGTCCGGGCCCCCCGAGGCCGATCATTCCCGGGCGTGTTTCTTAGCGCCGCAGCCTTCCCGGCCCCGCCTTGCTGCGTGTGGCCGCCCTACTTTGCCCGCGCGGGCGCCCGGTCTGGCGCCACCCGGCCGGCCACTGGCACGCCGGCTTGGGCGCGGGGTGGGCCGATAGGCCGGTGGGCCTGCAGGCCACCCGCTACCCGGTTTTGGTAGGCGGGCCCGTTTGTTGCTCCCCTGGCTGGTTGCGATGTACTAGCACGCCCAGCTGGGCGTGGTGCCCCTGCGCCTCGTGTGTCTATCTCCGTGAGGCGCCACGCTGCGGCCCCTTTAATTGTTTTCTACAGTTCGTTGGCAGCTCGTAATAAGATGCTGAGATGAATATCGCTCAGCCGCTTCTTTGTTTTTGGCTTGATCGGATGCCGACCTTTGTTCATTTCGACGACCAAAACCTCGAGTCGCTATGGCAGGCGAGGCGCTATCCTACCTACCAATGGCCCATTTCCCTCTGGGAATTGGCAAAAGCAGTAGAAGAATACCTACAGATGCAGGAGGAGGTACATGAGCAACATTTTCTCTAATAGGAAAACAGAGAAAGCAGGCGCCAACCCCCGTGAACGAGAGAGGCCATCAGAGCAAATCAAGCGCTCGTCCGGGCGAGCGGCAAATTCTTTCTATCGGCTCTGATCTGAAAAAAATGTTTAGGAGGAAGATCCTCCACTAGAGGGCTCCTGTCTTTCAAGTAGAGACGGTTCAGGCAAGAACAGATCACCGCGATGAAGCAAAGATGGTGAGTGTTGAAATCAAGATCCAATGAAATCGACCCCGGAATATCAAAACTGGAACAAGATCCATCTGTTAACCACTCTCCCAGTCGGTTCATCTTCAAAAGAAATGAGATTTTTAGACGAAATGGTAGTGATTTCCAGACTGCGCAGGTCTTCATTTGCCGTTCTTCGTGCTACAGCTACTGCATGAGTAGTACAGCACTCATACTCAACTACTGCAGTTTATTTCTCCGAAAAAACAAGACAGCCAACCTTCTGCGTGGAGTTTTCTGATAGCACCGACTACTGTTTCTGTTCCGCACTTTACTTTTCTCAGATTCCACCAGCACCGCTTAGTCACCAAAATTCTTGCAGCAACATTCAGTACTTCTTACTAAGTCTCTTATTTGTCGCAAAGTTATAAAAATCCCGTATTTGCGTTCCGTTTAAGAAAGTAGCTACTGTACTGAGTATTTTCTTGCTTCTGTCTGAAGAATTGGCATCCTGAATCCGAAAACCAGCACCACTGGTCAAAAATCAAAATGGCCCTGCTACTTCCAATAGATCATCTCCTCTTTCGGCGACAACTGATGCTCCTCACGGCCGGCTTGCTATTCCTGACGCCGACCTGCTTGCTCCCCTTTCATATTGATGCGCCATCTACATGTTCATCCGCACCAGTCGGAGGTGTCTATGCCGCGAAATTCAACAGTCTCATAGCTGGTCCCCGAGCAGCAAATAAACATAAAGCCACGCGTCCCCGGACCCCGCTTTCCCATCCCCCAATCGAAACCTCCGTCGGTTCGGTTGGACACCCGTTGACGTGCGGCGAGGCGTGCAAGTACGCGCGGAAGCCGAAGGGGTGCAAGGACGGAGCGCACTGCAAAAGGTGTCATCACTGCGTCTGGAGCCGGTATTGGAGTAAAGAGACGACATTCGGAATTAATGGTAGTTGCGGTGGAAATGCTGGTGCAAGAACCACGGCGACCGCCGCCACGGCAAGAGGAACTCCTGCGCTGCCACAGGAACAGCAGGATTATGAGAACAACTTCGACCTATTCCAATTCCAGTGCATGCCGTGTGGTTCTGTTGTGCCACATCAATTGCCGTGGTGCGTGCTACCGCAACCGGAACAAACTGTTGGTGGAGATGAACACGCAGTGAGTGGAACACCAACCCATCAAGAAAAAAGCCACTGTGTCAAGACGCCAAACACTTCTACAACGCCGCAATGCGTCGAAAGAAGTAGCCCTGGGTCAACATCAACAGGAACGCCACCTACCAGCGAAGGAGCCACGACAGGTAATTACCTGACGCCCGAGTTCCCGCCTGCGACACCACAGGTAACTATGCAGCTCGTACCGGTCGTGTTTTGCAGCCCTTCCTCGTGGCACCACCAGCCACCAGAGGAACAGCAATGCTTCGGCTTTTTTCCACCCTCGTGCGCGATGAATTTTGATCCGTCAACACCGTTGTTCCAGGAACAAACAGCAGCGGGTTCAAGCTGTTCCACCAGTATGACAACATTTCTACCGTCGGCCGACAGCAGTGGGTCCTCTATGACTTGTTCGAGCGAGGTTCCGCTTCCGTCGTCTTCTACGGCCGGGGCCCCTCCGGGACATTGGGAAGCTGTCCCCGCCAGCGGATTGATGAGCAACTTTAGCCACGACCACGAAGAACTGCGTGCAGGAGCAGTGGAGAAGGAAACGCAAGAGCGCCGTGGTCTTCCACAGCACCCAGCGTCGTGTAGTAGCAACACCACAGGCGGCCCAATCTACTTCGATCCAACGGTGCTTCGTTTCCAAGCACCACAGCAGCAAGCTGGACTCCGTTTTGCCGAACAGGAAATGCAACGGCGGCTTCCGTGTAACAATTCCGGCTTCGATCCGCGATTGCTTTGCTTTCAAGGACCAGAACAGCATCAAGGTGGACGAACTCCTTTTTCAGAAGCGGAAATTAATGTGCTACGGCAGCAGGCGGTCAGCGTGTTTCAAGAGAAGAACAAAGACGCGGAACAACAAGAGAGGAAGGCGCAGCTTTCGTTTTCATCTTCAGTTGATAGGCCGAGCCACCACATGATCATGCGTGAAGAAGCCGGGAAGCGGACCTACTCAAAAGCTGCTGCTACTGTTGCTGCACCAGCGACCACAGGAAGGGGGCAGAAGGTCTCGATGAAAACAGATCTTCAACCTAAGAGGACTACGGCTGCAAGGGCCCCGGCCGGGAACAAGACCATTTGTAGTTCTGTGTCTACTCCATCTTCTTTGCGATATGAGTGTAAGAGGAATGGAGCGTCGTCTAGGCCGTCAAGACGGAGCAGCAGAAGCCCTTCTCCGACTTCCGCTGCGAGTTGTAGGGCAACCCAGGAAGTAGAGAGGGTCAAACACAGTCAAGAGCCGCCGGAACAAGGACCCGCAGGCGCATGTGATCTTCTTACGCCACAACCTTCTTGCAGAAGTAACGCCGCGTCGAAAACACCTACAGCAGGAGCATCCTCTTGTCCCTCACGTCTCATACACGCCTTGCACATCGAACCTGGGAAGGAAAAAGAGCGAAAAGCCTTTCGTGTTTCGTGGGCCGATTTGACCAGTGACAGCAGCTCGGAAGGGGAAAGTGGCACAAAGAACAAAACACGAGTTCTTTTGCACGACCGGAGGAAACAAGCTAGGGAACAGGTTTTGAAGTTCCACCGGTCCATGCTGAAGCAGGGAATAAATCGCGACGAAGTTGTAGATGAGCAGGGGGCGGGCGTGCGTGATGTGGTGCAGAATGCGACAACGGTAGAACTTGTATCACAACGGGCGGACCAGCAACATAACACGGTCGTGACGATGCACAACAATAAGAATCTATCGCGGGCCAGCACCATGGACAACTTCGGGACCACGGGAAGTTCTTGTGCGGAGGAGGAGGAGGCGTGCAGCCCGGATTTATTGTCAGAGGACGAGAATGCACAAGCACCGCAATGACGTAGGTGTCGTTCTCAGTAGGAGGTTTTATCTAGAGTAAAAACTAGAAGTATATAATACGCAAAGTGAAAGTTAGTTATAATGCGAACGAGCAGACACAGACAGACGGCTCCGACTGAAGACCGTCTTGATTTCTTCCCTGGTATGATAGATTGATCTAATGACCAGTTGACTTTTTGATCGTATGAGATGGGCCAATGTGAATTGATAACTCTGAAAGTAAACAGCTAAAGTATTCTGTCTTCAACGACGTGCACACGACGTATCTATGTATGATGAAAACAGGACGGGCACACACACAGTAAATAATTAGTCTCAAAAAGTAGATTCCGAATTGTACCTAGGAAGTCGAAAAATGAATTTATTGTCAATACGCCAACAAGAAGCGGCCTTCTCTTGTCCGCACAGTGGCCACCGTGAATCGAGTTTCTGCACTGGGATTTCGCTCCGAAAGGTTGTTACATGACACAGACTACTTTTTCCTTCCTCCAGCATTAATCTACAGCGTTATGCATAGACCTCTTTTTATACTCATGAACGAAGATTGTTGAGTTCCACTTCCATCCATGTCGAAATGATGAGTTCCATAGAAGGAAATCCACTTGCACTCAGAATGCGCCATTATCCAGCGATGTTTCGTGCGCTAACTGTGTGTGAAAGCTCCGGTTCTGTGGTGTTGTAGCCAGTCAGTAAAAAGATCAAGAACGACCTGGGGCTTTGAACATACTCATGTGCATCTGAAGTCGAGAACGAAAGCAGTTTGAATGGAGAAACTGGAGCACAAGAAAAGACGGCAAATATATTATTCACGGGCTTTTGGTCCGAAACCGGATGCAGATGAACTAGCGGATTGAGTGTGTTCATGGAGTCAGGGTCTTGCTCGTTTCCGGTCCTTCGTGACAGATTGTCATTCGTAGTTGTGCAAGATCTGTCCGGCAGATGGCCAAAGCCCCGCGCGCCCTCTGCAAGTAGCCACCCGGCTGCTAGAGCTAGAGGAGCCATGCTGCGAAATGCCTGGGCTTGCGGTTGCGGCGGGGGTCTTCCAGCGGTCCGCCGAAGTTTGGTGGCGCTGGCGCTGCAGTGGTTTGTCTGCGCGCAATCCGTATGGGTGTATCGCGGCCGACTGCGAGGAAGTTGCCCTATGGCGCCGTAGACGCGTTGGCCCGTCCGGGCCGCATGGCGCAACTATGTAGGCCCTTGCTTCTCGTGTTGTTTTCGCTTCCCACTTGGGGGCCAGCCAGCGCGCGGGGCGAGCGATGGGCTGCGTGCAATTGCGGCGCGCCGGGTGCTCCTGTGCGAGCTGGCGGGCTGGCAAAGCCCGCCCGCGGGGGGCCGCGCCGCCAACAAGGCCGGCGCATAACCCTGCCTCGTGTGTGTTTTCCTACATGGGCAAGGGCGGCGGGCTTGCCGGGGCTTTGTCTGCAGACAGTGCGCGGCCATTGGGCGGGTGGGCGGTTGTGGCCTTGGCCCATCTTCAGCCGTGCGGGCGGCGCGCGTCCCGGCCGGCTTCAATCTTCACCCAGGGCCCCAAGTCATTGCGCCGGCTGGCCTCCCTCTTTGCTGCAGCTGCCGGGCCCGATGCGCGCGGAACGGATCGAGGACCCGAATGAATCCCGCGCGCGCTTCCGTCGGCCCTCTTGGGCTGCCCCCTCCCCCGTTGGCCGGCGTCCGTCCTCGCTATCCGGTCGCCCCGGCCGTGGCACCGCGCGCCCGCCGCGCGCGTGCTGGGCCGGCCTGCCCGGCGGGCCGGGCCCTTGCCTTGTTTTCACCCGGCCGCCCTCATTCTATGGCCCGCGGCTCTGTAGTAAGTGGGCTGGTTGGCCCGTGTATTGGGGAGCGCCGGCGCGGTTTGTGTCCCGTAGTGCTCTGCATCGGTGCCCGCCTCGTCCGCACCGATGGTTGGTGCGTGTGAATGTTATCACACGCAGGCGCAGAGAAGCGCCGCGCGCCGCTGGTACGTGTGCCGCCGGCTGCCCGGTTCGTTCGGATCCGAGTCCGTATGTGATTCGCTTTTGCGTTGTCCTCGTTTCATTATGACATCGCCCGGACGGTGGCGCGGATGGTGTTTTCTCAGAATCGATGGTAGTGTCGCAATCGACTCCCAAGACCGCATGTTCGTGACTGATGGCGCAAACTACAAAAGAAGATATAGGTGCTTCAGTTGTTCTAGTTCTTGTTACCAAGAAATGTGGGCGGGGACCGACGAGGAAGACGAAGAGCAAGCGTCTCGAGCAGTGAGTGTCGCAAAATAGCGTGAGTGTCGCAAAGTGGCGTGACCATCTTTTGATCACAGGGTGAACTTCTACTGTCCGACAGAGGTTTTTGATTTACTTACTCCCAGAGTGGTAGAAGTAGAGCATGTATGTGCTTCTAGTTGTCTTTCTGGACGGGAATAACAAAAGCAAGAGTCGTTGGGGTGGTTTGAGTTTAATGGGTGTAGCAGGTTGTCGTGACGTATTTTTAAGTCCTTGGTTGTCGTTGATTCATGAAATTCTCGTTTTCTCATTGTCCTCCGCACAAATTTACAGTAACATCTAAGTGTTGTTGCCACGTATTCGGAGGAATCGCACACGCCCCGGTTTTCTCTAACAAGGATTGCTATAAAGAATTTATTTCTAAATAGAAGGCGTCAGCACACGGCCTGAGCAGGACGCGGACCTCCTGGTTGCGAAGAAAAATTGGTGAAGATGTTGCTGTACTATGGTTTTTCTACAAATTGGTGATCTACTGTGTATGAGTTGACCACGTCGCAAGAAGCAAGAAAGTACTTTGTCGACGAAAAAAATCAACATGATGCGTCGACGCCATGGATAAAGTTCTATAAATTCTACTTCCGCCTGGCTGCTCCTCGTGGACAACTACGAGGAAATCATGAGGTTTGTAAAAACATATCTGCGGAAGTCGTTGTTCATGTACTCGTATTCCAAGTCGCAGCACTTCATCATCACCGCAACTCAAACTCTGGAGATACTTGGTTGGTGACCACCACGCTCGTAAGCGATACCGACAAGGATGACGCTGGCCACCTCGTCGCTCCTTCTCATGATGGAGGTGAACCCCTGGTGCCCCTGGTGACATAATTACTTATCACGCCTGCTGACGTTCTTCATCTACCTCGTGGCTGCAGGTTTTGTTTTCCCCCACGACAAGAACCTATAGGTTGCTGCTCTTGCCACGACCTACAAAGAGGAGTGCCGCCGGCGGTAGGAGCAGCTGCAGTCACAGGACGTCGTGGTGCACGAGGATGTTGATGAAACAACTACTATCTCTGCTACAACTTCTGAGCTTTCTTGGTCAACAACGACATACCGGCTGCGCGACGGCGGATGCGGGAGCAGTAGGAGACAGTACCGGCAGAGATGAGCCAGAGAGTGACCGCGACCACGGGTTCTACGTTGGTGGAAGCACCAGAACTGGCGGAAATTATAATAACCGTGGTAAAATTAACCTCCAAGCTGACCGGAGCACGACGAGGGTCCAACAACGTGAAATAAAGACGACAGATGAACAAGCGGCACGAGCTCGAGGACCCAGCATCGGGGAAGAAGATGAGGGACGAGATTTGGCGTTCACCGGCGCGAGAGCGACAGGTCGAAACAACCCCCGCCAACCGATTCCCGAGGCCGCAGACCCGCTGGGGCAGTCGTTTCTGAGTTTAAAAACCGTGGAAAAGAAGACGCAGAAGCAGCTGCAGAAAATGTTGAAGGTAACGAAAAAGCGGGAGAAGCAGTTGCGGAAGAAAAAAACTGGTCGTGCTGTTGAGGAAGAGAAGCTGCACAGTTCGAAGGAAGATCAGGAAATAAAGAACTACGACGCAGATGATGACGGTTCGTCGTCCGAAGGCGGAGTCGTGGAAAATGACCCTCCGGCTGCGTCGAGCGACAGGGAAAAGACCCACGAGAATTATGAGTCCAACTTTCTCGAGAAGAAAATGAAAATAGCAGCGAAGATGGGTAGTATTCCTTCGCCGTTGATGCCGCAGCCGATGGGAGAAACCGATCCGCAGCCCTTGTACTGGAGCATGTGGGAACGGCTGAGCCACATGAACCAGGCCGCGTGGGTTCCCGTGCACGGCGTATCAAATGCAAAAGTGTCTGGGCCTGGAAGATTGCGAGACTTGTCATGCTTGTCTGACATGACCAAAAAGTTTGTGATGCGTGTCCAAGAAGAGACCCTTTTGCCTGTCATGCGAAAACGCAGTTTATCATGCGAAAAACGCAACACAAAGAAGCGTAGATATTTCTCATGCTTGCCTGTGCATTACAGAGCATTCACTATTCCCAACGCAGCATTACAAGTTTCCAAACCTAGACACTTTTGCAGTTGATACGGCGACTGCTGGGACCACTGCAGTTCACGGCAGGGACTCTGTCCAGCCTGCGGCGCGGGTGGCATATGCATTGCAAATATCGATCTGGGTCTGGAAGTAGAGTGTAACTTGTCATGCTACATCTGGATCGTGGAAAAATTTGTGTTGCATGATTTTTACCAAAAGAGGTCCACTCTTGAATAAGTTTAGAGGCAGTTTCTCATGCAGGAACGGCATGATACTAGAGATCTCACAGAACCTGTCATGCTAGGTCGTGCATGCCAGACCACGCGGGTCATGGAAAGCCTGCATGACAAACCTACCACTCTTCCAGACCCGGACATATTTGCATTGGATACGGCATGTGCTGCCGCAATGGGTGGCCGCCCGGGGGCCGGGCATATGGTCTGTTGGCGAACGGTATGAAATGCAAATATGTCCTCTGGGTCTGGAAAAATGCAGGGTTTGTCATGCAGAGCTTGCATGGCTCTCAAGTCTGTCATGCGCGCCACACAAAAGCCACATTTCTCTGTCATGCAGAAACGCAATTTGTCATGCAGATAGGCAACACTATAGCAACTCCAAAACTTGTCATGCTTGGCTGTCAATGAAGGCGTACACATGATTCGCCAAACAGCATTACAAGTTTCCAGACCCAGACATTTTTGCAGTGCATAAACGGGTGCGACGGCAGCGTCGGGAAGACGAGCGGAGCGGCCGGCCACGTGTGCGTCGGTATGCATCGCAAATGTGACGGGGTCTGGGAAATTGCAAACTTGTAACTCATGCTGCGAGTCACACAAAAATTTGTCTTGCACCACTACCACAACGATACCCGTGTTCGGACATGCTGAGAAGGGATTTCTCATGCAGGATAGGCATTGCAAAGGCTTTGCGGAATCTGTGATGCTACACCCCGCATCCCAGATTACGTAGGGAATGGAAGATCTGCATGGCAAGCTTCTGCAGTTTCACACGCCCGGACACGTTGCGTTTGATAGTCGTGCCGGCGACGCAATTTTACACGCACGAATTGCTTGTGCCCAGTTTTGACTGCTGGAGCTATTGCAGCCAAGCTGGCTCCTGCCCCGGCGCCTGCGGGACCGGAGGAAAGTGCTGCAAGAAAGGTATTCTAACGAGAAACGTCCCCACCCCAGAGTCGTCATGCAAATCTATACGCTAGATCTGTGATGCTGATGAACTAGCTAAACAGGATTACATTACGAGGCCAAAAAACTTGTCATGCGCAACAACCAAAGCTGGCTGATTTGTCTAGCAGATTTCCCAATCGTTGACTATGAGGTGGGGACGTTCTTTTTGCCCACGATAGCAGGCGAAGTGCAAAACGGCTGCGACGGGACCATCGGCGGGGAAGGCTACCACACCTGCATCACGCCGAAAACACCTAAGAGGTATGGGGAAGGGCAGTGCGACAGCTATACAGGGAATTGTCCTGTGCGGAAAACGATCGAGATGCGCAAAACGTCCGTCTGGGCGGATGTACTTGCAAAGCAGTATGGCGGGCACGGGGGTTGGCACGCCCCTTACAACTGGTATTCGTACCCAGCTATCAAATGCAAAAATGTCTGGGTCTGGAAGGATGCAAGGTTTGTCATGCACATTTTGCATGACTTCTCCTGATGCCTTCGATGCATGCCCTAGCATCACAGATCTTGTGAAGGCTTTCTGATGCCTATAACGCATGAGAAATGCCCTCTCGCCGTGGCCAAAACCAGACCTCTTTTGCTGTTCATGCAATACAGATTCTTAGATAATGCAGACGCAGCATCACAAGTTGCATTGTACCAGACCCAGACATTTTTACATATGATACCAGCCCAGGGGTACGAGGGTTTGTTGGAGCTGGCGCTATTGCAAGGAAAAATCCCCCCTCCCCATATCAAAACGAAATTTCTGATGCTGGATTTGTGTACACAAATCAGCTTTGTATTGCAGGAATGCATTGCGGTCAGATCCCCAGACTAGGTAGGGCCGTACGGGTCTAGTTGCCCAGCATGGCAAACGGCTCCCCTTTAAGCCCAACAGCGTGACAAATCACTTCCATAATGGGGCGGAAGCTTCTGCCCTTGTCTTCTTGCAAGACGCATGCGATTTGTGACCTCAAATCAGCAACACAGATTTTCGGAAACATAGCTTTTCAATATGGGGAGGGGGGATTTTTCATTTTGATAGGCGCACATGGGAACCTACACCCCGGAAGTGCCCTATGGGAGTGTCAGCATCGAAATCGTCAAAGTTGAAATAGTTTCTCATGCATAAAATGCGACGCAGAGGGTGCCTCTACTGCAGAGGATGCAAGGGAGGCAGAGTATAGTCCGGCTACGGGTCAAGAGTTGTGTTGCTTATTAGCATGACAGAGGGACGAGCCCTTTTGCCGTAAACAGCATGACAGACTTGCTTTAGTAGAGACAAACAAAATTTGTCATGCGCCGGCTATAAACTGTTTATGTCAACATGCGCAGTCTGTTTATGTCATGCGCCGGCTATAAACTGTGGGCCTAACAACTGGAGGTATCGATTTTATGCATATACAAATAAGTAAATTTCAAGTTTGTCGATTTTCAGTTCTGACGCTTCCATATGCCCTTTTGCCCTGAGTGGGGGCGGGTCGAGAACTACGACTACTACCTCGGAGACCTGTGCTATCGCAAGAAAAAAGTGTTGCAGTTACACACATAGTCTATGCAGGCCACGCAAGACAGACCAGCTCTGTCATGCCGGATACGCATAGAAGCCTCGTTCTTTCATAGGTGTTTGCCCGTAGGATTTCTGCATTACAAGTTTTCTCTCTCATGAGGAGAAATTCTGCTGAATTGACTACAGGTGTGTAACTGTAAACACTTTTTTCCTGGGATATGTGCCACATCCATCTGAACCGGGATCCGTACGCCCAATGGACTCTGAAGGACTACAATACACAAAATTGGAATCCGCCGGACTCTGCGTCGACGGCCATGACCCTGGAGCAGGTTAACCAGGCTTCCCGACTTTGCCAGCAAGCCCACGCTTACGTAAATTGGTTCGCATCAACGTACATTGCGCAAATCAACGCCGTATCAAATGGAAAAATGTCTGAGTCTGGAAGAGTGCCAGACTTGTCATGCAGGTTTTCCATGACCCATAAGGTCTGGCATGTAGGACATAGCATGACAGATTCTGTGCGAGTTCCATCATGCCTATCCTGCGTGAGAAACTGCCTCTCGAGTAGGTCAAAAGTGGACAGCTTTTGGTAAGCATGCAACACAGATTTTTGCATGCTTCAGATTTAGCATGACAAGTTGCATTCTTCCAGACCCAGACATTTTTACATTTGATACGCCGCAAAAAACGCCCAAACCTGGAACGTCGGAGTATACCCGTATCCTGTGTAGAAACGTCCCCACACGACCCCAGAGTTGTAATGCAAATCTGCGTGCCCGTGCTAAAAATATTTTTCATTCGGAGCCCTATGAGAAGCATTCTATTCTTGGCGTAGTCGTCGTGTTTCGGAATTTGTCATGCTCCAATCAGCATGATGCTCTAGATCTGTGATCCTGTTTGAAACTAGCCAAACAGGATCACACTACGAGGCCAAACTTGTCATGCGTAACAGCTAATGCTTGTTGATTTGTCTTGCAAATTTCCCATCTTCTTGACTATGGGATGGGATCGTTTTTCCACAGGATAGCCCGGGCTTCGAGTTTATCGACTTGAAACGCGATCACCCCGAAGGCAAGAACGCGGCGTGGAACACTGACGAGTGGAAGTGCAAAATGATCTGCGACATGCTATATGAAATGCAAAAATCCCTGGATGTCTGGAAGAATGCAACTTGTGATGCTGCATTTGGATGCCTAAAAAATTTGTGTTGTATGAGCAGCAAAAGCATTCTAATTTTCGTACGCGGGGAGGGCTTTTTTCCTATGCGGAATAGGCATCAAGAACCCCTCAAAGAACTACCTGTGATGCTAGGGCATGCATCACCGACATCGTGGCTCATGCAAACCGTGCGTGACAAGTCTCAGAATCTTCCAGACCCAGACATTTTTGCATTTGACATGCTACCCAATTGCATCTTGTACAGTTACGCGTGGACCACGTCGTGGGGAGCGGTCAACCGGTATTGTGAGGAAAAATCCCCCCTCCCCATATCGAAACGAAGTTTCTGATGCTGGATTTCCGTACACAAATCAGATTTGTCTTGCAGTAGAGGACTGCAGGCATATGTCAAGCCTCGGCCGAGAGGTTTTGACGTAGCCGCCTAGCATGACAAACGTGTATGCTCTAAGCCCAACAGCATCACAAACCGCCTGCAAAATGCAGGGGGCTCTCTGGACTTGCCTGCTTGCAAGACAGACAAGATTTGAGGTCACAAATGTGCATCACAAATTTTCAGACGGATGCGGTTTCAATATGGGGAGGGGGGATTTTTCCTTTCGATAACCGGTGCTGGCCGAAATCCGCGGAAAACCAAGGAAAGCGAACAACCTGGATATCGTAAGAAAAAACTGTGTGCAGAAGTGTGTATTAAGTCTGTGATGCAAAAAAATGCAAAAGCAAATCGGGTATTATTACACTTATCACGCTGGCCTGGTTTCATACGGGTACGACGTTTTTGCGTAGTTACAACTAGCTGATGTGCAGCACGACAGGCGTTCTCTGTCTTGCAGAGCGAATTTTTCATGCTGTCAGTGCAAAGAGACATACCTACACTAAACACAGTTTTATTCTTGGATACTGCAGGGCCAATATTCATTCGGGGATTTGCAAAGAACGCGCTTGCTATCCGAGTGGGAATAATGATGTACTAGCTCATCTTCATCTCCCGATAGACTCGGTCCTCTCGAAAATATTTCTAGATGAACAACAATCAAGATGAACTTCGTCGCCTTGTTTTATTACTGCGCGTCTACTTAATAAAGTGTACAAAACTAGTAGTACCCAAAAATAGCTATAATTTCTTTTGTGATACATTTGTACATCGATTCGGGAAAATAGCTCGCACATCGGCTCGTCGTCGCATATTTCGAACTTTTATGGTGGAGATTAGCTACAGAATCGATGAGTATAAAAATTTCATCGGGGGGAGATGTAGTTGAAGCTCTTCACGGGGGGACGAGCGCCGGGCTGCTTGTATTCTGTTGAGCGATAATTCTAAGTTTTTCGACTCTTACTCGACCGTTGCATCATGATCGGGCGATATGCATGATCGGGCGTTGCATGATCGGGGGACATACCACTTTATATCTCGACTTCGTTATTTCATCGAATTTAGAAAGAAAGAATTGAAGCCAGATGACAACGACTAGCTACCTGCACTTGTACTCTGCTATTTATTAGCTATTGATGTGATAATTTATTTTCAGTAGCTTAGACGAGATTATTGCGCTAGCAAGTAAAATAAATGTTGACGCTGCCTTACTCCTAAACTCCTACTAGCAGGTGTTTTTTTTTGTAGCAACACCAGCACTAGGGGAATTCGAATTTGAGTATCACCACCAAAGTAGGGGCGAATGTGCTGACTGCGGCATGTTTGGCTCGGGCGGAGAGATCTCGATATGCTGGCCATAATATCACTGGAAGCACGACAACAAGTTACACTTATTCTATTGCAGGCATTGTTCTTGACTTGCCCTACTACATGAGTTCTAGATATTTGGTTCCTCCGGTTTAGTATTAAAAGTCACCATGTCCTCGCACTTCCCCGCGTTCGAGAACTCCTCACTGCGACGAGGGGGGCGAAGAGGCTGCCAACATCAAGCCATGGCCTCGTCGTTCCTAGCTCAGATCTTACTTCTTCTTGCCGGTAACAACTACACGATGGTACGACCCTCGTTGGCGTTCTTGAACTACGGGGACCACGAAATGAAGCCCAGCGAGGTTGGAGATGATGATGGTGGCGGGGAAGAGGATGAAGAGCAACATAATGGTGCAGGTGCAAGACCACCTTCCGTCTCGTCTTCTTCACCCAGCAACAGCATGCTGAAACAGGATCGAGTGTTAAAGAAAACAACGGACGATCAAGATGAAAGTGCGGCCGCGCTAGGAAAGGACTACGACGACACGGCTGCGCGACCAGAAAGAACTCCTCGTCGCCGGCCCAAAAATCGAGGCAGTACCTCTAGCACCTCTTCATTCCTGCGCGGAGGTGGACAACGCAGGAAAGAACCCACGAAAAAGTCGAAGGATAGTGTTGACAGCACAAACAGCGATGCGGAAACAGAAAAGCTACCAAAGAAGCGCAAAAAGAAAAGTAGTTTTCTCGCCGGTTCAACATCTTCACAAGAGGAAGAAGACTTGCACGAAAACCATGGCTATGCATTTCAAATATGTCTGGGTCTGGAAACTTGTGATGCTAATTTATGAATTGTGGGGACACTGCAATAGGCAGCCACGCATGACAAGTTTCTGGGCTCCTATGTGTTCCGCTTTCCGCATGACAAACTACATTTTTGCATGACAGGCAAGAGGGTCTTTTCCTGCTCACGCATTACAGGTTCAAGAGTCATGTGAGACAAGCATGACAAACATCTGCATTCTTCCAGACCCAGACATTTTTGCATTTGATAATGGCACTGAAGACGAGAAGACAGCGAGCGACTTGATGTCAACTACACCGGCGGTGGCCACTTCTGGCGATGGTGATGAAAAAGAATCGTGCGGACCGAGAGCAGACGAGTCTTCGGCCTCATCTTCTTCGCTGGCAGAGAAGTTTACAGGGACCGCATCTACTTCGGGAGTCGTAGATGATTTTACAGCACCATCAACCCTCGCTGACAATGGCTACACGACGACCACTATCCTGAGTAAAAACGTCCCCGCCCCAGAGTCAAGATGGGGATTTTGCAACACAAACCTAGGAGTTTTGGGAGTCACGTATGACAAGTTACAGTCCGTAAGGTAGTGCAAGTTAGCAAGGAAAGCCGCATTACAAATCGATCTGCTGATCCTGTTTACAGCATGACAAGTTCCCAAACACGCATGAAAATGCCTGTCATGGGGTTGTGCATCACAAATGTTGCTGTCGTGGCAAATCTGCATGACAACTCTGGGGTGGGGATGTTTTTACTCAGGATAACCACCGGTAAGAAGAACGACATCCTGCGCACGGACGACGAGCTGGCGGCGTACTTGGCCTATCAACTGTAAAAATGTCTGGGATGAGGTCTGGTATGTAGGACAGAGCATGACAGATTCTGTGAGAGTTCTATCATACCTATCCTGCATGAGGCACTGCCTCTCGAGTAAGTCAAAAGTGGACAGCTTTTGGTAATCATGCAAGACAGATTTTTACATGATTCAGATTTAGCATGACAAGTTGCTTTGTTCCAGACCCAGACATATTTGCAGTTGATATGGCCAGGGAAGACACGAGAATCATCAACGATCTGATGGCAAAAATGAAGCGCATGAACATGCCGGTTCCGCCCGAAGATATTTTCACCGGCAGGTTCCGGTACAATGGCGGCGCGGGTCGTGCGGGAAATGAAGATGATAAAGGAGAGCCACGCCGTGGGCGGGAAGTAGAAGCACTACAAGGCAAAGTAGCAGACGAAGATCCGACGGCACAAGCTGCCAGTACGTTGGAAAAGCAAAACAAGGCGAAGAGTGCTGTAGGTGGACGAGAAAGAAATGATCAATCGCAAAAATCTTCTTCGCGGCCCAACGTCAACTACAGCAACCCGGTCTCCCTCCTGCGAGCCCAGTACCACGCGAAAAAAGAGCTATCAAATGTAAAAATGTCTGGGTCTGGAAGAATGCACGTTTGTCATGCTTGTCTGGCATGACTCTTAAATCTGTCATGCACGTTACCCAACAGCTCCATTTTTCTGTGATGTAGCGACGCAGTTTGTCATGCAGAATAGACAATACCTAGAAGCTCAGAAACTTGTCATGCGGCGCCAGCATTTGTGGCCTCATCATGAGACGCGACCCAGCATCACAACTTTCCAGATCCAGACATTTTTGCATTTGATAAGAACAGGAGCGCGACAATGTTCGCAATCTGGCGAGGAACTTGGTGCGGGAGATGCTCCAGGAGCGAGCAGGAGAACTGGGCGAAGGAGCTACTACTCCTGTCGGCGGGGCAGGGCGAGATGTTGTACTCGAGGAAAGCGAGCGCAGCACGACCCTCCGAGCCACCGGGTCGTCGAGTGTCCTGGAAGAGAACAGCAGTCGGGAGCAGGAATCCGCCCGTTCGGAACAGTATATCGGGCCCGAGGGGTATCGCAAGAAAGAACTGTTTATTCACTGTGAACCTGTGATGCAGAGAACGAAACACCAAAGTGTTTGTCTTGCTACACCTGCAACATAATGGATTTTATAGGCGTGCTTTATTCCCTTGGGAAACGCGCATGGCAAATTTTCTGTGTCATGTGTAACAAACTTGTGATGCAGATCTTGCAAACCATCACAGTGAAACAGTTTTTTCGTGGGATAAGGGGGTATACGACGACGTGAATGGGTACGGGGTGTACAATCTCTGGAAGCCGAATTGCGACTCGTGGCAGAGTACGCATTGCAAATATGTCTGGGTCCTCTGGAAGGCTGGAACTTGTCATGCTAAATCTGAATCATGTAAAAATCTGTGTTGCATGATTGCCAAAAGCTGTCCACGTTTGACCTAAAAATCGAGATGCAGTTTCTCATGCAGAATAGGCATCATAGGGCTATCACATCAGAATCTGTCATGCTATGTGCTACATACCAGACCTCATGGGCCATGGAAAACCTGCGTGACAAGTCTGGCATTCTTCCAGACATCCAGGGATATTTGCAGTTGATACAGAGAAACGAACAACACGACTACTGGCTGGGGGATCTGTGCGAACAACGGTTACGCGTCAGCCCCTACATATCGCAAGAAAAAAGCGTTTCACGACTGTGAACTTGTGATGCACAGAGTGTATACATCACAGAACTATTTGTCTTGCTAAACCTGCAAGGCTTTGGATTTTTAATCGTGTTTGCCCTTGGGAAGCACGCATCGCACATTTTCTGTGTCATGTGTAGCAAACTTGTGATGCGGATCTTGCAAAACCATCACAGTGAAACAGTTTTCTCGTGGGATACGACGACCAGAACTCGCATGTAGTAAACGCCGAAAACTTCATATCCTGTGTAAAAGCGTCCCCACACCAGAGTCAAGATGGGAAGTCTGCTAGACAAATCAACCAGCCTTGGTTGTCTGGCATGACAAGTTTGTCCTCGTAGTGTAATTCTGTTTAGCTAGGTCAGAAGCATCACAGATCTAGCAGAGCATGCAGATTCTAGCATCACAAATTCCAAAATACGGATAGAAAACGCTTCTCCTAGGCCTCCGCATGAGAAACATTCATTCTTCGCGTGCAGAATTGCATGACAACTCTGGGGCGACGACCTTGGGGTGGGGACGTTTTTACACAGAATACTTCATAGAAGGTAAACTCCCAGTGCTGATGAAACAGACTGTCGTGAATGAAGCGGCGCGGATCTGTCAGCACGCTCACGCCTATATCCCAGAGAAAAAAGCAGGCAGGGCAGATTTGTAATGCAAAAATAAATACACAGAAAAATCTGTCATGGGCGGCCACATAGCTGCATGCTGCTGCGGGTATGCAATACAGATTTTTTTGCGTATTTATTTTTGCATTACAAACGTCAACGTGGCCTGCCTGCTTTTTTCTGTGTGATAGCCTATGGGAACTGGTTGGAGACGAACCGTCCAAACCTGATCGACGCGAACCGGCGCATATCAAATGCAGATATGTCTGGGTCTGGAAGATGGCAACTTGTGATGCTGCATTTGGATTCCAAACAAATTTGTATTGCATGACCAGCAAGAGGAGTCGATTTTGTGCTACGCGGAGAGGGCATTTCTCATGCATTTTACGCATCAGATGAAAGCCCTCAAAAACAAAAACTCTGTGATGCTAGGGCATGCATCACAGACATCATGGGGCATGCAAAATGTGCATGACAAGACTTGCACTCTTCCAGACCCAGACATATTTGCAATGCATAGCGCAATGATGAGGATAAGATCAAGGAATACGGTAACCTGACCTTTGTGAACCTGAAGCACGACACGAAGGACAAGTGGAGTGGTATGGAAGCGTCAGGTTTGAAATCGACAAAGTTGAAATGATTTGTCATGGATAAAATGGATGCCAGTTGGAAGCCCAATTTCCAAGCGGTGCATGACAAATCTGGGTAGTAGAGCCGAAATCCAGTTTGTCATGCTGTTTCGGCAAAGAAGACTGCTCCTGTCATGCTATTTTAGCAGCTCAGTTGCTGATCCTCAACAGGCTTACAATCTGCCTCACTTGCCTACTCCCCAAGACAGGCACTCTGTGGGCTGCATGTTTTGCATTGCAAATCATTTCAACTTTGACGATTTCAATCCTGACACTCCCATAAGTGGCTTCAAAGTGGACTCCCGCGAATGGAAATGCAAGCTGATATATCAAATGTAAAAATCGTCCCTGGATGTCTGGAACTTGTGATGCTGGGTGGCGTCTCATGATGAGGCCAGAAATGCTGGCTCAGCATCACAAGTTTCTGAGCTTCTAGCTGTTGGTGCCTATTCTCCATGACAAACTGCGTTTCTGCATCACAGAAAAATGGAGCTCTTGGGTAACGTGCATGACAGATTTCAAGAGTCATGCCAGACAAGCATGACAAACATGCATTCTTCCAGACCCAGACATTTTTACATTTGATATGATATGCGACATGTTGCCGAATTGCGTGCTGTACAGCTACGGAGACCACAATTTTAGTTGCTGTCGCGACTTTTGCTGGCCCAAGGCGAATATCAACTGTAAAAATGTCTGGGTCTGGAAGAATTCATGTTTGTCATGCTTGTCTGGCATGACTCTTAAATCTGTCATGCACGTTACCCAAGAGCTCCGCTTTTCGGTGATGCAGAAGCGCAGTTTGTTATGCAGAATAAGCAACACCTAGAAGCTCAGAAACTTGTCATGCGGGGCCAGCATTTGCAGCCTCATCATGAGACGCCACCCAGCATCACAAGTTTCCAGACCCAGACATTTTTGCATTTGATAGCGAAAGAGAACCAGGGTGCGAAGGGTTCCTCCAAAGACCACATTTTTTCGGGAATCTGCCAGCTATCCTGAGTAAAAACGTACCCACACCAGAGTCAGGATGAGGATTTTGCAACACAAACCTAGGAGTTTTGTGAGTCACGCATGACAAGTTGCACTATGCAGTGTAGTGCAGGTTAGCAAGTGCAGCCGCATCACAGATTCACCTGCTCATCCTGTTCCCAGCATCACAAATTCCAAAACACGATTGGAAATGGCTCTCATGGGGATGCGCATCACAAATGTCCTCGTGAGTGCAAATCTGCATGACAACTCTGGGGTGGGGACGTTTTTCCTTATGATACCAGCCAAGAGTGTGGTACGGAACGGAAAAATAGTACATACTTTCGAAGATAAGATGAGAAGTATCGCAGGTTGTAGAAAGCGAAAAATGCGCCACACACATGCATGACTGAGTAGTACTTCTTCAGATACTGTGTGGACGAGGTGGATTATTTTTCAGAGTTGTGCATTGATCTGTAGTTCCTGATCTTGATGCCAGTGGTAAGCAAGTTGTACGTAAACAAACTATGAACAAACTGAAAGTTAGCTATGCGTATGGTTAGATACAAGTACAAGTGCACAGAGGGCAATGATAATGAAAAATTACCACGCTTGATGAAGATGAGTAGCTACTTGTTTGAAAGGATTTCTAGATTAAGTAGAGAAGTGCTCTGATCGTGATCGACATCTGCAGTCTCTCGGAGGGTTTTGCATCTGCATACGCGCGCGGACGGTTCGACCCAGTACACGGGCATATGTCAGGATTACAACCGGGACTGTGTGTATCAAACAAAAAAAGTGCGTCATGCTCAGCCATGTGCATTTCTGCAATACAAAATTTTCTGTCATGCGTAAAATAAACGCATCACAGTCAATTCTCATGGGCGATTTCGATTTCCCTAGTGTCAGTGGAATACAAGAAAAAGAACCTGTGAAGATGCCAGAAAAATTTCTCATGCAAAACCTGTAAGTTGTTAGTGTCAGTGACACTGTGACGAACTTTTTTCTGTTTCATAGCGTGGTCTCGGAGTGGGGCGGTTGGGGTGACTGCTCGGCGACCTGTATCCTGTGTAAAAACGTCCCCACACCAGAGTCAAGATGGGAAATCTACTAGACAAATGAGCCAGCTTTCGCTGTATCGCATGACAGATTTGCCCTCTTAGTGTGGCCCTGTTTCGCTAGTTCAGCAGCATCACAGATCTAGCATATCATACTGATTCTAGCATTACAAACTCCAAAACACGATTGGAAATGGTTCTCATGTGGCTCCGCATGACAAACTTTTTTGGCATGCAGATTTGCATGACAACTATGGTGTGGGGACGTTTTTACTCAGGATAACCTGTGTGGACGAACACGTGGTGAACGCCGGGGATTTATCAAATGTAAAAATGTCTGGGTCTGGAAGAATGCAGCTTGTGATGCTGAATTTGGATTCCAAAAAAATCTGTATTGCATGAGCAGCAAAGGGAATGCAATTTTTGCTACGCGGAGAGGGAATTTGTCATGCGGAATAGGCATCGCGAAGCCCTCAAAAAATCTGTGATGCTAGGGCATGCATCACAGACATCATGGCCCATGCAAAACATGCATGACAAGTCTCAGAATCTTCCAGACCCAGACATTTTTACACTTGATAGGATTGGGGCTCGTATCCGACTCGGACGCGCACCCGCGAGATCTATGGCGTTCTCAACTGTTACACTCTCAGCTGTTACATAAATTTGTGACGCAAGAATGGCAAAAGTAATAGGGGCGATGATCTTGCGCCTCTTGCATGACAGACTTTGGCGCCGATTTATTATCACCCTATTTGGCCCTCTGAGAATTTGTCATGCGAAGCAGCTTGATGGTGTCGCTTCTGAAAAGGCAATTTTGCATGACAAACCATGTATTAACAGTTGAGAAGGTAACCGATTTGAGAACGCCATAACATCTCGGTGGACAAGCAGGGCAGCGGAAACGACTGTGCAGATCTGGAGGAAGTAGCCCACTGTATTACAAGGAAAAATGCCCCCTCCCCATATCAAAACAGAAATCTGTGATGCAGATTTGTGGTCACAAATCAGCTTTGTGATGCTAGAAGGCAAAAGATGCGGACGGTAGTGCTGCCTAGCGTGGGATAGCCTTGCAGCTCCAGGATGACAGGAGGCGACTGGAAGTGGGGAACAGCATGACAGATTGCCTGCAATTTAGGCCGCAGCGTCGTCTCTTGGACTTCTAGCAATACAAGTCGACTTGTGTACTCAAATACAACATCACAAATTCGCGCATCTTCCGTTTCCGATATGGGGTGGGGGCTTTTTTCACTTTGATACACTGCACCCCCGGCACTGGAGCCGGGTTTGTCTCCTATTGCCCGATTCACTGCGAGATGTCGGCCTGGAGTGACTGGAGCACCTGTACTGTGGGGAAAAATCCCCCCTGCTCCCCATATCGAGACGAGGTTTCTGATGCTGGATTTCCGTACACACATGCGCGCTGTCTTGCAATACGACATCGCAGCCAGATCCTCAGCGTAGGTAGGGGCGTTTGCGTCTAGTTGTTTAGCATTGCAAACGGCTGTCGCCTAGGCCCAACAGCATGCCAAATCGCTTCCATAATGGCGCGGAAGCCTTTGCGCTTGTCTTCTTGCAAGACAGATTCGTGATCTCAAATCGGCAACGCAAATTTTCGGAAACATACCTTTTCGATATAATGGGGAGGGGGGGTTTTTCCTTTTGATAGACTGTGACAAAACCTGCGACACCGGCACGCAACGGATCACCCGGACGCGCATACAGGCCCCAGCTTACGGTGGTAACGGATGCGATGGCGGGGGCGCGCTCGAGCAAACGCGCACTTGCAACACGGACCCCTGTATGCATTGCAAATAATGTTGTCTGGGTCCTCTGGAAGAGTGCAACTTGAACTTGTGATGCTGCGTTTGGATTCTAAAAAAATCTGTATTGCATGAGCAGCAAAGAAAGGAGTAGTCCACCTCTTGCTACGCGAAGAGGGCATTTGTAATTATGCGGGATAGGCAGCAAGACGGCCTGAAAAAATCTGTGATGCTAGGGCGTACATCACAGATCGATCATGGCTCATGCGAAACGTGCATGACAAGTTTGCGGCCTTCCAGAGGACCCAGACATATTTCCGATGCATACCCTGCCCCGTTGACTGCGTGGTGCACGAATGGAACGAGTGGAGCGCTTGTAGCCACGCATGCGGCCCAGACGGCACTCGTACGCGCGTCAAGCCGGTGACAGAGCCGCTGAACGAAGGTGCCGCGTGTCCGGTCCTGGCGGACCGGACGCAAACCGAGCCCTGCATGTATCCTGTGGGAAAAACTACATCTCCATCCCATAGTACAAGGTTGGTAAATCTGTTACACAAAAAATCTCCAAGAAGTTTTGGGAGATGTAGTGCATGACAAGTTATTTCCATCGTGTAGTGCTGGAGACTAGCAATGGCGGCCGCATGAGAAAGCTACTTTCTCATCTTGGTTTTACGGCATTACAAATTCCAAAACACGAAGATTAGAATAAATGCCTCTCATGTTGGAGATGCGCATTACAAATCGACTCCTGTCATTGCGCATTTGCATGGCAGCTCTGGGCGGGTGGGGACGTTTTTACATATGATAGCATGACTATCCCACGAAAAAACTGTTTCACTGTGATGATCTTGCAAGATCTGCATCACAAGTTTGTTACACATGACACAGAAAATTTGCCATGCGGGCTTCCCAAGGGAAAACACGCTGAAAAATCCAATGTCTTGCAGGTGTAGCAAGACAAATCGTTCTGTGCTCCATTCTCTGCATCACAAGTTCACAGTGAAACAGTTTTTTCTTGCGATAATGACGCACGTCGTCTGTCCGGTGGACTGCGTGATGGAGCAGTGGTCGGCCTGTATCAAAGAAAAAAACGTTGTTAGTGTAAATTTGTGATGCGCAACACGCAAGATGATTGCGTCTGTCATGCTTGGCGTGCATCATAGGGTCCATTAAAGGGCGTTTTGCCGTACTATCCGCGCATGACAGGTTTTTGCTGTCATGCCAGACAAATTTGTAATGCTGTTCCTCCAAAAAAGTTACACCTACAATGTTTTTTTCTTGGATAGCCTGGGGAGCGTGCACAGTATCCTGTGCAAAAGTATTGTACTCGTATTGCAATCATGCATTGCAAATTTTTTTCTTGTGGTAAATCAGCATTACAAATTTAATTTCTCATGCTGAGGAAATTTGTAATGCATTTAATAATATACAAGTCGGACGCTTTTGCATTGCATACACGGCCACGTGCTATGACGACTTGGAGGACGACAACCAAGAGCAGCGGCCCACCAAAACGCGGATATCAAAAGCAAAAATCCCCCCTCCCCATATCAAAATGGAATTTCTGATGCTGGATTTGGATACAGAAATCAAATCTGTGTTGCATCAGAGGACTGAACGCAGAGCCTGAGCCTAGACACGGGCCTATTTGTGTAGGCGCATTGCATGGTAGACGGCTACCCTGTGGGCCTTACAGCATTACAAATCGCCTGCGTAACGTGGCGCACAGCCTGCGCGGGCTTTCTTGCAAGACAGACCCGATTTGTGGTGACAAATCTGCATCACAAATTTTCAGAAGCATGTGCTTGCAATATGGGAAGGGGGGACTTTTCCATGCAACAGCGGACGCGCGGCATTCAAGTGCCGCAGGCCGGAACGGGTGCGGAGTGCGGGGAAGGATCCGAAACTATCAAAATGAAAAATCCCCCCTCCACATATCAAAGTCGAAATCTGTGATGCGGGATTTGTGTATACAATTACAAATCAGCTGTGTCTTGCAGTAGAGGAACGCAGGCAGATGCAAAGCCTGGGCGGGGATTTTCTGACGTAGGCACTTAGCACGACAGAGATCCCCCCTGTAGGTCTAGCAGCATCACAAACCGCCTGCAAAATGCGGCGAAGTGTCTGGGTTTGCCTTCTCGCAATACAGAGACGATCTGCGGCCACAAATCAGCATCACAAATTTTCAGAAGTGTCCCCTTTTGGTATGGGGAGGGGGGATTTTTCCTCACGATAGAAACGAGCGTCTGTACCGACAAGCCGTACTGTCCGGTCGATTGCGTCACCGGGAGGTGGACACCCTGGTCCGCGTGTCCGGTCACGTGTGGCTATCCTGAGTAAAAACGTACCCACACCAGAGTTGTAATGCAGATCTGCAAAGACAGGAAAACTTGTAATGCGCATCCCCATGAGAGCCATTTCCAATCCTGTTTTGGAATTTGTGATGCTGTGAACAGGACGAGCAGACGAATCTGTGATGCGGCTGCACTTGCTAACCTGACTACACTGCATAGCGCAACTTGTCATGCGTGACTCACAAAACTCCTAGGTTTGTGTTGCAAAATCCTCATCCTGACTCTGGTGTCGTGAGTACGTTTTTACTCAGGATAGTGGCCAAGGCACGATCACCCGAACCAAGCCCATTCTGCAGGAAAGAAAGCACAACGGCGGAGAATGTGGCCAGGTCTTCGACTCGAAAGGCTGCGACCAGGGTCCGTGCCCCGTGGACTGTCGCCAGAGCGAGTGGTCCGAATGGGGCGACTGCGACAGAACGTGCATCGACGTGCGGCGCGAGTACTACCGGCTGGGAAACCCGGGCGCTGTGTGTCAAAGTGAAAAATCCCCCCACCCCATACTCAAACTAGAGACCTGTGATGCAGATTTGCGGCCACAAATCAGCTTTGTCATGCTAGAAGGGAAAAGATGGAAAACCTTGCATCTTCAGCATCACAGGGGGCAGCTGGAAGTGGGAAACAGCATAACAAATTGCCTGCAACCGAGGCCACAGCTGCGTCCCTTGGCCTTCTAGCATTACAAGTCGATTTGTGTACCCAAATACAGCATCACAAATTTCGTTTTCGATATGGGGAGGGGGGATTTTTCCTTTTGATACTGTGGACTGCGCGACCAGCGCAGATGCGGAGACGAGAGATGATTTTTCCAACGATTTTATCGTGAGAGAAACGTGTTACAGTTACACATTGTGTTGCAAGCCAAGCAAGACGGACAACCTCTGTCATGCTAGAAATGCCTTGTTCGTTTTATTCCCTTATGATCTTTGCATTGCACGTTTCCTCTCTGCTCATGCGGAGAAAATCTGTGTCGCTAAATTGCCAAGAGATGTGTAACTGTAACACTTTTCTCGTTGCTGGATAGATTTTTCCCGAGACGGGAAGTGGAACCCCTCGAAGGGAATCTACCAAACCTACACGCAGCAGGAGTGCGGTGCGGCGGCCGAATTAGTTGCGTCGAATCCGTTTTACCAGTTCTTCGACCGAGGTAACACGAAACTCTGCGGGTCGGGCCAAACTTGCCAGTTTCAGCACTACGACACTGTTTCCGGCACCATGGTGGACAACAAGGTTGGGTATTCCCTTCCGCGTTTGGAAAAAATGAAAGCGCGCATCACCAATCCCTCCAACGTAGTTGTGACTTATGAAAATGTCGGGGAGGGCATGTGCGGCACGCATAAGGTATGAACTGCAAAAGTATCGTACTCGTATAATGCATTACAAATTTCCCCAGCGTGAGAAATAAAATTTGTGATGCGGATTAACCTTAAGAAAAAAACTTGACTACGAGTACGGTAGTACTTTTGCACAGGATATAAGGGGCCGATCTTTGACGTCGACTGGTGGGAGCAACGCTACTGGCACTGGGATGACCGGAATGACAACAACGCTTCTCCCGCCCCCCTGCCCGATGAGTACTTCGCCGCGGCACAAAGCATGTGCGAACAATCGTGCACGAACAGTGAGTGGGCGGAAACCTGGGACGGAAACGCGATCGCAGCTTGGGAAACCCTGAATGGCCTGTCTTGGGCCGCGTGGCGCCAAAGCCACGTAATCGAGGAGACGTGCACGGGGTACAACTTCAACGGCGCCTGTTTGATTTTCGTGAGACAGATCCCGACCAAGGGCATGGGACAGGAGCAGCCCGATGCAAGTTGGGGCGATAACGAACTCTGGACTAACCTGCAGCTCCCGACCGACCAGCAAGTATCCTGCGCAAAAGTATCGTACTCGTATTGCAATCATGCATTTACAAATCCTTCTGTTAAGGTAAATCGGCATTACAAATTTTATTTGTCATGCTGAGGAAATTTGTAATGCGAGTACGATACTTTTGCAGTTCATAGCAACTCGTCTTAGACGATGTCCACTCCTGGGCGATGGGCAGGGTGGCAGACTGCATGCGGAAGGACACAACGGTATCACCCGGCGACGAACTATCTCAGTGCAAACCAGCCCTGGCGGATACCAACCCCGTGCCGAATGGCGACAGCGCGACGGCAAGGCGGAAGTGGGGCGGCGTGCCGATTGGGTGTTCACTGGAAACGGAGAACTTCGGGTACATGTACACGCGGATTGAAATATCGTAAGGAAAAATCCCCCCTCCCCATATCGAAAAGGAACGCCTCAGAAAATTTGTGATGCTGATTTGTGGCCACAAATGGTGTTTGTCTTGCAGGAAAGCAACGACGTGCACTCCGCCCCATTATGCAGGCGGTTTGTAATGCTGTTGGTCCTACAGCATAGACGTTCCTCATGCTAAGTGCCTAGGCCTAAACCTCTCCACATTGGCACGATGTGTGCCTGCAGTCCCCTACTGCAAGACAAATCTGATTTGTGTACGCAAATCCAGCATCAGAAATTTCCTTTTGATATGGGGTGGGGGCTTTTTTCACTTTGATACGAAAACACCGAGTCCAATTTCATCAAAGACATTAACCCTGACCAAGCCGGGGATCAACCCTACTACGACGCGGCAGACAACACCTGTGTTTCCTCCCATTTCCAGCCCGTCTGCAAAAAGAAGAGCCTGGACGGCACGAACTACGGGTGGCGGTCGAAGACACGGGAGATCACGCGTATGAATGAGCACAACGGACAGGCCTGCGACACCCACCACGCCGTGCAGGAATGTGATGCGGATGCCAAGATCTGCACCCGAAGGGACAAGTGCCCGGGCCTGCAGCCGTGCCCGATCGATTGCGAAATGAGTGAGTGGTACTGGATTGACGCTGGTTATCGAAAGGAAAAATCCCCCCTCCCCATATCAAAATGGCAATCTGTGTTGCGGGATTTGTGTGCACGGATCAGCTTTGTCTTCCAGTAGAGTACTGCAGGCAGATGCAAAGCCTGGAAGGGGCTGGCTAGAGGTGGGCGCTCAGCATGGCAGACGTCTGCCCTGTTGGCGCAGCAGCATTGCAAATCCCCTGCGTAAAGCGGCGGAAGCTCTGGCTTTGCTCTCTTGTGAGACAGACCTGATTTGTGGCCACAAATCAGCACTGCAAACTTTCAAACAGATGTCCTTTTCATATGGGGAGGGGGGATTTTTCCTTACGATACTGGTTGCTCCGTGACTTGTGGCGGCGGCATCCGGCGGCAGGGCCGGCACCTGCTGCAAACCGCGCTGTTCGTATGGATTGCGAATATGTCTTGGTCTGACTGGAAGATTGCAATCTGTCATGCTAAATCCGAATCATGCGAAAATCTGTGTTGCACGAGTGCCAAAAGCTGTCCACGTTCGACCAAGCTGGGATCAGGGAGTCTCTCATGCAGGATAGGCACGACAGAGATCTCACAGAGTCTGTCACGCGAGGTCCCGCATTCCAGACAAGATGGGTCATGGAAAACCTGCATGACAAGTTTACTTACACTCTTCCAGACATCCAGGGATATTTGCAGTTGATAGTTCGGGGGCACTTGCAAAAACACGGACTGGAACGGCCCGGGAAAGCTGTCGCACGTCCAGGAAATTGAGTGCGGCACCGGCATATGCATTGCAAGTTTCGATCTGGGAGGTCTGGATTTGTGATGCGAGATTTGGAGGACAAGAACATCTGTAATGCATCAAGACCAATCGCCGGTTTCATTTCTCCATCTTGTCGTTCTTTTGGAAGACGAAGATGGCTGTTTGTCATGCTAATTTCTTAAAAACGAATGAATCTACTTTATCTTCCGCAAGTAGCTGAGGAAAACTTCTCATGCTGTTATGCCGTACAAGCAGCCAGCCTGCAATGCAAGTACCAGCAACAGAAGTTTAATTTATCAGACCCAGACCGATATTCGCAGTGGATACAAAGTTTGCCCCCAAGATTGCGAGGTTGGGCCTTGGTACGACGATCTCGCGGACCCTTGCACCGTGAGTTGCGGGGGCGGTACGAAGGGCCAGAAGCGCGACGTAACGCAGGAGCAAATTGGCGGCGGCGCGGGGTGCCCGTCACAGACTCGCACGGTCACCTGCGCTTCGAACGGGTGTCCGGTAGACTGCAAAGTGTCATCGTGGCAACCGGAAGAGAATGCGGTGTGCAGTGAGCCTTGCAATAGGGGTATCCAGTGCAAATATCGATCTGGCGGTCTGGAAACCTGTGATGCTGAAACGCGGATGAGTGAAAGAACGCTTGCAATGGCAGTCAGGCATGACAGCTTTTTGCTTTTGGAACGGATTCTAATGCCTAGCAGGCATGACAGATTCCGTTATTTCTGTATGACAAAGCAAGCTGCTCTTTTGCTGCTCTTGCAACACAGATTTTTCAGAAATGCAACACCTGCATTACAAGTTTCAGCTTTTCAGACCCAGACATATTTGAATATGATAAGAAGCGGGTTCATCGACATGGAGCGGAGTATCCTGATATCGTTCGGAAAACGTATCGTACTCGTATTGTAATCATGCATTCCAAATTCTGTTCCTAAGGCAAATATAGCATTACAAATTTTATTTCTCATGCGGAGGAAATTTGTAATGCATTTATACAAGTATCGGATACTTCTGCAATTCATACCTGATCGGCGCCCAGAACGGTGGGAAATCCTGCAGCGATTTCCAAAAGTGCACGGAGGGGAGGCACCAATTTGACTGCTTGACTTTATGGCGTTCTCAACTGTTACATTCTCAACTGTTACATGAATTTGTCATGCAAAAACAGCAATAGGGAAACGAAAGGGGAAAGCTTGCAAGTCTTGCATCACAAATTTGGCACGGATTTAGATGCTGTTTAGCACTTCGATAATTTGTCATGCGAAGCAGCTTGATCGTCTTCCGGCTCATGGTCATTTTGCGTTACAAATCATGTAACACTTGAGAGTGTAACGTTTGAGAACGCCATAGACTTGGCGAAAGCCGTGTAACCGTGACATCGAGTGTCCGGTCGACTGCGTGATGAGTGAGTGGACGGATTCCGGTGGGTGTCTGCAGGACTGCGACGAGTCGTCTCGGTTGCAAACCTATTACAATGAAAAATACCCCCACCCCCGAACTTGGGAGATTTGTATTGCAAACCTTTCCAAATGAAACATTCGCCCTCTTGCATCTATCAGCATCACAGGTTTTGGGTCGTGAATAGCAAAAATTTGTATTGCAAGAGACCCCAGTAAGAGCGGCGCTTGTCATGCAACCGATGCGATACCGATACACGCCTAGACTCTGCATCAGAAAGATTCATACCCCTTTCATGCATGACAAACAGTTTTCATTTGGAAACTTCGCATCACAAATTTTTGCAACTTTGGGGGTGGGGGCATTTTTCACCGTAATAAAACCCGTTGGACCGAGGTGTCGCCGAATCCCAGTGGCCAGCAGTGCCCCGACAAGCGGTCTCGCACGGTGGTGTGCCCACTGTGCAGTAACGACCCTGACGACTCCTACTGCAAAAACGAGTGCGCCCGCAGCTGCGTCATGTCCGACTGGGAGCTGCCAGACAATGCGGAGTGCTCCAAAACCTGCGGCGAGGGGACGGTCACGTGGCAGCGAACCATCACTTTCGAGGGAAACCAAAACGACTGCGGCGCATTGACGCAGCAGCGGTCTTGTGAGGAGAGCGACGGTGGCGTTTACGACTACCAGCTCAACTGCCCGATCGACTGCGAGTTGAGTCAGTGGGCCACCGGTGACAACGCGTGCTCGAAGACTTGCGGGACGGGTACGATAATATGGCAGCGGTCCGTTGCCAAATTCCCCGATCACGGCGGCGCAGAGTGTGAGAAGAAGGACGGGGTGACCTGGCTCGAGGATGTGCGCGCTTGCCAAGGTCCGGAGTCGATTGCGGCCGTATGAACTGCAAATATGCGTCGGGTCTGGGAGATAGTTGCGAGATTTGTCATGCTAGTCTGGCATGACTCAAGAATCTGTGATGCATGGGCGCGAAGCGGTCCTCCCACCTGTCATGCAAAAACGCAGTTTGCCATGCGGAACGCGCAACACATAGGAGCCCGAAAATTTGTGATGCTTGGCTCCGTATTGCAGTAGAACTCTCATCCATTATTTAGCATTACAAGTTTCATCCAGACCCAGACACATTTGCAATGCATAGGCCGTGGACGAGAACGACGTGGCAAAGACGGATCAGTCTTATGTGGAAAACTGTCCCGTGGATTGCGAGATGACGGCCTGGGTCCGCGACGACCTTTCTACGTGCACGGTAACGTGCGGTGGCGGCAAGTTGACTTCGCGTCGCTCGGTTATCCTGTGCAAAAGTATCGTACTCGTAGTAATCGCAAACATGCATTACAAATTTCTTTCTCAGGTTCAATCCGCATTACAAATTTTATTTCTCATGCTGAGAAAATTTGTCATGCGATTTATACTAGTACGATGCTTTTGCATTTCATATCGGTGGCTCGAGAGCCAAACTACGGCGGCCAGGCGTGCCCGACAGACACGGAGAAGCAGGTAAACTGCAATACACACGGCTGTCCAGTTATGGGAGTGTCAGATTTGAAATCGACAAAGTTGAAATAACTTGTAATGCATAAAATCGATACCAGTTGGAAGCCCAATTTTCAAGCGGTGCATGACAAATTTCGGCACCGTAGAAATCCAGTTTGTCATGCTGTTACGGGACAGAAGGCGCCTTTTGTGATGCTACTTTAGCAGCTCTACCGCAGACCCCAAAGAAACAGGCTGACAGTCGGCCTCACTTGCCGTCCCTGCAAGAGAGGCACTTCATGCCTTGCAATTTATGCATGAGAAATTATTTCAACTTTGACGATTTCAATCCTGACGCTTCCATACCAGTGGATTGCGTGATGAATGAGTGGGTGGAGCAAGGTATTACTTAGAAGTAGAATTGAGTTCTTGATACTTATTTACCATCCATAATGTTTCGTTTCTCTTTCTTCATTGATTAGTTTATGGTTACCGTAATAGTACTCCTAGAGTACTATCAGTGTCAACACAAATGACTTTTCACCCCACGAAACCCAGGTGCCTGCACCGTGACCTGCGGTGCGGGTACAATTACCATCGTGCGCACTGTGCAAACCCCGGCCGCGAACGGGGGCGAGGAATGCCCGGACGATGAGAATCCCGCTGCCCCCTGCTACCTGCTGAACCCGGAGTATCCGAAGAACTGCCCCCAGGATTGCGAGCTAGACCCCTGTATGGATTGTAAAAATGTCTGGGTCTCGAAGGTTGGAACTTGTAATGCTAGCTTTCCATACCTAGAAAATCTGTATTGCATTTATAACCAACAAAAATCGCAGCCTCTTTTGTCATGCAAAAAGAAAAACGCAGTTTCTCATGCGGATTGCCTATGAGAAAGCGTTTTCGGAATTTGTCATGCCGGACTGCATTCGGAAGTGTTTTCATCATGCACATTTTAGCAACACAAGTTTCCAGACCCAGACATTTTTGCATTTGATACCCTGGGTCCCCGGCGATTGCTCCGAGACCTGCGGCGACGGGGTGCGGACCTTCACGCGACAGATTATTGTGAGGAAAAATCCCCCCTCCCCATATCAAAACGAAGTTTCTGATGCTGGATTTGCGTACACAAATCAGATTTGTGTTGCTGGAGAGGACTGCAGGCCTATACGAAGCCTGAGTGGAGAGGTTTTGGGCTAGGCGCTGAGCATAGCAAACGTCTAGTCTGTAGGGCCAACAGCATCACAAACCGTTTGCAGAATGCGGCGGAGCCTGTGGAGTTGCGTTCTTGCAAGACAGAGACGATTTGTGGTCACAAATCAGCATTACAAATTTTCTGCGAAGTGCCTTTTCGATATGGGGTTGGGGAGGGGGCATTTTTCCTTCTGATACAGATCCGGGTCCCCCCGGCCTACGAAGGCGCCGCGTGCGGAAACCTGACCAAGACCGAGCCTTGCAAAGAGAAGGAGTGCCCGGTGCATTGCGAACTGCATCAATGGAGCTCGTGGGGTGCCTGCGATACCACCTGCGGGCCCTATGCATTGCAAATATGTCTGGGTCTGGAAGATTGCAACTCGTCATGCTAAGTCCGAAGCATGCAAAAATTTGTGTTGCATGAGCGCCAATAGCTGTCCACTTTCGACCAAGTTCGGAGGGAGTTTCCCATGCAGGACAGGCATGACAGAGACCTCGCAGAGTCTGTAATGCTAGGTCCCGCATTCCAGACCTCATGGGTCATGGAAAATATGCATGACAAGTTGGATTCTTCCAGACCCAGACATTTTTGCAGTTGATAGGCCCGGCGTGCAGACAAGGACGAGGGAGATAAAGGTTCATCCGGACTATCAACTGTAAAAATGTCTGGGTCTGGAAGAATCCAACTTGTCATGCTGATTTTGGATTCTAAAAAAATCTGTATTGCATGAGCAGCAAAGAGAGTGCAAATTTTGCAGCACGAAAAGGGCATGTGTCATGCGGAATAGGCATCAGAAAGCCCTCTCAAAATCTGTGATGCTAGGGCATGCATCACAGACTTGAGGAGTCATGCAAAATATGCATGACAAACCCGGCAATCTTCCAGACCCAGACATTTTTACATTTGATACGGACCTATCCTGGGCAAGAAAAACGTTCTCACCTCATAGTCAAGTAGATGGGAAAAAATCTGCTAGACAAAGCACCCAGCTTTGGTTGTTGCGCATGACAAGCCTGGAGGCCTCTTAGCGTAGTCCTGTTTATCTCCTTCAGGAGCGTCACAGATCTACCCTCTGACGCTGAGCGGAGCATGACACATTCCGAAGCACGACCTAGAAAATGCTTCTCATGGGGTATCTCCGCATGAGAAGCATTCTCAGCGTGCAGATTTGCGTTGCAACTTTGGGGTCGTGGGGACGTTTTTACTTACGATAGCTTCACGAAGGAAACGCATGCGACCACCCACTGGAAACCCGTGGTTGCCTGTGGCAGACCGAGGCCGGATGGGAACCTCAGGCCACGGCGCGGCCCTGCGATGTCGACTGCGTCCTCTCGGATTGGCTGGTGCCAGACACGATCGAGGGGAGAAAAGCCATTTGCAGCGCCAGTTGCGGGTCTGCCAGTACCATGACGGTGTTTCGGGAGGTTGAGGTGGCCGGCAATCCGCCGTGGGGAGAAGAGTGCGACCCGGTCCGGGAAAAAACCATGCCCTGCGGCTTGCCGGAATGCCCCGTGGACTGCCGGCTCTCGGAATGGACGCCCATGTTTCCGGATTGTGCGCCCTCCTGCGGCGATGACCGGACGCGGACGCGGAACCGCGTGGTGGAGCAGCCGATGCTGCACGGCGGCCGAACGTGCGCCGAAGTGGACCAGAGCGGCAACAGTGGGGCGCTGCAAGAGGTGACGGACTGCCCCGTACTCGGGTGTCCTATCCCACGAAAAAACTGTTTGTGTTTCACTGTGATGATTTTGCAAGATCTGCATCACAAGTTTGTTACACATGACACTGAAAATTTGTCATGCGCGCATTTCCCATAGGGAAAAACATGGTTCAAACTCCAATGTTCTATGCGGGTGTAGCAAGCCAAATAGGTCTGTGTTCCATTTTGTGCATCACAAGTTCACAGTGAAACAGTTTTTTCTTGCGATATCTCCGGTGGACTGCGTAATGTCGGACTGGACCACCACCGGCTGCAGCAAGACCTGTATGAGAGTGCACAACCCCCCCTCGTTCTCATTTCTCATGCAAAGCACCAACTCCAAAGTGTCCCTCCTGTCACTATATGCATGACAAGTTCTAGCAGCTCAAATAGCACTACGCTCCAGTGGAAATTTGTCATGCAAAACCGGCATTCTTGCTGATGCTCGTATTCCCGTTCACGCTATAGGAATGAGGGGGAGCAGGGGGAGTTGTGCCCTGTCATATCCTGCGGCCAGGGCACAGAAACGTTTACGCGGACCGTAGTCGTACCCGATGCAAATGGGGGAACCGCGTGCGGCCAGCCCACAAACACCACGACGTGCTTTCTGCGGCATTGCCCGGTCGACTGTGATCTCGGCCCGTGGCGCAACCAGCCAGACACGGACTGCACGGAGACGTGCGGCGACGCGGGCCTGCAATCGCAGATCCGGGACATCCAGACGGATCCGCTGCACGGCGGCGCTTCCTGTGCGGAAGTCGATCCGTTCAGCCTCGACGGCAGCACGACACGAGACGTGCCGTGTAACCGGGAACCGTGTCCTATCCACTGCGTCGTCACCGAGTGGTTCGACACTTCGGATTGCACGCTGTCCTGCAACGGGGGGCAGAAGATGCAGCGGAGAAACATCACGACGCCGGCCGATCACGGTGGAACCGCGTGTCCTACCCTGTTGGAGCAACAGGTTGCGTGCAACAACCAGCTATCCAAGAGAAAAACTGTGTAAGTGTACTAGTTCTGTGATGCAGAAGATGCAAAAGAGTATACCTTTGTCATGCCAGACACCCAAAAATTTGTAGTACGTAAATGTTAAAAGTTTGGTCCTATGGCTAGGTCCGGCGATGCACCAGTTGTACGAAAGTACTACTTGGACACGGACCGAACTAACGCACACGAAAATAAACGTGTATAACCAAAAACAATGCATGAACGAGTTGTAGAACATCGATGGGCATAGGGGTGCAAAATACAATGGGTATAGATTCAAATAGTATGCTCTCCTTAGCAACTTCCGCGTATTCTCTGTAGGAATTTGCTCAACCTTGAGCCAAAGTGGCTACGTTGAAAAGGTTCCTCCATGCAATACAAACTGCAACCTCATCCAAATCTGTCATGCTATTTTGCCACTCGGCACAGAACTGCCGTATAGATCCTTCAAGATCTCGCGCGTTACAGATTAGATTTTATCAGTTTGCAGAGTGTGCTGGTCTTTGAGTATTGATGAATTTTAGGAACCTAGTGGAAAACTTTAAGGAGATCAAGTTCATTCGTGGTCTCAGTTCGATCTGATTCCGAAGTCCTTATGCATACAGTGACGTCCTCTCTTCATGTGTGTTTTCACGTACTCGTTGCGCATGACAAGGTTCCTCTGTCATGCGGAGCAAGTTTGTCATGCTGTCCCTCCATCACACCTACAGTAACACAGTTTTTTTCATCTTGATACCAGCCCTGTCCCGTGGATTGTCAAATGTCCGATTGGAAACTGAACGAGACAATTGTTCCCCAGTGTTCCAAGACCTGCGGCTCCGACGGGACTGCCGAACAGTATCGGACGGTTGCGATCGCACCCGACTACGGAGGAGCCGCTTGCCCCAACGAGACCACGCGACAGATCAACTGCAGGGCCGTGAATCCACCGCTTGTCCCGGAACACTGCCCGATCCCCTGCGTGTTGGCGGAGGAATGGACGGATGTCGGCGACTGCGATGCTATGCAGTGCAAATATGTCTGGGTCTGGAAGGGTGCTGGAACTTGTAATGCTGTCTGCGGAATGGGAATCTAAAAATATCTGTGTTGCATGAGCAGCTAGAGGAGTTTAGTTCTTGGCACGCGGAGCGAGAGGTCATATTACTTTCTCATGCGTGATAAGCATCAAGACCACGTAGACGCGTTCAAAAAATCTGTGATGCTAGGACCTGCATCACAGACCTCACGGGTCATGCAAAATGTGCATGACAAACTTTGACGCTTCCAGACCCAGACCACATATTTGCAATGCATAGATGCGGACTGCGGCGGCGGATTGCAGCAGCAGGAGCGGGAGATTTTGCAGGCCCCAGATTACGGCGCCCCTCCCTGTCCCGTGCCCCGGACGCGCGCCGTTGAGTGCAACCTGCAGGAGTGTATGCTTTGCAAATATGTCTGGGTCTGGAAGGTTCCGAGACGTGTCATGCACGTTTTGCATGAGCCATGATGTCTGTGATGCATGCCCTAGCATCACAGATTTTTTGAGGGCTTCTTGATGCCTATTCAGCATGACAAATGCCCTTTCCGCGTAGCAAAATTTACATTCTCTTTGCTGCTCACGCAATACAGATTTTTTTGGAATCCAAATGCAGCGTCACAAGTTCCAACCTTCCAGACCCAGACATATTTGCATTCGATAGAGTGCAACGTCGACTGCCAAATGTCGGATTGGGCAAACGCGGAGGGCGCTGAGTGCTCGGATATGCTGAGCAAAAACGTCCCCACCCCAGAGTTGTCATGCAAATCTGCATGCTTAAATAAAATGTTTTTCATGCAGAGCCCCAAGAGAAGCATTTTCATTTTGTAGTCGTGTTTTGGAGTTTGTGATGCTCGAACCAGCGTGATATGCTAGATATGTGATGCTGCTGACGTAGGTAAACCGGGTTACACTATGAGGGCAAACTTGTCATGCGAACCAGCAAAATCTGGGCGATTTCTTTAGCAGATTTCCCGTCTTGGCTCTGGTGTGGGGACATTTTTGCTGACGATATCGGCGAGCTGCACCGACACGCTAAACCCCAACAGCCCCGTTATCCGGCAAGTGCGGACCATCCTACAATCCCCGTCGGGAGTGGGGCAAACTATGAGAGTGCACAACTCCCCGTCGTTCTCATTTCTCATGCAAAACGCCAATTCCAGACTGTGCCTCTTAGCACTGTTTGCATGACAAGTTCTGGTAGCCCGAATAGCACTACAATCCAGTGTAAATTTGTCATGCAAAACCGGCATTCTTGCTGGTGCTTGTATTGCCGTTCATGCTATACAAACGAGGGGGAGGGGGAGTTGTGCGCTGTCATACAAACCTGTGGGAAGACGGAGCGGTTCGTGCCGTGCAACGAGAACACGTTCTGCGCGATCGACTGCATTATCAACTGTAAAAATGTCTGGGTCTGGAAACTTGTGATGCTGGTTCGCGTATCATGAGGCCGCCACAAGTGCTGGCTCAGCATGGCAAGTTTCTGAGCTTCGAGGTGTTGCCTATTCTGCATGACAAACTGCGTTTCTGCATGACTAAAAAAGGGGGCTCTTGGGTAACGTGCATGACAGACTTTGGGGTCATGCTGGCAGAGCATGACAGACCTTCCATTCTTCCAGACCCAGACATTTTTACAATCCATATGCATCATGAACGAGTGGCTCCCTGCCGCTACGCTGCCGCTTGTCGATCCAAGCGATGCGTATCAAGAAATTACGGAGCCCGGGGTCTGCTCTAGCAGCTGCGGCAACGGCACCTTCGTGCAGCGCAGGACGGTGCAACAGGCCATGGCCCACAACGGCGCGGCGTGTCCGACGGAGCGCGAGCGAACCCTGGAGTGCAACAAGCAGCCCTGCCCCGTGGATTGTGAACTGGGGGAATTTTTGCCCAACACGGCACAGCACCCCTGTACTACGACTTGCGGCGGGGGCACGCAGAAGTACGTGCGAGAGGTGGTGAAGGAGGCGCAACACGGCGGGGATGATTCTTGTAAGGATCAGGAGATGGAGCTAGTCGTCCCGTGTGCCATGCAAGAGTGTCCCATCGACTGCGTATTGGGCGACTGGCAGCAGTTGAACGACGGGCAGTGCTCAACGTCTTGTGGTTTCGTGGGCCGGCTCTCCTACACCCGGACAAAACAAGTAGAGGCGAATGGGGGAGCGAGTTGCGCGAAGGTGGCCGAGACTGTCGACCAGGCCGACAACGCTGATCCGTCCATTTCGATTAACACGGATCTGACCATGAAAAGCACGGACTGCAGCGCCGAGGACCGGAAGCCGTGCCCGGTCGATTGCGTGCTCAGCGAAGAATACGATCCAAACACGTTAACCGAGTGCACGAAGACGTGCGGCGGGGGCACGCGGATGTGGTACAAGACACGACTGGTCGACCCCCTCAACGGCGGGCAAGAGTGCGACGACTCCGAAGAACAGGTGCGGCCGTGTAACGAGCAGAATTGCCCCCGGGACTGCGAACTCTCCGACTGGCAGGACGAGGGTGCGTGCAGTCTTTCTTGCGGCACGGGGCAGCAGAAACGCGTGCGTGGGATCGAGGTCGGACCGGCCAACGAGGGAGCGGCCTGCGAAACAGATCCGTCCTTATCAAGTGCAAAAATGTCTGGGTCTGGAAGAATGCGTGTTTGTCATGCTTGTCTGGCATGACTCTTAAATCTGTCATGCACGTTACCCAAGAGCTCCATTTTTCTGTGATGCAGAAACGCAGTCTGTCATGCAGAATAGGCAACACCTAGAAGCTCAGCAACTTGTCATGCTGAGCCAGCATTTGTGGCCTCATCATGAGACGCCACCCAGCATCACAAGTTTCCAGACCCAGAAATTTTTACACTTGATAGTCCTTGGACGAAAACGATCCAGCTGCGGACGAGCCCTGGTTAGCGAAGTTATGCATTGCAAATATGTCTGAATCTGGAAGAGCAAGAGTTCGAATCTGTGATGCGCATTCTACATCATGCCGACAACTGTCATGCATGGCCAGCAAAAGGCTCCAATTCTTCTCACAGAAAGAGGTGATTTGTCATGCGGATTAGGCATTGGGATAAGTACCTGTTCGAAACCTGTGATGCTAGGGCTTCCATGCCAGCCCTTTTGTGTCATGCAAAACCAGCATGACATTCTTCCAGACCCAGACATATTTGCATTTGATAGAAGTTTGTCGCTTGCAAGACCGACCCGTGCCCCATCGACTGCGTTGTTTCGGAGTGGGCTGTGCAGGGGAACTATCAAATGCAAAAATGTCTGGGTCTGGAAACTTGTGTTGCTGATACTTGTATTGGAAAATTGCTGCTTGTAGGGCATAACAGCATGAGAAATTTCCCTCAACTCCTTGTGGATTCATTCGTGTTTAGCATTACAAGCTGCCATCCAGCACGACAAAAAAACTGGCCAATGGTATTCATGCATTACACATCTTGTTGTCCTTGAAATCCTGCATCACAAATCCAGACCCAGACATATTTGCAATGCATAGGAACGAAGAGTGCAATCCGACCTGCGCGGGTGGCTTGAAGTTGAAGATCCGGGAGCATGTAACAGAGGCCAAGTTCGGAGGGGCTGCCTATCAAAAGGAAAAATCCCCCCTCCCCATACCGAAAAGGCATCCTTTTGAAAATTTGTGATGCTGATTTGTAATCACAAATCTTGCAAGAGAGCAAAGCCAGAGCTTTCGCCGCTTTACGCAGGCGATTTGTAATGCTGCTGCGCCAACAGGGCAGACGTCTGCCATGCTGAGCGCCCACCTCTAGCCAGCTCCTTCCAGGCTTTTTATCTGCCTGCACTCCTATACTGCAAGAGAAAGCTGATTTGTGTACACAAATCCCGCAACACAGACTGCCACTTTGATATGGGGAGGGAGGATTTTTCCATTCGATACCGCCTGCTCGGAATTCCCGACGCAAGAAACAGTTAGCTGCAACCTTCCCGCCTGCCCGCGCGATTGCGAGGTGGGGGATTGGGTCATTCCCGGGAATGAGGACTGCAAACGAAATGGCGTGCCGGTGGACTGCGGCGCAGGAGCGACGAAGACGAAAACGCGGCAGGTCACCAACGGCGGCGCGGAGAACGGTGGGGCTGTATGTCCAGATTTGGAAGCAGAGGTCGACTGCGTTCTCAATGACTGCCCGATTGATTGTGAACAAACCGAATGGTTCAAGGTCGGGAATTGCACCAAAAGCTGCGGGGACTTCGGGCAACAAACGTGGAAGCGCAATACCACGACGCAGCCGAACGAGTTCGGGACACAGTGCGAGAAGCACCAGGAACAGCGACCGTGCAACCGGCACATCCATTGCCCGGTGGACTGCGTGCAGGGTGCCTGGTACAAGGTAGGGGCGTGTTCGGTAAGCTGCGCCGACCGAGGGGAGGGCGTGGAAGATTTGGATGTGACCTTTCAGCTCGAAAAGCGGGATATGAATTGCAAAAATGTCTGGGTCTGGATCTGGAAGAATGCGCGACTTGTCATGCTGCTTTTCCATGACCCATGAGGTCTGGAATGCAGGACCTAGCATGACAGATTCTGTGCGATCTCTCTCATGCCTATCCTGCATGAGAAACTCCCTCCCGACTTGGTCAAAACTGGACGACTTTTGGTAAT